>CM076578.1:1897593551-1897963477 GCA_034641835.2 Pinus albicaulis
AGAGAATGAAAACAGTTGAAAAGAAAAGCAGTACTTGCAGAGTTTTCTCTTCCAAAGAGGTGCATATAGCTACAAACAATTTCAATTATGACAATAAACTTGATGAAGGTGGCTTTGGTAGTGTCTACTGGGGTCAACTTTGGGATAGTTCAGAAATGGCTGTCAAAAGATTTAAGGTATGGAATACCAAAACTGAAATGGATTTTGCAACAGAGGTAGAGATTCTTGGTCAAGATAGACATAAAAATTTACTGTGCTTGTGTGGATACTCTTCTGATGGTTGGGAACGCCTTGTAGTCTATAATTACATACTTTCATATCTACAGGGTCAACATGCAGCAGAATGCCTTCTTGACTGGCATAGGCAAGGGCACATCGCAACTTCGCAAGTGTTTCTGCAGAGGATCTTGCTTATCTTCACTATCACATTACGCCACATATACTTCACAGAGATATTAAGGCAAGCAATGTACTGTTAGACACAGGCTTCAAAGTGCCAGTTGCTGATTTTGGATTTGCAAAACTCCCTCCTGAAGGGGTAGCACATGTTATCCCACAAGTGCAGGGAACAACTATCTTGCACCTGAATATTTTCTATGGGGAAAAGCTTCGAAGAGTTGCTTTGGAATACTATCACTTGAACCAGTGTATAAGATGGAGTACACGATTATTGACTGGGTGCTACTGTTAGTTTTAAAAGGAAAATACAATCAACTAGCTATTAAAAGCTCCATGGAAAATACAAAGAAGCGGATGTGAACTCCAGGTGCTTGATGAAGTATGTGCTGGTAAAAAAACTGTTATGAAGGCTGAAAATGCAGGGCTGAAAGCAGAATTTGCTTCAGCAGTAGCACAGAGTTGTACTTGAGTCTTGTACCCTTTTCACCTGTGATTTGGCAAGTAAAATCAGCAGCAATGACCTGATAACATCCCTCAACCAGCAAATTATTGGGCTGCAAAAAGTAAGGAAGGATGCTGTAAAAATTAAAGAGGAGTTCTCATTCCTGGAGATAGAAGGGCAAATTTTGCAGCACCCAAGTTTGCCATTGCTTGGGGACAAGCAATGTCGGGAAGGGGAGGCTGTAATGTCCCCTATGTATTAATTTCCCACGAGAGGATGAAACTATCCAACCCATTAGGCTATAGTCTTGATAAAGGGGGAAAACCCAATTATCCAATGTTTGGGGCAACACCTTGAATTTGGGTCGGCTTAGGCAAAAAAGTCCAAACTGGGGATGCAGTTGCAACCCATCACATTTGAGAAACCCCAAGAGAAAATCTATAAACAAAGGGGAGTTGGAATTATTTTGGATCATCAATTTGGATTCGAATATCTCAGATTTTCTTGAGCCTGAGGTTCCGAGGGTTTTAAGACCCCTTTTTCTTATCTAGTTTCGGTGGAAGTGATTGTAGAATTTCCAGAAAATTGTGATATGTTGATAAGAACAATCTGAAAAAAACTTCTTTTCTTACAAACACAGAATTTCTCTACTCAATTTGCAGTGGAATAGGAACAGAAATAAAAGCACAGTCACACAATAAAAACACATTGCTTTTCTAGGGAACTTTATTAAAATTGGACAAGTAGGTCCAAACTCAGGGTTGTACTGTTCAGATGACGATCCCAATATTCTTATTGGATTCCTCTTTCGGAGAGGTGTAAGATTGATCTAAAGATCATCTCGATCGGATGAGCAGAACATGTACTTTGAATTTATTCCACTTATGTGCTAGGTCGGCCTGGAATAAAATATAGACTTAAATGTCTTAAAGGACGTGTCACACACCCCAAATATTCCTATATATTGGAGAGACTTAGAATTCATTTGACACACATTGGTGTGGAGGAATTCTCTCTCTCTTGATGGCGTTGGAGCTGCGTATTCTTTGTTTGGGTTGTTCTGGGGTTATGTGTGACACGCTTGGCTGAATGACCTATTGGAGACTTTGCTGGTAGAAGCATCCTGCTGATCGCCGTAACGACACCATTTCTTATCTCTGTCTTGGCTTGTCTTCTATCGATCTATTAGCATGTTCTATCTATTCTTTGTTTGGGTTGTTTTGGGGTTATGTGTGACACGCTTGGCTGAATGACCTATTGGAGACTTTGCTGGTAGAAGCATCCCGCTGATCGCCGTAACGCCACCATTTCTTATCTCTGTCTTGGCTTGTCTTCTATCGATCTATTAGTATGTTCTATCTTCTTTAGTATTGTGCTCTAATCTGAAATGGCATAGAACATGAGCAGAAATTAACATGGTATCAGAGCTCTTGGGTTGAAGACAATGCCCTAGGCTGAGCAAGTCTGCCCTAATTAGCGTGAAAAAAAAAGTCTGCCCTAATCTACGTGGAAAAAAGTTGTAGATTTGAGAAGGGATGTTTTTGAGGGCTAGCTTGCTGAGCTAGTTGGCCGAGGTACATATATACAAAATGCTACCATATGTGGGTAGCTGGAAGGCTGAAATGTTTGCGGCCTTGGTTGAAGGCCAAACAGAAGTTCCCGGAAGCATTGACGGCTAAAAGAAAAAGCAGAAAGTTCTTTGAATCCTGCGTAACCTGTTTTCAAACCAAATTTAACCAACGCACGCAAAAAAAAAAGAACCGGCTAAGTCTGTTGAGCCGTCGTCTCTAAACACGGGCTCGTAATTTCCTTAATCTTCCTCTGTTTGGAATTGGAACCTTCCGAAGGGCCAAAAATTCTCGCAGGAACAAGAATTCCGAACGACTGTGGCCGCAAAGGAAATTTAAGGGTGAAAGCTAACGTTGGGCTCCCCCCGAACCAAACAAACGTTGAAGTCTGCGGGCCATTCATATAAGTCGTGTAGCGTTGTGCTGTGCGCAAAGGAAAGAAAATTACGTGAGACTTGTGGATGAAGCAATGAATGGGGTGACTGCGCATGTAAAAGACGGTCAACCAGAGAACGAAAGGGCATGCGTTTCGCTTCAACTAGTCATAGCGAATGTGCAGTATATCTGTTAGCTATGTAATCTGCGTACAATTGGGTTACAACTTGCTCAACTTATGCAAACAAAGAAATCTCACCGCGGATGGTGTCTTGGCACCGTCGTAATGACTGACGTTGAAGAAATTTCGGTCGGCGTATGAAAATTTGACGAAGAGGGAGAGCTGTCCCACAAAAGTATTTGAAATTGCTACAGGCAGCGACATGTTGAATTCCTTGGCGTCGACAGCAGGGTTCGAACCTGCGCGGGAAAATTTGTGGTCTCTGCAATAACAGAGAAATTCGATTCTTTGACGCCATTTCCGAATCTTCTTGGAAAAATGTAATGATCGATTTTGGATCATCAAATGAGAATGGTATAGACAGACTTAGAAATGCAAAGGGACGCTGTCACAAGGCAGTTGCAGAGGGACAATGTTCCTCAGACGAACAGACAATTCAACAGAGAAATGAGATCAGCAGCGATACCAGATCAGCCAACCGCAGTGCCAGCATCAAGCTCAGTGGTGTATTGTAGATCGTGGAAAACCCGATCTTGTTTTTGTTTTTGAAAACAGGGACCTATAATTTTTAGGGGCATTTGCCCATCGTTGTGTAACTGCCGGAATAAATTATGTTTACGGATATCCAACCAGCATATAGAAGTAGATGTGCCCTCCACATAACATGTAATATGACAACAATTATATTCCAAAGCTGTAGAAACGATGTGTTCCACGGGAATTGAATATAGAAAATTTGGTTTCGCTAAATGCGCTCGATACAACACTATTTATGGTAAGGTCCTTTAGGGGACCCAATGGGCTGCTCGTGCACAGCGGTATGTCTGTTGGTCAGACTGCCGACGTAAATGATTTGTCATCCTTAACCCACATTGTGAAAGTGGCCCTTGACAGAACGGTGAGAAATGAGCAGGATAAATTGAATGATCACCATATTGATTTGCAATTTGCTTCACCACTCAAGCATCACATATTGATGCGTAGAGTTCTTGCTGAATCAGAACATATTCATTCGGATACATATCAGAAAGCCGAGTTGTTATGTAATTGAGGGTCATTAGCTTGTCCGAATGATATATGAATATTACTGAAGATTTGGGCATATCAGTCTACTGTGCCATTATTAAATGCATTGTAAAGTCGCCAGATGATATTGCTGATTGATGAAGCAGAGTTGATTTCTTGCATTTTGCCAAACCGCCCTTCAGAAGAGAGGACGAATGCTGTACGTGCAGGATCTTATTCATAATTTCTTAAATTGCAAGGTTTGTACCGCTGAAAACTTACTTGCCCGATGGTGACATTAATCTGACAACATTTTATATGCATAAGAATCTGAAGGATATGTGGGCAAAAGCAGTATGAAATGTTCTTGAAAGAAAAGTGAATATGCAGAGTTTCATGTCAAGGAAGTATACTATATTCAGGCTGAATTGCAACACTGCCTTGACAGTTTCCCCATGACAGTTGTGTTAGTATCTCTATGATGACTTTAGGGGCAGTGCAGTGCCTCATTGAACAATATTATGATGTCGTTGTCTAGTGACAAAGTGGTTGTAATCGAACTTCAACCTAGTGGCGTGACTCCCAGAAAGTGTCTTGACCGTATGTCAAATCGCCGAACCGAGATCCGCAATTGTATTGCATCAACATCTTGCTCAGCGTTGATGAATGTGATAGAAGTTCTTAAATCAAGGATTTCATGTCACTCGTCATCATGACAAGACACAGACAAAAGACACCCATGTTTGAAGTCGGGAAGTTGTAAGGGTTGACCGCCGAAGTCCCTTTTGGGAAATTTATGAAAAAAATAAAAAATTTTTACAAACCCCCTAGAGCAAACACGAAATAACCGTAAATGCGTATCCGGAAGCAACTCAAGGTGCAATGCCTCATGCGTGATAAAACCAAGGTAGATTGGATCCCTAGTTTTTGGGTAAGTTGCAAATGCAGGTCGTTTGAAGGAGCTACTCACAAAATAACAGAAAATACCGAAAGGACTTCTAACACGTCGAGGCTTGTTGATATGTTCTCTGCAGACAGATGTTGACACAGATAGACACCTATGTAGCAAGAAGACGCGGTGGACCGCACGGCCTTACATTGGAGCTATGGTAAACTTAAATGTGAAATCGAGAAGTTTACAACTTTTTGCTGCGATGGTTGGAATCTTGAATCATGATCAAAGAAAGTTCGATTGGATGGCTTTGACCGTGGGAGATCAAGTCCTCATTCCAAGTTGGTGTCCGGGATGCCCTCATTTAAATATATGTCTTTCCCGAGAGAGAAGCCGCACATGAAGAGGGAGATATATCTCGTATATGCTCCCGAGTGCATACCTTGTTCAACGCAAGGCATCCTCATGGCTCAAAGACATATGGCTTCGTAGGAAATTCGAAGAAATCCATAGTCATATAAACATGGTCTAGCACCATGAGTGTACTTTGTACAATCCGACTTCTTTGGATCCTTTGGAGGAAGTCGTAAAACATCATCGAAGTTTGAAGGATGCTATGTACGTAGTATGAGTCCATTATGAAGAATGACGTCTGGGATGTGGGTTCCAAGACCTGAGACAAAGCAGCTTGTCACCTCGAAATGGTTTCACAACATCAAGCATGGACCGCGGAAGTGTCGAAAAGTTCAAGGCAGATTCGTTCGTGAAGAAGGCAGACTATGATGACATATTTGCACTTAGAAATTCTAGGATACCACCATTTGATCTATTATAGCCCCTTGCTTACGCAACGATGGAGTCTTCTTACCGATGATGTGAAGACCGCATTTTTTCTCGCATGGTGTGTTAAAGGAAGAGACAGCATGGGAGGTCCTCCGGGGTTGGAAGTTCAAAGATCGGACACCTACAACTTCAGATGAAGAAAGCTCTCTGGTGGGTCGAAACAAGCAATTCTAGAGATTGGTACAAGAGGACAGATAGCTACTTGATGAAGCTTCGGGCCCACCAAGTAATGTTGACTCGAACCTTACCACTGTCAAGGAAAGTCCTCATTCTCGGTGTTGTATGGATGACCTCTTCGACAAAGTCGACCCTCTCATTCATCAAAGGCAAGAGGAGTCGGGCCGAGTTCAAGATGAAGGACCCAGGACCGATGTTTGTACCGAAGGTCTAGCAGACCGGGCGTGACATTTTCCTCTTCTGAAAACACATTATGAAGCTTCGGTATGATGGATCGTAAGTTCATGGAACTCAACTTTTAAGAAGGAGTAGCGCGTTGTCGGGTCATCTGCTCAGTATCGTCAACTCATAGGGACCTAATACGAATGAACACCGTTCGACGCATGTTGTGCGTTGAACACTTTGAGTCAACACATGGTTGACTGCAATATCTGATCAAGTGAAAACAAGAAACTCTTGGAGATATTTCAGGCACGATAGACCGTGGGCCGAGATACACCGTCGGGAGACACACCCATGGATATACCGATGTCGATCACAAGGGGGCAGAAGGTGGACCGCAAGAGCACATCTCGATGTTACCACATGTAGATCCTGCTTCTCACAGAATTCAAAGCCCGTAGCCTCGAGCACCTGGTGAGGTCGAACACATTGTAAAATGTATGGCCCGTAAGTTTACTTGGTCAAAAGTTTCCGTGAGCCGTTCGAGCATGTGCTAGATGCCACCGTTATCCTTTGTGATAACCCGCAGGGGATCATCACAGAATCCCGGTGTTCCACATTGATCCGTGCGTACGTTTATTATTTAAATTACTTATCCGGAGGCAAAGGCTTGCCCAAGGCTCAAATCATACAGGAACCGATGAGCAGGTCGCAGACATTCTCACAATGCCCTTGGGGAAGGTCATGTTCCCAACTCGTGAGAATCTTGAGACCGTTGGAATGTTCAGTCCGAGGTCTTATGACGATGTAGCCCTGGGAGCTCAAAGGGTTTTGGGGAGCGCCTTCTCGCAGCTATAAGCACTTATGGTGCTTCGCCCACCGTTGTGATTATTGAGTTGGTTCGCCTCTCATTTATATGTGCCTCGTAGCATCCCACCAATGAGTTCGTGGCTCAGTGAAAAGCATCATTTGGCCAATGAGATAGTGCTGCTAGAGACTAGTAGCAGAAACATCGATGGACATTCTAACTTGGTCGTACTCTTCACCGAGATGGCATTTGCCCAACCACTTGATTCGTGATCAAGTTTAGTGAGGTCCGGGACCTCCGCTCGACGGTCGATGAACCAACTTCGTGTTGGTTGGAGACTCCTTTGGAGTCTACGAGAGGTTTCCGCACCCCGTCGAACTGGCCACCGGCATGATGTCTTTGTAAGATCGACCCACTTCGTTCGGAACAAAGAGGTCAGCATGTTACGGCGGGATGACGCACGATGTTTGAGATTGGGCCCAGGTTGAGTTCTCCCTAGTTGAGAGGAGTGTTAAAATTGGACAACTAGGTCCAAACTCCTAAGTTGTGGCCGCCGTACGCATCGCATCGCAATATTTTTGTCAGATTCCTCTTTGGAGAGGTGTAAGATTGATCTAAAGATCATTCCACCTGGGATGAGCAGAACATGTACTTTGAATTTATTCCAATTTATGTGCTAGGTCGGCTCGGGAATAAACATTGACTTAAATGTCTTAAAGGACGTGTCACACACCCCCAAAGATTCCTATATATTGGAGAGACTTGAGTTCATTCGACACATACTGGTGTGAGGAATCTTCTCTTTGATGGCGTTGAGCCTGCGTATTCTTTTTGTTTGGGTTGTTCTGGGTTATGTGTGACACACTTGCAGTCGAATGACCTTTTGGGAGACTTTGTCAGAAGCATCCCGTCGATCGCCGTAACGCCACCATTCATCATATCTGTCTTGGCTTGTCTTCTATCAATCTATTAATATGCTCTATCTTCTTCGTTGTTGTGCCCCAATCAAATGGCATAGAACATGAGCAGTAAATTACCGTAACCCAACCGAGAAAACCTCTCGCTTGATGAGAATTTTATTGATAGCAAAAATCGAATAATTGATCTCTTACAATACACCTGCTTAATAGAGAATACAACCTTCTCTCACTTAAACTAAAGGAAAACACCCCAAGAATATTGATCTCGCTCCTTTATCAATCTTGTGCACAAGTTTTCTGTACACTCTTCCTCTCACAAGCTCCACGCACAACTTGTGCTTCCTATTGATTGGACTCACCAACCTGTTTTTCCACCAAACAATGATTAAACTTGTGCTTTTGTTTCTCCTTTTAAAGGCACCCTTAATGGTTAAAATTAGTGAGTTCTATGTTTGGAAAAGTCGAACCTGGTGTTTTTCTAGTTACTGCCGCGAACACAACTTGTTAACTAGTTCTCCTTAAATTTAGGAGGCTAAACCCACTTGTTCTTTCGCTCCAACCAACTTACACTAGAAAATCTAGAATCCTGACTTACAATTTCAACACACGTCGAACTCGCCTCATGCACTCCTAATTATTAAGGAAATTCCTAAATTCTAGGAACTCGACTGTGCAATAAAAAAGGAACTCGACTTCACTCCTTGAATTAAGGCACAAATCAAGGAATCACGTTTCACTAATTTCAATACCTTTAGCAAGGAAGTTGTTCCTAGAAAAACGCGAAAACCTCGTACACCCGGATCTATCTTCAACTCTACCAAGTTCTCCGTCTCGCAAATCGCTCCCTCTCGAACTAGAAGACTTCGGCTTATGCTAAAACCTCGCTTTGAAGACTTGTTCTTTCCCACCATTTTCTGCAAGTCCACAACTTTAGTCATAAGTGCCATGTACCCTATGTATCTTTGTGGTTGCTTCTTGGATGTTGGGAGACTCTACTCTCTTCCTCGATCTCCCTTAACCAAATCCTCCCACTTGGCTCGAACCTAGAAGTCTTTGGACCGAGTGGCTACCTCCACTCGCCCGGGCTATGGTCCTCATCATCATCATCCCATTGGCTTTCCACCCCCACCGCCAACTAACTTAGGACTAAAATCGAGATATTGGTTGAGGCCTGCCTTGGAGAGCCCATCTCCGCTCTCGCTCAACCATCACTCTCTACTCGTGCACCACCTCGCCTTGCTAAAAAAATTGCACTCGTCTCTAGTCGCAACTTGTAGAGATTCTTCACCTCACACCTATTTGCTTCTTATATCCGTGCTTTTTATGTTGGAGGTATGCCTTACCTCTATTGAAGATGACATCATATCCCTTGTCCTCAAGGGTAGCTACCGAAACAAGATCTTACCTCAATTCTCGAAACATTAAGAACATCTTCCCAGGATGAAGGGAATTAACTAACTCCTCTCCTCGAAAGTTGACAAACACTCACCCTCTAGTTGCATACCGACCATCATCAACCAGCTCAATCTCGAACTTGCATGTCCTTCTCCTTCAAGTGGTTGAAACTCTTCTTGTTCCTATTGTTGCACCCATTTTGTCAAAAGTCCAAGGAAGCAACAAAGTACCTTTTAAAGTTCGGTAACTATCAACCAATCGCCTTTTATATTATTGTAAACTCCACTTTCTACAAATTGTAATGTAAACGATGCTATATGACCATTTAATTATGTAACAACCTAGTGCGCCTATGATTTTGGAAACGAATTTCATGCCATAGTTTTTTTCGTCTCACCGCATAATGTGTTTTCAAACACGAATAATTCCAAGCGGATCTTTTCTTTTCCAACTTAAACCCCAAAGTCAGGGATGAATTAGTGACAAAAGTTCAAGTCATCTAGTGCTTTTTAGTGGTTTGTTGTAAAAGTGATCAGAAATAATTTAAGCTATTTCTTACCAAATTATTTTATTACATATCACTTGTTCAGACAGATCATATTGTGTTTAAATAGACATTATTTTGGGGGTCTATAACGAATGGGTATTCCCCCCTTGAGGATTGAATTTCTAATTATATGATGTAAAAAATATTTTAGTGCATGGTCCCTCTCAATCAAACACCACACAAAATGGTGAGGGTGAAAAATAATTAATCCCTCTGTGTCAATTAATTAATTTTTTCTTAGCAAAAATAAAATTAAATCCTAAGCCAGAAAATTAATTAATTAGAGTCAAAAATAAAATTAGAGAAATTAGTCAAGTCCCACTACAATAACCGGTTGAGGATGGGTTCGACGTAAGGGAACTCAGATCGCACCTCACTTCGAGGTCGTTGCGCCCGTGCTAGGGGGAGGAGACAAGTTAAACCCAACATTAGTGCTAGTGTGGTCACTGGGGTGATCCCTAAGTGATTTTGACACTTAGATGCCCTCGGGTCGTGAAGCCAAGCCACGAGCTGTTCGATGTAACTTGGTGAACCCGCACCACTAGACAAACAAACAAAAAATTAGAGAAAATACCTCCTTCTATGGGAAATTTGGAAAATGACCAAATTTCAAAATAACTGGTTAAAAGGAATTTAATTTTTGGAGGTCCCCCACCAAGGTAAAATGGATATTTTGGCAGGGCACTGAGCCCTTGAACCTTGGTGGTTCAACTGGGGCCAATGGTGGAAATTAATCCAAAATATTTATTTTTGGATTAATAAAAATGGTTTTTTATGAAAAATTTGAAAATTCCTCAAAACAAACATTTCAAATTCACAGTAGATTAAAAGATGATCAATATCATTATCAACGATCGAGATTATTTTGACAAGAGACTTGCTTCAACTAGGCCGCTATTTTCCACTTGAGGATTTATCTATAAATTAGAAGCTATTTTATGCTTCAAGTCACGAGAAAACCTCCCGACTTCCGGGTCTATGTAATTTTTTGTAATGTTGGTATAGTTCCGTTACATTCAGGAATATTTAAAATATCATAATAAAAGACTCTTTTGGGGGTTCAATTCATGGTGTTCTTTGTCCGATGATCCGTGCAAAAAATTAAAAGCAGAAGCCTTTACATTATGCTTAAAATTTATAAGTCAAGCTATTCATTAGATGGTGATAAGAACATTCTATCGGGTAGATTTTGGGTTTATTTTAGGTGGATCCGATTCGCCATATGTCTAACAAGTTTTCTTCAAGAAGAGTTTTCCTCAAATTTCGCTCCAAGTTCGCGTACTTTGGAGAAGAGTCAACCTAATTTGGGCTTTAGAACTTTGTTTGATTTTCTTACTTCGCTTGGTTACCGTGGGAAATACCATATAACTTTCGAAACACGTTTGATCTATTGTCATTGTTCATCATTTAAAAATTTATTTTCAAAAGTATTTTTATTTTCAAACATTGTATTTGTAAATATATTTGCAAACTATTTTTGTAGAAAAAAAATTTGAAAATAAATTTTCTAACCTTTGTTTTGCATCAATCGGGGGTTTGGGGTTTTTATTTAATTTTGTGTATGTTAGTTTTGGGTATTTCTATTTTTCATTTGCAGTGGCGAGTCGAAGAAGATTTGTTGGGTTTGAGCTAGATCTAGGCTCTGAGGGTAAGATCTAGATCTAGTCTCTATTTTATTTGTAGGGTCAGCATTGAAAAATTTCAGTGAAATTGATAACATTGTAGATCTGTGCCAAATTATTTTTTTTGGCAAGGATTTCAATTTTTTTAGGCCTCCAAGCTCAGTCATTCACCCTCTAATCAGCCACTGCCATTAGTTAGCCCAGACGCAACCCTAAAAGGGCCATGGCCCCTCATTTACCCCTGTCGTGAGGCACACACGTCCCTCGGCTTCCTCCCCAAGCTGGACGGCAGTCCTCAGGCTTCATCGGGCCTTGCTAGGCCCTCTATGGGCTGGCTGTAGGCCTTTTCAGCCTTACACTCCCCTCAGCCTTCCCTCTTAGCCCTTTCTCCTCATTTTCCCTTGTCACTACTCTCTCCTCCCCATCCGTCACCATTATCTCCCCATGTCGCAAGCCATAGGCCTCTCCTAACCCCAGCAGCCTCCCTTCCAGTCACAGCCCTATGAACCTAAGGCAACCCTAAGGGGCTCCACACCAACGCAAGCCACAGTTGGCCCCTGCTACCCTCCTCCTTGCTTTTGAACCTTGTCTCATTTTGTCTCACTGTTGGATGATCACTGATTTCTGGGATAATTCTTGATGTTTTGCAGAGATATTGGATAAGTTCATTGTGTTTGCAGGTATTTGTCTACTGAAAAACTTTTGGGCAAGCAAGGACAAAGTCTCCTAGTCACTCCTCTGTGCATAGGCCTATTTATTTGACCTCTAAACATCTATTCTCCTCACTGTTTGCTACAGAAAGATAATCATTTCATAACAGTGGTAAAACTTAAATTAAGTGTCCTAAAAATTACTCATGAGTTGCTTGACATGCTAAGAATTGATTTGCACCTAGTGAGCGTTTTCTAATTGTTTGCTTCTTTTCATTGTTTATTTACACTGTTTACAAGCTTACTGAGGTCTGACATAAACAGTGGCATTAGCATCATAAGAAGGTCACTATTACTGAAAATTTCTGCTTTTGAAAAGTGGTGGTTTGGTAGTGAGATAGCTCATTTGCATTTTGCATGTACATGCATCTCTTCTTTGCATACTAAAGGTGTTCTTCTCACTGCTGTTGTAAAATTTAATTGTGGCTCATTGAATACTTCCGTTAGCCATGTTTCACGCTAATGCGATACCTTGCTCGTCAGAAAGGATGGCTAGCATTGGTTGTACTTATTGTTGGGCTAATTGTCAGCTATTGCTTCTATTTAATCTTGTGCAAGCTCAAATAAGTTTCAAATTGTGCACTTAACCTCACCTTCAAAATTATCGGAAAGTAAATTCTATCTTGTTAAATTGTAGAGCATCTTGAAGTTACATCAATTGTCCTTTTAAAGATCAGTAGTTGTCTCCATCAGTCTAACTGCAATTAAAGCAATTCCGTTGTTCTAATTGTGTTTAAAGGGTCATTAAATCATTCATTCATTAAGTTGTTTAAAATTCATTGGTATTAAAGATCTAAGTGTTTCAAATCTCTTGAATAATTGCCATTGGCATATCCGAATAACATCCTAAATCACAATACTAGCATTACCTTGTCTAAAGAGCATTGATAATCCTATTGTCTCTTTATCAAGTAACACTTGTCATTGGACAATAACCGACACAACGGTGACATGCTCATTTCTTTTCTTGCCATTATTGTCATTATTGTTTTATGGTTGATAACTATTGTTGATCTTCAGCATATTGGTGATATTTTCTAAGAGCATATCTCTTGTGGTTATTATGTAACTGTATCGTGGACATATCTTGTATCTTGTTGGTACTTGTGATATTGGAGCACATTTCACAGAAGATCATCATGAATTTGATATTAAGTATTCTTCTGCTGCTAATATTTACAAAATTATACATCAACATAAACAATCTTAACTCAAGAGTACACCAACACAATCTTGGCATCTCATCCTAGAGTTAATCTTATTAATAACTTACTCTCCGAGCATAAGTTTACCAAGAAAAGATAGTAACATCATTTCTCACCAAGCTGAGAAGTCTAGCCCTCTAGTATTTAAAACGTGACCTTCAGTAAATCGAAGCGAAGTCATTAAAATTTTTGCACATTCTGAAATTCTAGCATGTTAGATTTCAAGGAGAGGGGATTCGTTAACCAAGCTCCTTGCTTGCTTCACCTTGACTCTTTTCTGTTTATTTACTTTAGACATTATATTTATTTATAGATAAAGACCAAAGGGATACCAATAGGCATTTAATTAAAATAAACCAAGATCTTGGTATTTCTAATTGCAAGCTGTAGGATATGCATATTATATACTGTATAGCCACATCATCAAGCAACGATTGTTCATCCGATCATTTGAACCTTAATTATATAAAGCAAGTGGTTGACCGTTAAGGAACCTGTCTCGCAATTAATCAAACATAATCTCATAACTTGCCAAACTGGTCCAAGTGACATGTCATTCAATTATGTCCTTAATTTTGTTATTGTCAACTGCTTTTCGCCCATCTTTCAGGGACAACTCTGTTATCCCGATGTTGGGTTACAACTAGAACAAAGAGGCCTGAGACTGCAGTGACAAATTTCCTCAACCTCGAGTTGCTTGTCGCATCGTGTCTGTAGTTAAATCTAAGCAACAACATTTTCAGCTGGCCGCGTGATGGGGACCACTTATTGGACCTTAGCATCAATACATTTCTCTTTAATCATCTTCACCTTCTCATTCTTTCATCATTCTTATCGTAACAACGCCACATTTTCTACCATTGTAATTTTTCCTTATCTCCGTCTTTTCATGACTCGATTTTTTCCTCTCACTAACTTTTCATTTTCTTCATATCCGTACCCTTTAGCACCTCGGACATTCTAGTGCGTGCTCTTGCTTGGGTGGCAACTCCACTTATTCATCCATTTACAAAAACTTACCTAGAAGAAATCTCAAGCTTAATTTCAATTTCATTTAACTCGAAAGTGTTCATGAGCTCGCTAACAAATTACATTCTAGTAAGTATTTAATCTTTTCTCACACAGAAGCATTCTCCGCCTTATCCGCTTGTTTCTCTCTCCCCCGATTCTTGACTAACTTTTTCGTTGTTTTTGGATTTTGGAGTTAGATTCATGTTTAAGTGGTTACCCACTTCTTCATTTCTGGTAAGAATTTATGCTGAAGCTCACTATGGACTTTGTTTTTCTTGAACAAGAATTCTCTCTATGATGTCTATTGAACCCTTTTTCCTTTAAAGCAAGTCATCATGAATGACTTGTTCGCCCTTGTCGTTGTTTACTAACATTCCCGTGATATCGCGTAAAATGCCATCAATAAATTGGCCTTCTTTTGCTGCAGCATGCACACCATCGCTAGAAATCATCTCACAAAGTTTGACTGTTTGGGAAAAGCCATACATTCTCGACATTATGAAGACGTCAGATGCAAGTCTCTTTTTGTCCTTTCCTTGGGTGATGATGCTGAAGTGGTTTTGTCCTTTCCTTGGTGACATGCTAAAATAGGAAGATCGACAAATGCGCTTGTGCCTTCTAATACTATGAAAAGGATGAAAGTGATCTTGCAAAAGACCCAATCATCCTAGAAGATTTCAAGAGAATGTGCCATGCCAAATGCCGAGATGTACCTTGTGACCATTTTCATGATGAACTACCATGGCTGCAAAGCAATCTTGACAGTGGAAAGGCGGCAAACAATTGACTGTGGGGATTTTATCAGAATTAACTCAAAAGTCATAGAGACATGCAATTCCGCTCAAGCTCAACTTATGAAAGTCGTGAAACTCAACCAAGATAATCACTCCAGAAATGACTGAAAGGCCTGTTGGATATTCAGAAGAAAATATTTCTGAGAATTGAAGATTCTGGAAATGGAATTCATTCTAACTTAAGAGTACTGGGACTACTTTGGATTCCATGAGGTGAAATTCATGTCAAAGTAATAAAAGATATGTAGTTGAACAAATATGTTCAACATGTTGTTGTGACCAAGTGAGAAGTATTCAAAATAAGGAATTAAGAGTATGAAGGTTGAACATTCTACTTAAAGTCAACGTTGGATTTTTTTGAAGTGAATATAAAGTAGCCATTAATATAAAGTACATGAGAATCCGTAAGCAAGTTGGTGTTACAAAGGCAATATTTAGCAATTAACTAATTAATAGGAAAATTAGTTAGAGATAAAGTTGAAAATTAAAAGATAATATTTTAAGATGAAAGTGATACAATGAGGAGGCAAGGCTTAGCCACAGAGTATAGCTAAAGTTATGCAAACATTGTATAGCTCAGTTTGTTGACAGAATGATAGACCAACATGTAAAGTACCTGTGAGATCGCAAGTCTCTCTTTTACTCATAAATAAGTCGCTTCCCAAACGAGAATATACTGACCAAAGCATTAATTCTATGACAGGAGTTATATATATACTTTTAAAAAAGTAAAAAAAAAAAAAAAATCACACCATATAAATATTAAATTCGTGCTAAGTGGATTAGCATAGTATAAGGCTATGAGTCAACTTGGCAGACCTTTATTCCTATGTCCATTTTAAATTTCAGCGTAAAATACAAGTGCCTGAGAAGATCAAATTTGTTATATACATGGAGTAGTTCCGTAGGGTCTTTGAATCGTAGGTCCCCATGTAGAAGCAAACTATTTGTTAGCATTTAGCCTAAACTGGCATGTTTGGAAACTATCTTGTGACATGATTTTCACTCATATCTAATCAGCTAGAGACCTGCTACATGTACCAATGTGAACAATAGAGTCATAAAACCATTAGTAAGGAGTGATGAGTCAATGTTTTAATGTTTGGACTCGTTGAGCTATAAACTCATAGCCCTAAATTTTAATGAAACTGTAAGGTAAACAAATAATCAACCACCAATAAAGGAGTACTATATTAAAATAGCTATAGCCACCGCTGTTGAACATCAAACTGTTGCGCTCACCATATGTAAGATGAGATGATATTTTTGTCTGATTCTCTTTCTGAAGAGCATTTAATTTAAAGACTGTCTGTTTTAATGGAGTGGGGTAAGCACATTTTCCTTAATTAATATTTTTCCACACGTGCAATTTGTCAAGGTTTCATCAAAATTGCTCAGGTCACAAGTTCTCAAAGATGTACCACACGCCCACAAACACAGATATAAAAGAATAAGACATGACGTCTGCTTCATCATTCACTCATTTCACACATCTTCAGAACATTGCCTACATACCTTATGCTTTCTCTCCACACGTGTGAAACAAAAGAAGCTACTTTTCAAATCGTTTAGTGGCTTTTCCACAGTTGCTGACCAAACATTGACTTTGGGCTCACCCTCTGCTTGACCTGCTTTCTGCAGACAGAAACTCCATTCAGAGAGGTTAAAACTAGAGGTGGCCAGTCCAGATGGTCAAACATTGACTTTGGACCGGTGAATACTGATCATGAGTTACTGGCTTGACCACAAAATTTCATTTTCACATTGACCTGCTTTGGTACTGATCAGGGGTTGTGTGACATTGATGAAGGTCAGAATTTCGACTATGCTCGATTGAACCATTGGAGGTTGAAGGGTTGTCGAAGGAATGTCTTTGTCAGCTAGGGCATCCCATCGACCATATTTTCTCTCTCTCTCTCGTTGAACAAGAAGAATCTTATAATTAGTGAATTATTTTCTCTTGTCTCTTGGCTTGTCTTGCTTTCCATTTATTTTGTACCTATCGCTTACTTACCACTATGTGATTGCAAATCTTTAATTTGAATTGGGATATTACAAGATTGAATTAATCTACTTTAAGACAGAACATACCATGGTTAACTAAAAATAACATGGCATCGCAGCTAAGTGTGAAGACAACATCAAAGCAAGAGTGAGAAGAGCAATCACCGAAGTTGAAAAGACAAGGACCAATGGCCTCCTCATCATATTTCAACCGATGACACGCCGACCGATAAGTCCGATTATCATGCCCCGGAAAATGTCCTTGGATCTTGACATTAAAAGAACAAGACAAGTATTTACGTGTGGAAAGATCAATGGCCTCCATCAAATGCACCGCCACTACTAAGACAAAGTACAAGAAAGGGGAAGTCAAGGCGAAGAAGATCACCTGGGGATTCCATTCATAAGCACTTGGTTGCTTATCTCCAGTTGGGCAACCAAGGAGACATATGATGTTGCTAGCATAACATGGCTAGCAATGCTAATCAAATTCTATTTTTGAAGAACAAGACAACAGAGATCAAGATGGGCAAGGGAGAATCCATCGAATCATATTTCATGATCATCACCGAAATCAAGAATGATCCTCTTAGCTATTGGAGAAGCCATAGCCGACCGAGAGCTCACTCTTACAACGCTCTTGGAGGACTTCGGGTATATTCAATACTACTATCTTCAATAATATAATTCCTTATTTTGATGAATTGTCGACAAGATGCACTTCCAAGAGGAGACAAGGATATATAGACCATCCTCTAATGGGAATGGAAGTGACCTCGATGTACCTCTTCACCGTCAGCAAAGAAGAGGAACAATGTTGGTCTGAAATCAAAAATCATGGAAGAGCAGTGTCCCAAAGGAAGAAAAGGAAGATAAAGGCACTTGTAACAAGTTTGGTCACTATGCAAGAGAGTGCCCCAACACAAGGGACTCTCCCTGCAGATGATGACAACAACAATTTCAGTGGGTGAATGGGAATCAAAGGAACAATGTGTTCAAAGGAAAAAGGAAGGTCTTCAATCGAAAATGGGGAATGGAAATGTCAGAATCTTTCAAGAGGTCAAGACACCTTCACAAGATGAATGTAATGTTGTTGATAAGAAAATGAATATATTCTTATATCCCCCTACAAGCCTACCGCATCTCCTTCCGGTAAGACCTTGGACAATTGGTTGATTGATAGTGGTACCTCAAGGCACTTCACCGGATATATGAACCCTCTAACTTGATCGAAAAGGACACTAATTAGAGATTATCCTTGAAGACAATACACCTATCCCGTGAAAGGACAAGGACCGTGACACTTCATCTAAATCAAGGTCAAGTCCTTCCGTTTGAAAGATGTGTTGTACCCACCGACTCTAAAGAAGAATTATTGTATATCTCGTTAATGGAAGACAAAGGATTCAAGTGGCATTCATCGATGGAAAGTGTACAAATTTGGAAGAGGAACTCCTGTGTTGCCTACCTTGGGTTCAAAAAGGAGCACAACTCCGTCAAAGTTGGGAGGAAGTTCGTTAGGGACCATGACATGTGACACAACCCTTCAATCCTAGCTATGGCACCGGCTAAGGTTTGCACACCTTCATTTCAAAGCCCTTCCCGAAGCAAGGAAGAAGATGATGCCCGATTTCAAAGATGATCGTGAAGGTGTATTTTAGGGTTGTGTCAAGGAAAGCATACAAGGGGACTATTCCCCCAGTGTCTCAAAGACATCCGAGCCATTTTACAATTAATACATTCTAATCATTCCATGTTATGACGTAACATCCTTGGGAGGATGCTTATATTATATCACTTTTATAGATGACTTTCCCGCAAGACTTGGATATACTCTTTGAAGAAGAAAAAGACGAAGAATTCAAGTGTGTTTCGTACCTTTAAGTCCTTGAATAAAAATCAAACAAAGAAGAAGATCAAAATTTGAGGACCGATACGTTACCGAGTATGAGCGAGAATAACTAATGACTATTGCGTGTGAAGCTGGCATTAAGAGGGAGACCATACTCCCAAACAAAATGGTGTTATTGAAAGGAAGAATAGAACCATCTTGGAAGCTACACGTGCCATGCTTTATGACCAGGGTCTTCTCAAGTTCCTATGGGGAGAAGTTGCCATTAATCGCTATGTATGTTCAAAATAGATGCCCACATTCTCGCATTGACCTCCAAAACTCTCAAAAAGTCTTCTCCGGTAAGAAGCTTCAATGTCTCTCATTTTAGAGTTTTTGAAGTCTCAGCCATTTTCATGTGCCGGAAGAAAAGGGAAGCAAAGTTGGATGCTTCTCGGGAAGAAGGGAACGCTTTCAGGCTATAGTGAAACTCTCGAAGGCATATAGATAATCATGTGCCTAGTCAAAGATAAGTGGAGATATGCCATGATATCACCTTTTCGACGGTATGTTTCCCAAGAAAGCCGTGATCTTCCTATCTCAAAGGAAGACAAAGAAGAAGAAGAACTGGAAGGTGGAAGAACCGATGATGAACCGATGCCCAAAGTTGGACGACCGATGGATCCTATAGATCCACCTTCTTCAAATAAAAGAAGACCCTCATGGCTTAGAGACACTCGAAGATGTCGAGGGACATATTGCTCCCAAGGGGAACATTCCAGTAAGAGTCGAATAGGTACCAAGGGTACCTAGCAGCCCACAGAGCACTATTGTAACAACTTCGAGCCCCGGAACATTTGAAGAAGTCGGAAGCATCAAGTTTGGAAGGATGGCTACAGTAAGGAGGAATATGAGTCTATCGCAAGCATATGTTCAGGATGTGGTCCCTAGACCAAAGGACAAACTTCTGTCACCTCGAAATGGCTCTCAAGGAAGATCACATGGAGTCAAGGGAAGGATGAAAAGCTGGGCGTGCAGATTTGTTGCCCAAGACTTCTCACAAAGGACATAGATTATGATGAAATATTTGCACCGTTGTCTTCGTTACACCACCATCTCGATCGATCATCAGCTTCTTGCCGCAACGCAAGGATGGAGTCACGCAATGGATGGAAGGGAGTGCTTTCACATGGTCTAATCAAGGAAGAGGTCTATGTGGAACAAACTCTCGAGATTCGAAGTCCTAGATAGAGACACATATGTATGCAGTCAACTCTCTATGGGTTGAAGCAAGCCTCAAGGCTTCGTATGAGAGGATCGATAACTACTTGATGAAGTTGGGCTTTACTCGAAGTGATGATCCAAACCTTTATTTTAAGGTTGATAATGACAAGCCTCTCGTTTTGGTTCTCTATGTGGACGATCTTCCCTAACAAGTGTTGACCCTCTCATTCATCAATGTAAGAGGTAGCTAGCTTCCGAGTTCGAGATGAAGGACCCAGACTTAATGTAAATATTTCCTAGGTTTTATGTCCGGTGTTAGTAGATTTTCCTTTCTCAAGGAAACTATGTTGTGAAGTCACCGAGAGATTGGGATGGTGGACCCGTAAGTTCGTGACTAATTCGATGGAATTCAACTTTAAGAAGTTGTGTGGAAGTGTTGTTGGGCCAAAGTTGGGGAAATCCCACCCATCGTCAACTCGTAGGCCTTTGATGTTCTTCGTGAACTCACGTCCGAACATATGTTTTGCAATGCTGAATGTTGAGTCAATACATGGTTGAGCTTCATCACATTCAATTTGATTAGTACAAGAATCTCTGATATCTTCAAGGCACAATGTTAAATTTTAATATCCTGTTAGAAATAACCAAAGAATAAAACAGTAACATGCCGAGATATAGAAAATACACATCGGACTACGATCCCTAATCATGACACATGTAATACCGTAACCGAGCCATTTTATTAATCGAAAGTACATAGAGAGGAGTAAATCGTAATCGTTACACCTATCCTTGCCCTAGTGATGACCCTCCCATACAAGAAAATGGTCGCAACAAGGACAACAGCCCTAGCCGTTCGAAGACCGAAGGTGAATCACAATGGGGACTGGGCCGATTCAAGCTGCAACCTCACAAATGGGAAAATTGCCTCGCTAGTGACAATGGTAACAAAGCACAACCATCAACCCTCCGCATGCAGGAACCCGTTGCTGCATCGGAAAATTCATCATGAGCTCCCTCACAATAGTTTGCTCTCGTATCCAGTCTCAATTGGCGAGATCCGGTTTCCAATCAACCGCGTCCTTCCCTTTCCTCGATCCGCGCTTCCGGGCTCGCACCATCGCCAAACCTTCGCATCTACGCGGCGAGATCCGGAAATATCTCCTCGCATCTACGCTCTAGGGCCAGATCCGGTGTTATCTCTTCGCATCCCGACGCATCCACTGGGTCATCTCCTCGCATCCCCCGTCACTCCTCAAGTCGGGATTCAGTGCCAAACCTCCGTATCCAACATACAAGACTAGATCTCCGCAACATACAAGACTAGATCTCATAAGATCTATCCTTCCCAAAGTCGGATCTAACAACAAGCCTTCGTATCCAACCCTTACCTTCGCAAATGGACAAATGTTCTCACTCTAGGCTGGCGTCCTTCCGCCTCCCTAAATGTCATTGCCTCGCTGTACCGTAATCGCGTCCTTCTTGGGATGTGGCCGTCCTTCCTTCTCGAAAGGACCGGCCATCTTCTCCGTATGAGACAGTCATTCTTCTCCTCTTCAAGAATCAGCCGTCCTTCCTTCTCTTGCTCGCGTGTGCCCACAAGAGGGCTTTCTCCTCCCCGGGACATGCTTGCAACCGTCGTCGCCATCGGAACCTAAAAGTATACCGCACAAACTCATTAGGGTATGCACTCGAAGTCCCCCGAAGCTAAGGGTGAAACCGTGAAAACTCAGCCAGGCGGTGCACTCGAAGTCCCCGAGGTTAAGGGTGAGATCTCCGACCGAGGACACTGCAGCACTAAACAAGGTCGTTACATCGACTAAACAACTTACAAGGTCGAAGCATACAAAAAAGTCCGGCCTATCAATAAGAATATCAAATCATGAACATCCGCAATGAGGTGAGAACCTCTCCTTTATAATGCCAAACTCTCCAAAACTAACTCTCCTTTGACTGCTACAGCTTTACTTTGGGTCGTACCGCGATGCCCTCTATCATACTCATGTGGACCCTCAAGGCCCTCTTAAGTTACAACGTCAATCTACTAGAAAAGAACACTTCGACAAGAAGAGGTGACTAAAGCAGGTGACCTCTTATTTCTCACTTTATTTATTATGTCTAGCTAAAGCGGTAAAATAAAGTAAAAATGAAATATTCCAATTAGCAAGGCTAATTGGGAACATTGACACTTTCCTTCTTGCAGAACGTTGCTTGTCCTCAAGCAACCGAAGTGATGGATGTCAGAAAGTCTCTGCCGCTCTCCAAGTGGCATCCTCATCCGGTAAAATTTGTCATTTTCAACAGTCGCTGAACAAGCCTACTTCTCCAATCGATGCTCCCCGCCGACATCGCAAAATGTGTGCCCGTGTCCCACCGAAACCTCTTCCGTCTCCCGCACTACCCCGATATGAAGGGATATCTCAATGCCGGGGGATCCCAAACCGGCCCTCTCATGGTACCGCCCAATCAATAGTCCTCCCGATCCATCGCCACCGTGGCTACTAATCGCCAAGTCCCATGACCTTGACCGCTCAAACATCTATGAATGTAAGTTGTCCCATCGACCGGCACGAACACCATCACCCTCTCCACTCAAGGCATGAAGTGAGGAACATTCTCTCAAATATCCCCAAGCAATCATCCAAACCGAATGAGCCACCTCCCAACAAGACAACTTCCTGCACCTTCCACCCTCAAGCTCTGCAATGAAGGTGGTCAGGGTAATATGACCCTGGCAAGCATCAGTGCTTACCCCATGTCGTCTTTCTCCACCATACACAGTGTAGAGTTCAGCAACATCCGGGCTGCAAAATCATTGCCCCTCCTCCAATGGCAAAGTGAAAACAATCCACTATGGGCGGTTCCTCTCCATCAATGGAGAACAAGCTTCGGTCGCTTCAGAAACCATAGTGCGGGCCTCATCCACCGCAACCTCGAAATCACATGGCAAGTAATGTACACAAGATCCAACACACTCCACGCTAATGGATAGCAAATGGTCAATATGACAACAACATAGGCTCAAACACTTGCTCATATCGTACAATGGATGAATATCGTATCTCTATGGCCTATCAAAAGAGAACGCATAGTGTAATGGTGGCCATGCCTCCTCCCCATGCTCCCATTAGAACATGTAGTAGAAATTGTGAGAATTTTTCCCACTCAATGCGACACATCCACTTTCATGGCCCCCTCTACAGTCAAGCCTCCCATACAACCGATATACGCAAATGAAGACAATATCAAGAAATGAAGGAAATGTCACGCAAGGTCACATGTGATGAAAAGAGGTACCAATGCCTTTCCCCCAACAAGCACAACATAGCTTTTACAAGTTGCCTCTATTGAGCAAGAGTACAAGGCAAAATGTTTATGTTACCCATGTATGTCTTCATGATACATGATATAGTGTCGTTAAAATGAACATACATGGACAGATAAAACATTTGCCCAAGGCTACAAAGAGATGGTCGCCCATCATGTAGATTGGCCCAATATAACTCATGGAGCATTTGTGACAAGCGTGTTCTCTCAGAAGCAATGCATTGCATAAGAATGGCAAGAGTGTGCAAATCAATGAATGTATAGACAAAACCTCACTACGTCGTAGTGTTGCAGATGGCACATGGCTCCACAAATGAGTCCTCCATAGTGTTTTGGCATGCTATGGAAGAAGAATGAACCACAAGAAGCCATAAGAAGATAATCCTCATGATTGGAAACCCAAGTCAAGAAGAATATGCCATAGATGTCTCTATCACCATTACCTCTCGTGCAACAAATATGAAGTGATCCCGGGACCTATGGGTTATAGATCCACCATATCCGCCGCGCACACTTCATCCATAACGTTCGCTCCAAGGTGACAAATACTGTGAGCTCATGCAAATAAGCTCCCCGTCATCACAAGACTCTCGTTCTTTGACATGCTTCCTTGTCGTGACTCCTCTAATAATGTCGCAACAAATATGGAATACCTCCCAAGATGGAAGTGCTTCCCAATCAAAGACCAAGGAGATAGTGCCATCTCTCCTCCGCAACATCATGCAAAGTGTGAGAGCAAATCGCCCCTCGCTTCTCCAAGCAAAGCAACAAGAAATTGTGTTGCCCTCCATACCCCGTACCCAAACGACTCATGTGATGAAGACACAATGAATGAAGTATGAGTAACACATCAACACCATGCATCCATACTCTAGCCGCTTCAATGATGCAAGTATCCATCCATCTTTTCCCCATCCTCCTACTCTTAGGAAGAGTGTTTGCCAAGTGATGGCCAAACCTTTCAAGAGTAACCGCCACAGCCCAAGCTCTCCCCACGTCCGGTATCATAGATCCGCAAGTAGCCTCCTAGCTTCTTGCCCATCATCCCCATCCACTCAATCACTTGTGGATGCCTCCTTCTCCTCATCCCGTACTACCATCCTCCCAAATCAAATTTCGATTTTGCACTTCATGGGATTTTGGAATATAAACTTCTCAAGGATCAATGAGACCCTATCAAGACTCAAATAGGTGGTAGGCAAAAACCCTCCCATCATGTGTATGGCTCAAGGGAGGAACCAAACACAAGCATGAGAGACGTTATCCATCCGGAGATGTCCCCCATCTGTCCGGCTTGTGAGAAGGGAAGGAAAGTCATTGCACCCCATGGTGTGTCGAAGTGCATCTCTAGTGAGATCTCTCCTTGAGACTCCTTCATCTATAGTCTCCGTTCTGTTCTAGTACCAACTCAAAACCTCTCATCCAATCTCAACACGTGGTCGCGTACTCGTACAACTCTCGATCGTCTCATACCACTATCCAAGTCAACATATGAGACCCGACTAGGTGGCTCGCTCTCTCTCTCCAACCAAGGAGATGCTCCAACAACACTACTAGTCCCATCCACACACACCGAAGGGGGAATGATCCGATGTCAGAAGGCCTCAAAGCGAGACCACCAGAATCCACCGTTCCCTCAATGCGGATCAACTTGGCCGCCGACTTGGCACAAGTCACTTCTCATACCCTCCGTGCCTCTCGGTCCTCGCAACAAAATGGTCTCTCGCATCGACGCGCTTTCCCTCAAAACTCGAACCGTCCGAAGCCAAGCATACCGCCGTTCCGGCGACCATCATCCGACACCGTATCCCTTGTGCCTCACTTCCAGACAATGGATATCTCTCGATACCTCACCCATCCGTCGTGTGCCGCTACCATCCGAAACCTCGACACGGCCCGCTCATCACCTCGATGGATGGCTCTACCGGGTAGGCTCTATCCTCCACTATGATATCAACCCACTAGCCAGCGGGGAGGTTCCCAATGATGGTGAGTCCGTGTCTCACTTCAGGTGTATCCTCGAACTCCTCGCAATCCGTGTGTCCTCATCCTCCAAGTGCGAGGTAACCATTTGCCGTGTTTTCTCTCCGATACTCGGTCAAGCCGGAAAGAGGTATCCAACTTGTCCACCCAAGCTCTTCCTGAGCGCCTGACACCCGCCAAATGCCTGTGAGATGAATCACTCCTCTCTCGCGCCGTAAGCTCGACTGCGTAGGCTTGTCTTCCGTGAAAGTCGTGAGGTCTACCATCACTGCGTCGGGGCCGAACATAACTTACTAGTCGGCGGGCTGGCCGTAGTATCCGTGCCTTGTGCCGGCGTCGCTGTGTCGAGCCACACACACCACATCGAAACTCGGATATACGATTAAAAAAGGGAAAGCATCCATGACCCCCGTCCCATGCTCCGCCAACTGCAAACATAGCCGCATGTTGGAGCCGTATTATCCTCCGGCAACTCTCTCGCACCGTTCGTGTCCCCGTGAATGTGTGTACACAGGCTCCCCCGCTAATCTACAAAAACGGTCGCATATCGAGCCGGACTCACACCCCCCGCCATATCGCTAACTTCGACCTTCGACATTTACTCCAATTTAAAACGACTCGGAAAATTCTAGGAAATTTGGGAAAGTGATCTCGCTCAAAACCCGAAACGTTTTTCCTAATTCCAAACTTCAAAATTTGACCTTTTTATTTTGGCCCTTTTTCCAATCGCGTTCGAATTGCAAATCGCTATTGCTCTATATGACTTTCCGATGTCATAGACCACAGCTTGAGTTTAGACTATGTTCATACGACTGCATATCTCAAAAGGAAATAACCAGTATTAAAGGTAGATACACCAATACAGACATAGAAAACATATTATCGACCGTATCACCGAATCATGACACATGTAATACCTAAACCGAGCCATTTTATTAATCGCAAAGTACATAGAGATGGGGTCCTAACTGCACCTATCTCTGCCCCATGTGTTAGATGACCCTCCCACACAAGAAAACACAACAAGGACAACCATTCTGGGTCACCAAGACCTGCAGAATCACTGCACCGGGGCCGATCTCAAGCTTCATGAAATCAGCTGGAGGCACCACCGCTAGTGATGTCACAGAACAGGAAGCACAAATCCCCCAACCTCCGGCACAGTGGAACTTGCTACGAACACGGGAAAACGCCGTTAAGCCTTCGTCAACAGCTTGCTCCTCGGACCGCGTCCCACCTCAACATCCTCAAGCCTCCTGAATCAAATCGCGTCCTTCTCTTCCCATCCGCGTCCACGCATCTACCCACAAACCCTTCG
Organism: Pinus albicaulis; assembly: GCA_034641835.2. NCBI lineage: Eukaryota > Viridiplantae > Streptophyta > Pinopsida > Pinales > Pinaceae > Pinus > Pinus albicaulis. The sequence continues at coordinate 1,897,620,295 of CM076578.1, forward strand.
CATCTATGCTAGATCCTGGACCGTCTCCTCGCATCTACGTGCCTTCAGGGCCAGATCCGGTGTTATCCCTTCGTATCCTGACCAGATTCATCACGATCTCCCCATCTCGTCATCCCCGTCGGATTCAGGCGTTAAACCTCCGTATCCTCTAACACAAGACTAGACCGCAATACAAGACCAGACCTCGTAAGATCTATCCTTCCCAAAGTCGGGATCTAACAATAAGCCTTCGTATCCGGCACCCTTACCTTCGAAATGGACAATGTCTCTACTCTAGGGACAGACAACAATTCTTCCGCCCTCCCTTGCACGTCGTCGCCGCCGTAATCGCGTTCCTTCCTTGGGATGTCGTCCTTCCTCTCCTAGCGATCGCCGTTCTTCTCTGTATAGAGACAGTCATTCTTCTTTCAAGAATCGTTGCCCTTCCTCTTCTTGCTCGAAGGCAACGACAAGAGGGCTTTTCTCTCCTCGATATGTTTCAACCGTCACGTCGCGACCGGAACCGAAAAGTATACCGGACAAACCCCGTCAGGGCGGGCACCAAGTCCCCCGGCCATGGGTGAAACCGTAAAACTCATTGTGTAAGGTGCACTCGAAGTCCCCCGAGGTTAAGGGTGAGATCTCCGACCGGGACACTCGTGCACTAAACAAAGGCTACAGAACAACTAAACAACCGCGCGTGTCGGGCGTACAAAGTCCAACACGAATAAGAATATCAAATCATGAATGATCCAAATGAGGTGAGAACCTCTCCTTTTATAATGCCAAACTCCTCCAACCAATTTCCTGACTCAGCTACTTTGGGTCGACTTCGATGCCTCCCCCATCATACTCATGTGGACCCCCAAGGCCCCTCTCTTAAGTTACAACGTCAATCTACTAGAAAAGAACACTTTATAAAGTGAGGTGACTAAAGTGAGGTGACCCCTCTTATTTCTCACTTTATTTACGTCTATTAAAGCAAAATTAGCAAAATGAAATATTCCAATTACAAGGCTAATTGGGAATATTACATAAATTTAGATAACAATGGTGTCATGCTTGATGCACTTTTACTTCAATCTTTCATAGGCCCAATACAAGATAGCAATCACATAAACTTGAACATAAAATGTTGATAGAACACAATAATAGATCAATAGAAGATGTAAGCCAAATATAGACTGGATGATAATTCCTTATGTCCAAGAAAGATATGAGATATCACATAAGCACAAGAACAAACAGATGCTTCAACCAAAGAAAGTCTTTCTCACGATAGCACTCTACAAGTCACACCCATAAATTTTTAAAGACAAATTTCTCATCATGGGTCAACACGAGTCAAACCAGTGGGATGTCACAGAAATTCAATGGCATAACTTCTAAAAGTTAGCGCAAGAAACTAGGGCTTCAATAAACAACCCGAAATTCCTCAATTTTAGTGCCCATCCGCATACCCTAATCGTAAATTTCTGCAGAAGATTGAGGTTAAACAACCAAGGGTTGGACATGGTCAATGCTACAGCATAAAAGCCCTAAACAAATCACAGCCAACAGTTAAGTCCGTGCAAATGCATCAACAAGTAAAAACAATGTAGCTCGCCTCCACACGTGTGAGAAGAAAAAGGCCCCGCAGGCTATCGAACCAAACAAATCACAAAGAGACAAAGTGATGAGATGATGAGAAAATGATCCTCCGTGTTTCTCCAATTTATATCCATCAATGAGGGTGTGGAGCCGCCCTTATGCATGTGGGATAAATCTAATCGACCCCGTACATGTGGAAAATAACCAAAATCAATGTTTCTAAATCCGATCAAGATGATCTTTAGATCAATCTCGTACCTCTCCGAAAGAGGAATCCAACAAAAATATGACCATCGTCATATGAGCAACAACACTCCCTCTTCAACTAGGGGAGAACCTATCCGTCCACAAATGCCATCCATCATGAACCAAACCAAACATCGTGCGTCATCCCGCCCATAACTTGCTTTGCTCGCTCTTTATTTCAAAACAAAAGGTGAGTCACAAAGACATCACACAAATTTAATTTGAAGTCAACTTAGAGGTAAAAACCTCTCTTGGACTAAAAAGAGTCTCCCTACTAACCCGAAGTTGTTTATCGACTCGAAGTCGCCTTAGAGGATAAAACCTCATCATACTTGATCCCGTATCAAGGTGCTGGGATTACATGCCAACTTAGGACATAGAGAGTACGGCGAATCTTCTCGATGTGTCCACCTAAGTTTTGCTATGGTCTCTATCCACATTTACCTTATTTTTCCAAAATGAGAGTACCCCATGAGTCCGAAACTCCATGGTAGGATGTTATGGGCAGCTGCATCGAGAGAGGACGAACTACCTCAACATGTCACAACGGCAAGGTAGGCTACGGTGCTAGCGTTCAAAGAAGCATAGCCTCGTTTGCTTATAGCCCAAGAAGCTATCCCCAGCCCCCCGGAGCTCCCGAGAGCTCATAGTCTCAACTCAATCGTAGACCCTTAGAATAGGTTTTTCCATGATTCCAAGCTTCTCGCTGCAGGTTAGAACTTGACCTTCCCCAGGGGCCTTCGTGAGAATACCCGGCAACTTGCTCACTGCAGCCTTACAACGCCCTCGTTGTACCATCCCGGATTAAGTGGTACCCTATATCAATATGCTTCGGGATCAATCATGGAACACGCAGATTCTCAGAAAGATGAATCCCACTGTGTTATCACCAAGGATAACGGTGGTATCTAGCACATGCCCGAACAACCACCAAGAGTTTTTAACCAAACAACTTCACAACAAAGCATACTGGCCGCAATGAACAACCTCACCGCGTTCAAAGCCACCTACTTCGTTGCCTCGCTCATCCAAGATATCGGGGGGCTAAACCCAAGGTGAAGCAACATCCAAGTGTACCTACACTCCACCACACTCACAACCCAATCGGCATCGCACATCCATGGAGTCTCAATCTCCCGTTAAAGGTATCTCACCCATTGTTGATCGTGCTCCAAGATATCTCAACAGAGCCCTCGGCACCAATCCGTGCTGAATGTGATGAAGATCAACCATGTTGACCCAAAGTGTTCACTACAAAACATAATGTCCCAGATTTTAATTCACTAATAACATCAAATTTCACAAGTTGTCGATACTGCGTAGGATTTGTTAGCAAGGGCTCAATAGCGTTTCCACCTCGAACTTTTTTAAAGTTGAGTTCTATCGATGTCGATACGTACCTGTTGTACCACCATACCAAATCTCTCTAGCAATTTTCTCACGACACATTTTCTCGAGAAAGGAAAATCTTGCCTAGTCTCTCGCGTATTCCTCCAAGCCTGTGGAAGTAGTGCATCGGCTCCGGGTCTTTCATCTCAAACTCGGAAGCTAGCTCCTCTACATACCCCGATGAACGAGAGGGTTAGCACCGTCGTAAAGAGATCGCTCACATGAGAACCAAAATGAAAGGCCTTTCTCTATCAACCTTAAAATAAAGGTTCGGACCAACATTTACCAAGTGAAGCCTGTTGAAGCCACCGGGCGGATATCTATCCTCTCGTACTCAAGCCCTCGGGACTTGCTTCAACCCATAGAGGGCTTCTTCAACTCGCATACATGGGTGTCTCTATCTCGTACTTTTGAACCCCGCAGGTTGCTCCACATACACCTCTTCCTTTATAGATCCATGCGTAAAAGCGATCTTCAGATCCAATCGATGTAGACTCCATCCCTAGGTAGCAAAGAAGGGCAATAACAGATCAAATGGTGTGTATATGGGCTGTGCACACATATCATCATAATCTATGCTCTTCTTTTAGAGAAGCCTCGGGCACCCAATCTTGCCTTTGTACTTTTTCAAAGACTTCCATCGCATCCATGCTTGATCTTATAGAGCCATTTCGAGGTGACAATGATTTGTCCTCCAGTCTTGGGATCGCTTTCTGACATCATTCTTCATAATGGACTCTATTCTTTCGTGCACAACATCCTTCCAAACTCGATGCTTTACGACTTCTTCAAACAAGCTCAGCCATATTGCATTATTGTACTATCGCTAGATACCCTTGGCATCTTCAGGCTTCTCGTTTTCACGAATGTCCCCTCGGGGCAATATGTCTCTCGCATTCCCGAGAGCATCCCTAATCCATGAGGGTCTTCTTATTTGGAAGGAGGTGTGGATCAATGGGATCCATGTGTACTTCAACGTCGAGCATCATGTCATCCTTCGACTCTTCCGGGCCGTTCTTCATCTTCTTCGTCTTCCTTGAGCTAGGAAGATTTCTTACTTTCTTAAGGAAGAACATCGAAGGTGACATCATGGTACATTCTGTTTCTTCTTTGACCAGCACATAGATTCTAAAATGCTCGAAGTTTCACCGTAGCCCACAAACATTCCTTTCTTCCAAGCATCCAGTTTACTTTTCTTCGGCACACAGCAAACAAGGCGTGTATCGAAAGCTTTCTGTCCTTTCAAAAAATATATCCGTGTCTCTAGAGAAGTCATCTCAGAAAATCATGAATAGAAATATCCTCCTCTTAAGGATGTCAAAGGTGCAAGATACCGTATAAGCTTAATGTATCAACTCGTAAGATATTAGTTGTCTTTGTGACACTGAGGGGAACAGTCCCTGTATGCTTCCTTCCGCACAACCCCCGACATATACCTTCATGATCATCTCTAAATTCTATGATTCGTCACCACCTTCCTTGCTTCTGGAAGGGTTTGTAATGAAGGTGCAAACCTCCGGTGCCAACTCTGCTTGAAGGGTTGTATCACAGTTGCCCCCCAATGGACTTCTTTTCCAACTCCGGTAAAGTGTATCAACTTCTTAAACCACAGAAAGAGTTTCCTTGAAGTTCTTCTTCCAAATAAGTACCTTTCCATCAATGAATGCCACCTTGAACCCTTTGTCTTCCACTGTCAAACAAGCACAAGTTTCTTCTTCAAAACTCAAGTACATACAACGTATCTTGTAATTCCGATGACTTTGACCTGAGATAAACAAGAGGGTCACACCATGTCCCTTTTCACGGACAGGTGGCATTATCTCCAAGGAAAATTTCGTATCCTATCTTGAAGCACCACTATCAATTAACCGTACATCCGTGGTGCTTCGGTGGAGATGCAACAGTAGGAGAACATACAAGAATAAACTATTTTCTTATTATCAACAACATTAGACTCATCGCACCGGGAATTTCTGACCTCTTGAAAGATTGCTCATTTCCACTTCAACTGTGGTGAGCTTTCCCTTTTTTTCTTTGGAACTCGTTGTCTCGGCCATTCCTTCTCGAGTTGTTGTTGTCATCATCCCCCGGAAGAGTCCCTTTCTATTAGGCACTCTCTTTGCATAGTGGTGGCGCCTTGTTAATAAAAGTGTAACATCTTCCCTTCCTTCCTTGCCTCGCTCTACCATGGTTTTGATTTCTCGTGCCACCATGGTTCTTCTTCTTTGCATGAGACTAAGGCGCAGGGTCAACCCATTACCAGAGGTATACCTCATCATTCATGTTTCTTCTTGAGTTCATCTCGTCATGATTTCATCAACAACGAGAATCACATTATTATTGAGAATAATGGTATTGAACACACCGACGGAGACCTCCAAGCAATAAGAACCATCTTCGATCGCATATTGCTTTCAATAGCTAGGAGGTTATTCCCTTTATTTCGCGTGAACTCGTTAAAACAGATTGAATAGATCTCATCTTGCTCTTCTTGGATATTCTTCAATTGATTCTTGAATAAGAGGATTTGATTAGCATTGCTAGCTCCCCGAACATGCTCACTAGTCATCATACATCTCCTTAGATGTCTTCGGCTCAAAAATGTAAGCAACCATGCTTATGAACAGAATCCTGAGACCATCTTTGCTTGATTTTCATTTTTCTTGTATATCATTCTTGTCGTAGTAACCTTGATTTGACAAAGGCTCTTGAATATTCCCTCCGTACACAGTCTCATGACATCTAATTTTCTAGCCAAATCCAAGGACATCTTCCATGCATGATAATCTATGCCTCGTTGTGAAATTGTTTGGCTGAGAAAGCTCTTCGAGAGCATTGCTGTGTTGGATACCACCGTGATACTTTGTGATAAATCGAAGTGATTCGTCGAGAATCTTCGTGTTCCACGATCGATCCAAGCATATTGATATTAGGTACCACTTTGTCCGGACATGGTACAACGAGGCATCGTAAGGCCCCATCACACATCGAGACTAATGAGCAAAGCCGCGCATATTCTCACGAAGCCCTTGGGGAAGGAAATTTTGAACCTTCCATAAGAAGCTTCTTGGTATCGTGGACAACCCATTGTGGAGGTCCCACTTGAGTTGGACTACATTTCACTTAGCATTCAGGACTGGATAGCTACTGGGATATAAGCAACCACAGGCTAGGTTCGCTCACCTTGTTGTGCTTCTTTCCCCCCACCGTTATGATATTGAGTTGGTTCACCTCTCTTTGATCTATGCCCCAAATGCATCCTACCCATGTAGTCCGGACTCATAAAATTTCCTGTCCGGCCAATGAGTTGGGAAATGAGGATAGGACTATAGTATCACCGATGGACGCATCGGGTATTGTCGTCCTCTCTATCTAGGATGGGATGTGTCCAACAACTTGATTTAGGATCAAGTCCGATTGAGGTTCTTACCTCTAAACCAATCTCGGGCCGCATGTCCGGATGAGGTTTTTCTCTAAACCAACTTCGGGTCAAGGAGAGAAGCAGGTCACCGACTCACTCTCGATGATGTTTTCTTATTATTTCTTCTATAGCAGAGCAGATCCAGCAAAGCAGGGATACAGATGACACAAGATTGCATGATGAGGATAATTATATATGACAGTACATGATGGTAATCGTATTTATTTAATTGGACAAGTGAATGCATTTGAGTTCTCCTAGTTGCGAGGGAGTTGCTAAATTTGGCAACTAGGCCAAACCTGCTGCATTGCTCATATGATGGAGATGATATTTTTGTTGATTCTTTGGAGAGGTTCAATATTGATCTAAAGATCATCTTGTTTAATACAGAAGTTGTATTTTGAATTTATTTTTCCACACATGTGCAATTTGTCAAGGTCAACCAGAATTGCATTGCAGGCTCATAAGCCCCAAAGATGTGTTACACGCCCACAACTGCGGATATAAAAAGGAGAGACATGAAGCTAATTTCATCATTCACTCATCTCACACATCTCTCTCTTATCTGATTGGTTCGTACAGCTTTAGAAGCCTCTCTTCTATCTCCTCCAGACGTGTGAAACAGGAAGTGATTTTCGGACTGCTTTTAGGACTTTTTCTGGCAGCAACAGACTTTGGGTCAACTTCCACTGCCTGAGACTGCATTTTTTGAGACAGTATAACCGATCTAGAGAGGCTGTAGCTGGAGGCACAGAAATCGAGGTCAATGTTGACTTTGACCACAACATTGACCACAGAGTTGGCAAATTCGACTCACAGAATTTTGACTTCTGCATTGACTGTTTTGTGGACTGGATTTGGGTTCTGTGTGACATTGATGAAGGCCAAATTTGGACTGTGTTTGACTGAACCTGATTGGAGGTTGAACAGCTGACTTGACCACCAAAGTCTTTGTTGGCTAGGCATCCCCTATTGACTGTTGTAAAAGACATTTTCTCTCTCTGCTGAATGAGAAGAATTATAACATGGTTCTCTGTCTTGGCTTGTCTTTCAATAATTTATTTTTGTTCTATCAGGCATTTACTTTCAATGATTATGTGATTGAAAATCTGAATTTGAATTGGGCTAATAAGAAGATTGAAGTAATCTGCTCTTAGCATAGAACATGCCTATGGTTAACTAAAAATAACATGTTTCATACTCGGTGTGTCCAGCAAATGCGAACATCCAAGCGACTAGTGCTTCACAATGCCGATAGAAGATACCATCGAGTCGCTCCAAACAGTCAGGCTTTATAAATCCAATGAGAAGCAAACAGCTCAAAACTGAAAATGGCCCATTCACAGGGTTCTGAAGTTTGCAACACTTCTGCCTTTGCCTTTCACCTTCGTTGGTAAGTTCAAATGACTTTTAAGAGTCCCCCCATTCATGACTTTTATGTTTAATGTTAAAATCTGAAGCACAATTTTTGATTTTCACTATGAATATCATGTAGAATCCAAGTTTTGCCAATCGATGAAGTAGCGGACCCTGAGCTGCTTCAATAAAGGTGGTATTTTCCATTTTATGAAGGGACACTCCTCCATTTTTTTGTACAACGTTTGCAACCTATTGTATGAACCTGGTTCTATGATAGGGAAACAAACATAAATAAGATTTCTAGTGCGCGGGATACGGCTTAATTAATAACCAAATTTAGCTGTAATCACCATGATGGCTTCCATTTAATGAGAACATTAACGAACAACGAGCTAGCCCAACCTGTTATTAATTGCTTTTCCAAAAAACCATTTCTTTGTAAACCCAGCCCCAAAAGAATGTTTATCAAACCCAAATTGATTCGAAGTACAACAAGAGAACAGATGCAAATAATATAACTACATCGATTTTCAATTATCGTTTTGGAGTGGGATGCCAATGATGTTATAGAGTTTTCAAAACTATTGATTACATTTGATGAAGACGTTGGATGAAGATAAACCTCAACAGCAGTACTGTTACCCACAATTATCCTGGACAAAATTGGGTAATCAAGGGAGTTATTCATTCAATAAAGGGGTTAACAGTGTTTCTCCAAGCCAGTCAAAAATTGTGTAAAATTACCATTTTGCAAAACCCTTTGGCTAAACTACCATTTTCATTGGTATTAATGGACAGAGAGAGGCATCTGAAGGAACCATAAAATAGGAAATCCAGTGAAGGAACTGTGTGTAACGTCTTTTGTACTGAGTTGTTTGCAGGAAGGTTGATAGAAGGTCTGCACATGATCAGAGCAGAGACTACTGATGCTTCACACATCTGACAGCAGTTTTGGCACCCTGATTTCTGAAAGTGGCTGACATTAAGAAGAATTTGCGTCTTGATTTACGCAGTCATACAAGGTAAAACTTAACTGTTAGCTCGAACATCTAAATATTAGCCCTGTCTCTATTGCAAACTCTAGAAATAAGAGGAAAAAGGGAGTAAATTTCATGCATGGAATTATAGAGAAGGAAAATCCCAACATAATACCTTCTTATTCCAGAGAAGTACTTTGTTTTACTAACCATTAGCCTTCAGCAATGAACACAAATACCAGCCCTGCATCTATATAAAAGGGCATCCATGAGCCGTCAAGGCTGTTGGGGCTTACACCATAGTACAATTAATTATGTTGGTCTGCTTCTACACTGCAACATATCTTGGGGTTTTTGAACATCAAAATGCTTCAATGCAACACATTTGACCCCAATCCCCCTTCACAAGGCGAGTACCATACATCTCATTGGACGATTTTAAGCTTTTTTTATTTTGAGACCATGACTTCTCACTACCCAGATTTCGATTTAAAAGCATAGCACTTCATTACTAATATACTCATGTTTTGACAAAGGAACAAAAATCGAATCGTAAACATGTTAAGTTGATGCTGAAGCAACCGCAAAGCAATGGGAATAGTAGCCACGACACAAAGAGCGTCCATAATGAGCATGCCCTCAGTCACTGCAATTAGAAAATGCCAACCAGATTTGATCATGTTTATAAGCAATGAAATGAGTCACGCAGAGTTGAGAGTGTTTGAGAACAGTACTGTTGACAATAGCATTCCGACTTTGGGAAGTTGTGGAGGAGACTGAAAAGGAACCAAACGGAGATTCGCATTGTGCAGGGATGTTAACAAACCCTTATATAAAGGGGCAGAAAATTGATTTTCTTGAAGCAGATTACAGGTTATGCATAAATTCACTCATGCAAAATTGAACAATGCTTTAACAATTACAATTGAACAATTTGAACTCAGACAAAAGCTTCGAACTCGCCTACCTTCTCTGGTCTTCGTGGGCGGGTAAAGGAGACTTTGACCTGGACAGTTCACACTGCACGTTTCTGTTTGTGGAACAGGGTCACCGGATGATTAAAAAAACAAACAACTAATCATTGAGAAAAGGACAATAGTCAATGTGCGTGCAGAAAATACGAAGGTGGTTATTAGGCAATTGCCAAAAATCGACATGAGAAAGTCATAATGAGCACTAGTTGTGGGTATTTTCAGACAGACCCTCAGTGCACAGCGGAAATATACCGAAACCAGCTGCTATGCCGGGAACAGATGTCAAAGTAGACAGAAAATCAGAGATGTACTGATTCAAAAACATAGAACTATGGTGAACAACAATACTCTAGAATGCACAAACTTTTATTCGACCGCTTTAGAGCGAGGGATTCTTATTTTATTCGTAAAAGTTATTGTAGTGGTGTGTTTTTAAATAATTTTAGGGTTTAAAATGGGGAGGGAAAGGAGAGGATTAAAATAAAATATGTATTATTTGTTTAATATTTTGGATAAAAATTAAACTTGTAGATTTATGAGGGGTTTTCATAGTGCATTATATTAGATATCATTTTTAAGATTCAACTGCGTTAATTAAATCATTCGTATATGACCATTTCCATGAGAGGTAGTCGTAATCGACTAATTTCTCATGATTTTTGAATGGTCCACTTAGCACTCATCAACTCTGGGTGATGCTTAAAGGTGTGAATAAGTGGGATTGAAACTAGTGAAATGAATCACATAGCGTCAATCATCACTCGAGGCTTGCACCCGTAACCAGATATCCCGAGAGGTCACCCATCCCATAACCTCCGTTCAAGCACGCTTAACTCGTGGAGTTTTCCACAATCGTTTCGCACCAGGCTGCTACCTCATTTAAAACTCATAAGTATTGTGCTCGTGAACCATTCAAGTAGAGATCCTTTACTCTTTGTTTTAAGTACTGTGGTTTCCTCAAGCATTATATTAGATATTATTTTGGGATTCAACTCTGCTAATAAGTCATTCATTCATGACCATTTCCATGAGAGTGTAGCCGAACCGACTGAGCCTTTCACATTTTTGAATAGTCCACTTAGCACTCATTGCATCAAGTGATGTCAGGGTGAAGAAAATGGGATTAAAACTAGTGAAATGAATTACATAACGTTTATCACTTCCGACAAACGTAACCAAGACTTCTCGGGAGGTCACCCATCCTTAACTCCTCTGCTCAAACACGCTTAACTGTGGAGTTTTCCCCCACAATCAAGCCTACTTAGCTTGCTACCCCATTTGCAAAACCTTAGCAAGTATTGTGCCTCATGAACCATTTAAGTAGAGATCCCTTTACTATTTGTTTCATGCATGAGGGGTTTCTGCAGTTGCAACATATGATACTTTGGTTTTTGGGATTCAACCTGCTATGTTCATCGAGACCATTTATATGAGAGGTAGTCATAATCGACTAATTTTTCATGATTTTTGAATAGTCCACTTAGCACTCATTACATCGCCTGATGCTCACAGGTGAAGAAGTGTGAATGAAACTAGTAAAATGAATCACACAGCATCAATCATCACTTCCGGCTTGGCACCCTGGGCATCCGGACTTCCTCAGAGGTCACCCATCCCAAAACCTTCCGACTCAAGCATGCCGAATCGTGGGAGTTTTCCCCACAATCAAGATTTATATTAAAATAAATTAGATGAGGTCTCTGTTTGGGTGTCCAATCACGAAAGATGGGCAGGAGAGGGGCGAAGGCTCACTCCTGGCCCTGCCGTGCCCACCAACTCACCGCCTTCCCATGCGTGAGTGGTAAAGAGCCTTCGGGGAAGGCATTCTCATGGCAGTTAGTTTATGGTTAAACGCGGGATGGACGTTGCTCCAGCATTTCGTTCTCCGCGGCGATGGTGAAGTTGATGCGCGGGTCCGGTGCGCAAGAGCATCCGCTAGCTCTCAAGCCCCAGCTCGAGATCCGTCGCCGCCCTCGAGACGAGGAGGGTGAGAGGCCCGTCGCGTTGGTGGTGAGAGGTTGGTAGCGAAGAGGCGTTGTTACACGTCATTTTGTCACCATGACATTGTGATCATTCATAAGGGTCTATTACCATTCATATCATGTTCCCTTAAAGGTCAAAAACACTACCGTTCTTGAACGCTGTTCTGAATTGGAGAAAAGCTTCCGTAAAACCCTTAAAACTCGCTTGCGTGGTTTTACCAGCCCTTTCCTCGCCGCACAGCCCAAGATCTTTCCTATTAACCTGCGTTTACCATCGATTATTTGTCACTAAAACCTACACACCGTGAAAAGCAAGTAAAAAGAACAAGTAATCTCTAGAAGCTCAGCTGGTCAAACATTCTCCCAACCGGAAGCCTCTGCAGTCGCGAGTTCGAGCTTCATCCTCTCTCCACAATGAGCTTATCCCTTGGTCCAAGGAACTCAAATCCTTACAGAGAGGAATCCATCCTCTTCATGGAACCAAAAACGCATCTCCCCATAAATTGAGCTCAAGTTTCAAAGTTCAAGGATTACGAGAAGGTAGATTATGAATTGTAGAAATTGATCTATATAGTTTCTAAGTCAAGAGATTTCACAGAGTGCATACTTTCTATACTAGTGAGTTGTTGTTAACACACCCAAGATCAGCATTGTGCCCGTAATCTCATGTCACACGGAGAGGAAGGCTTATCAGACCGAAGGAGAAACGATTGCTCGACCGGAGAATGTGTGTACACCCCATGGGCATCCTATTGTAAGATTGTTTCTTTTCTAATTTGTGACAATACATATGGACTTATTTTTCATTGTCTTGCTCGTATTGATGGAATAATGTCAATACTTTGGACTCCTTGATCACTAAAGATGGATTGGCATTTTTGATTATTATATACGTGACAAGCGGATTATTTGTCTTGTCTTTGACGGTGTTTGGTCATTGGAGAACTACTTTGGAGCGACGGAACAAAGGGATACATCGACGTTTGGATTTCAAGGTAGGAGCATGTCCTCTTCGCTACTATTATAATGATATTAAAAATACAAAATAATCTAGAGAAAGAGGTATTCAAATCGATCTTTGTTTCTAGTTACCCTCAGAGTACTAAGGAGATCGCTCATCCGCAATGTGATTAATCCTCGTAACAAATTGGCGAACACACTGACTAAAGCTTAGTTTTATTTGTTGTATTTTGCCTTGAAAATTTAGTTTTCCGATTTTGACTTCAGTGTAGTTAGTGATAACTTTTTAGAATCTTTAGAAAGAAAACTTAATTTTATTTTTTTCAACTTTTCCTTTAATTGGCTTAAAGACAGAGTTTTGCCAACTTCCGTGCACCTTGTTAGTTCAATCCGTTGTGCATGCGCACTATTGTCAACTAATAAGATGCGCACCCCCCGGGAATATTTTGAAAATTTTAATTTTCTCTTTCGTGTAGAGAATGCATCTTTTCAAGTTTTCTCGATCCATTCCTGGGCCCTGTCGCATCATGTGAGAACTCCCTTTCTGTACTACGCTTTGTATGATCGATCATCCTATTTTCATTTTTTAAAGTTAGGATTTTTCCCTGTTTACTATTGCTATGTATGGAAGATACCTTTGTTTGCCTTAGCTCACTAGTATTATGATCTTGTTCTCTGAGCCATCGTGATTGTAGCCAACCTTAGCCAGAAAATTTGTTCCCTATTCATTTGAAAACCTTTAAAAGCTTCTAGCTCACTCAAGCCCGATTCAACACCAAGCACTCTTGGATGATTTCATTTCTATTGTAGATAAGTGAAACTTTCTTATCCGATCACAACTAAGAGAAATCATCCGCAAAACATTCTTAAGTATCCTAGTTAGCATTCCGTAATTAGAATTTTGTTTTGATTTTGAAACTTATACTTTTTAGGGTTTTTTTGTAAATTGTTTTCTTTTGGGAATTGATCGAATATTGAAATTGTAGTTTTTGTCTCTGTTATTAGGAGAATTTCATTCGAAAAGAGAAATTAATCATACTTGCAAAATTCTACGCTTGTTTATGAATGAAGAAGTTTGTGTTTTAAAATCAATAAATCTCTCAACTTTCTCCTAAATATAATTCATTGAAAAGAAAGAGTTGCATTTTCATATATATCCATTTGTGAGTATTTTGTGTCGGGTCACAACATCATCAAAGTTTCAACTCCATACCCTTTGTGTTAAATAACAACTCAGAATTAATATAAATACTTAACAAAATCAATCTTAGATATTTTTACATTTTATAGGCTCGGTTTCCACTGTTATAGCTTAGGCTAGTGTTTTTGGAATAGGTTGTAATAAATGTTCCAAAGCAATTTAAACAAACAAGTAGAATCTTGCGGTAGGGAAATCCAATTGTTGCATTTGTATCCGGGGAAGCTCTTCTTAAAAGAGCTGCTACCTAGGATCATGTCGAACTCCAAAGGAGGCAATCGTACCTATCTCATCGAAAAGATATAAGATGTAGTACTTAACACAAAACGTAAACCTCAAGATTAACCATTGTTGAGGAGCTCCTGGGTCACTGCTGGCAAACCCTAGATTTACCATGCTTCCAGGAGCTCAAGGGGATTGAGCTTGGATACTTCCGCCCTTGCGTGTATATCGTGATCGCAGACTGCTCCCCCAAGTGCATTTGTCTCCGTTGGTGACCTTAGTGGCCATAATTTTTATAATTTTCCAAGGTGACGGGAGGGAAGGTCCCAATCGCACTCATAGTATGTCGGCTACACTCACTTGGACTTTCTCGAGGGTACTCTTCACTTTGACAGTGGCGGGAGGGACTTGCACCAAACTGTTTCATTAAGCAAGTTGTCGGTAACTACCCAACCGCCAAGTTTTCTACGTTAACTTCTACGACATTGGATTTCTATCACCAACTAGTGTTTTTAGTGTGGACACATATTGTTTGTGCGTGGTTTGTCTCCCAGATTTTGTAGGCGTATGTTCAAATTGTTTGTTTTCTTAAAATTTTCAGGTCTTCTTTTTTTTGGAAACATGGATTTCGTGTTAAACACAACTGGCTGGGATCACTTCTAGACACTTCGTAAATGCAAGGAAACTCGTGAATATACATCGAGTAAATTAAAAGTATGCCAACTGGAAGAGGTCAACATTCGTGAATCGGGTCTACCGAACAAGGGGAACATTTGTAATAATACATCCGATTACGAAGTAAATTAACCCTTTGACATTAGAAGAAATCTGGAACAAATCCAAAAATTCAAAAGTAATCACAGAGAATCAGGACTGTGATATCGTATACTCAACTTATCGAACCCCAAATATTTTAACCCGAATCTGAATCTACTTTGTCTCGAGTCAACTTCGTGCTCATAGCCCGAACTTGTTCATCCTCATTCACCTCGAGTGAAGCTTCACATTATCGAGAATCTTCCTCGGGCCTAATTAGTATCGAAGAGATTATTGACACCAATAGCGAGACCATAATCTTCTTCACGTAAAGAAACTTTAGATCTAAGGTATAGTGAATTGATTTACCCTTACATTCCTTTTAAACCAAACCCTTAGTATCAATTTAATGGGATTTTCGGCATAGCACTCGTCTTAATTATTCACCACATCACATTACTTTTTACTCCATACCCAAAGGTAGTTACATGTCTTCATCAAGCATGTTAGGTGAGTCATCCATGCTTTCACTGCCATAAATTTTTTTTTATATGGTGGTCCACGCTCGTTGGATACTAGTTTCTCTCCTGCACTTTCTCGGGGAGAATCTCCCTCTTCGAAAATCTTTTTGACATGGACTGGCAACCCGGTCTTAATGAATCTAATGCTCAAAGTAATTTGACAGCCGGAGCAAGTCTCGTATGATGACCGAAAATATTCCTTCAAATCGATTCTCAAGGTGGCAATTTACGTACCGGGGGGCAGATACTCCTTAAGGACCATCTTCAAGGGCAAGTGACTTTCAAGGTTAGGGCCACAACCTATTCAAGGACAATCGCTCCCCGATAACAATTTTATCAAGAACAACCATCCTTTCAAGAAGGCTACCAACTCTTTAATGGAACTTATCCGACAAATTATCAAACTTGCATTCCAATGCCTCAAACTCGGTTATGGTCAACCTTATGCACCACAACCTTTAATGGTAGATCCTTATCTAGTCGTTAATACCATGTGAACCCATCGTTGAATCAACATCATTTGCAACTCATCGTATAAGTACCTTATAATCGACCTAGTCAACTAACCTGCCAATTCTGTTATACCCATGTCCAACAACCTCGCTCAAGACGACTTCAAATTACACCTTAAGTATCCGTACCTATGTAGTTGGCAAGATGGTCCTAGTACTCCAAGAACTCTGCAGCTCAACTGTTGTGTAAAATTATGTTCAACAACCAAGTACACTCTAACCTCTCGGAGTTTCTCAAGTCCTTGTTGCTACAACCCTTCAAACTACCATATCAATCGTAACACAGTAACCTCAAGCTATCGCATCAACCGGACCTTTTTTTCTTGTCCAATGCACTCATTAAACTTTGCACAGGACAACCCGTGTACAGCCTACAATTCCAACAAGCCAACCTTTTGTAGGTCGCCTTTAAAATCGACCTATTAAAGAGCAATTAATACTACCAACAGGACAAAATCTAGCTCACCAAGGTCAACCATTGTACTACATATACAGTATCAAACAATTTCTACCGAACTCAATATGGTATGGTTAACCCTCGGATACCCCGGGAGGTATTCCATCCCATCTCCGCACAAGTTACCCAGGTTATCCCCAGATATTTCAGGTATTTGGTATTGTTCCTCAAGGTTATCAGCTTTATCATCATCTCAACTACCTGCTACCATTCATTGCAACATTAGACTTAACAAAGATTTGTCACGCCTCATGAATGATCTAATTTATTATCTTCCATTTTACCGGTGATGCCAACTGCGCTGCTGACACACCTAAGTTTTCAGTTATATGGGAGGAGAAGACCTCAAATCATGTGATGACTTATCATCTTTGGTGCGCATTCAACTCACAATCGATGATTCCATTCGATTGAGACTTTTTTATAGTATTTACAGGCTTAGTTGCAAAAAAGTGGTATATTGAATTACCACGTGGTTTCTTTCAATAATTTCAACACATTAGCAACAACTTTCCTAACTCACTTTCTCTTTCCAATCACAGAAAATGGCACAAAGTCCTTTAACTTCATTAAACAAAGCATGTCTACATAAATCAATGGAGACGTAGAGACAAGCAGAGAAGTTTTTCATTCGAATCAAACTTTGGCATACTTGTCTATTAAATCACTACTTCCAAAGATCACCCAGGACGTAGCCAAGGGAGGTTGTTACAAAAGAACAAGTCATAGCTAAAGCGGGCCAGCATTTAGATCTTGTATACACACAAATTCTAAGATTTTACATGGAAAATTCATGATTTACCAGAAAGCCCCAGAAGCCACCATCGCAACTCCTTCCGGTTCTCATTCGTGTGATGGTAATTGGTATGCTAGTACTACAAAGAGTAAGAAGAAGTCATAAACCTACTTCTCCCATTATAATTTTACCGTATTCACTCTGAAGGAGATTCTTCCCTTGAAACTTCTACCAACATTCACGTTGTAGATTCATCCACGACTAAAGCTAAAAACCAAATAATAAGAAGAAAGGAAAGAATTAAAAAAAAAAAAAAACACATCTCCTAAAGAGAAAACAAAATCAAACCATCCGATGAAAAGTAGAAACCCGTTATCCTTGTCTTATCCGTGATGAGGATCACCACCAAAGAGTCCACACCGAAAGCCGAGGCATCCAAATTTGTCGCAGGTTCACCCACACATGTTGGTGCTCAGGTGATCCTTTTCCATCTCAAGATAGTAAAAATGACCAGACTTTCTTCCAATTCATCGACAGACATTTTAATGATGTCTCAAGTTTGCTATGGCGACGATCTCAAGACTATGGATCTAAGAGTTTTGTAAATCGGTAAAGGACCTTTAGTCAAAACGACCATAGTAACTCCTTCAGCTTCTTTAACCATCAAATCGAGAAACTAACCCCCATTTAGTGATTAAACCGGTCGATAGGTGTACTTCTCAAATCATTTTCAATCCAGCGGTAGAGTCGCTCATAATTACACATTGTTGAACATTTGCCCATATCCCTTCAACAATGTTAGCCTTAGAAGTGTTGCAATCATGTCCAGCACAAAGGAAATTACTATTATCAGACATCAAATCTATTGATCCTCGAAGACTCGAACTCTACTGGCATTTGATCTCAAAATTTTGCACCAGACTCCCACATCGTTTGCTTTTCGGATTCAAAGACTAGCTTTAAATCAAGATGAGTTTTTCGTATTGTAACCGATGAGGGGGCATCTACGTGTATAATTTCGTTAAACTCGTTGGAAAAACCTTGGTTCTCTTAGCACTGAATCAATCATTGACTATCCTTAAAGCCTTTGATCAAGAGGTTTCCATCCATATGAACACTCAGATCCGCCATAAAAGCAAAGGAAAACGTTAACCCAGAGGTGGAAGTTGTTGATGCCCTCTGACACAACCTTCTTCTCGGGTCATAGTTGGTCTTTACATAATGATTGTCGTTACCTATCAATATTTCGGGTAATCATGTTTCCTCACAAAGCGAGCATTGTTAAAATTGATTAGTTGTCATACTTCTTCGCACCGTCTTCGTATAGCATTCATCATATGTCAAAATCGGTTATCCCATACAAAGATGTTGGTGTAGGATTAATGAAGGATTTCATTTCCGTTGAAATTTCGCTGTGCCTCACCAATGTACCGCGAATAATTTCCAATATCAATATGATTGCTATATCAAGTACAATACCATTTGATGACACATGGACTCCGTGCCTTCGAATCGAATTGGACTCTTATAATGTTGAGATGCCTTTAAGTCCTTTTGAATTACACCTATGTAGTATTACAATCGTATTCTCGACACCCTATCATTCTCATCCATCAAATGAATGATCAAAGAAGAATTATCTTCTATATCAAACTCAATCGTGACATCATTTCCGATTCATTCAACATGTATTTGCAAATCGATGAAAGTATTCGAGAAATTTTGTTATCGATGAATTACCATGATGATCTACATCATCGATCTTCTTTTTTCGATCGATCTTCGTATAATCCTGAAAATGATTATCTATTTTTACAATTGATTATGCGTCAAGAACCACATAACTACACATCGATTACACAATGGATTCCTAGGACAATTTTGGGAAATATTTTCACAACACTTCCTATCAATATATCACCTAAACTAAAATTATTGAAAATATCTATATATGTGCTTCTTGTTCGGTTTTTAGACATATTAACACTTACAAAGCCCTATTTCAAGAATTCCGAGACATATTTGCTCGGGTTCACGAAGAGATGCTGTGCATTGATCCCAGAGATCGTTGTTCATGAAATTAAGACATACCCGGATGCTAAGCCTATCAGACAAAGATTACGTCCAATACACTCGCGGAAAGTGCTTGCGCTAGACCAAAGCTAAAGTTGTGAAGCTATTACGCAGCAGGATTTATTTATCCTATTCCTTGATTTAATTGCATCTAACATAGTTCCCGTAACGAAAAACAAGGGACTACTTCGGGCATGTGTCGATTATCAAGACATTAACAAGGCTTGTCCAAATACAACTATCCTACACCCTATATCGATCAAATTGTTGACGATTGTGCTTGGAAACGAAATATTATCATTTATGGATGGTTTTTCCGGGTTGCTGTCGAAATCAACGATTTCCGTTGATCAGCCTAAAACAATGTTTATATGTCCTTGGGGCACATTTTCATATTGTAAGTTACCTTTTGACTAAAAATGCCGGTGCAACTTTTCGCAGAGTTATCTAGGTTTCACGATATCAAACATATTGTACAACCTTATCTACAAATTACCTACTCATATTCTTTATGCAAAAGAATACTGTCACATATATTTTACGTGCTATCTTCGTGAGATGTAGGCATTGCAAAATTCGTTTTGAACTGCCACACAAATGTGTTTTTGTGTACAGTAAGGTCGATTACTTGGGTTCATCATTTCAAAGATGACATTCGTGCTTCGATCCATTGAAGGTTAGAGGTTAATGACATCAACTTACCTCCTTCCACTCTTCGCCAACTCTAGAGTTTACAAGGGAAAGTAAACTTTTAACGTAGGTTTATCCCGAAATTGTTGAGTTAACGAAAGGTTTTACCCTATTGTTGAAACAAGATGTTCCATTTATTCGGGATGAGATTGTCGATAAATATTTTCGATGCACTTAAAATGTGTCGACCCATGCAATCGTTATTGCATCCACCCAATTACCACCGGGATTACTTTTATACTTAGTTGCCTTTGATTCCATGATTGGAATGGTTTTGGGTTCAGAGGATGAATTCCAACAGCGAACATGTGATCTATTACCTAAGCCGTAATCTTAATCACTGAAATCAAGTATTCACGGGTGGAGAAATTACCCTGTGGCGCTTCATTTGTCCAATGATTTCATTGCTATTATCGCAAAACCACAATGATATCTAACCCGCAACTCAATGATGTATATATTCACAAAAAAAATTCTCAAGGGCAAATACTCCAAAATGGATTACATTCCGGTGAAGAGTTTGTATCTTGAGTTCGAGAAGTCCAAGTCAAGAAATCACTAGAATTTGTTGGATTTATGTGTGACTTTCCCAATACCGAGTCTCAAATGCGCAGAAACCTATCGTTGATCAATTCCTTATTTCTTAACTTTGCTTTAGATCCTTGGTATGGATATCATTATATCTTCAAATGCAAACCTTTCACCCGTAGCCACCACAATATCTACTTTAAGAATCGTACACTAATCCCAACAACACAATATTGTCGGTGACACTTCATCGTGAAAGCGATTATGTTTCAACGATGTATAAATCACAAAGAGGTCAAAAGGTTTTGAATGATTTCCACTATGGATCGTGTGGTGGTCATATGTCCGTTTGCCAACCCAAAATATATTGCACGATGGTTATTTTTGGCTGTTCTTATTCAAATATTGTATTATCGCGGCTCGAAAATGCCATGCTTGCCAATTTTTTTATCGAAAGATGCGTGAACCCCCACCTCCTCTTCACCCAATCATCGTTGTTGGCCCTTTTGCCAAATGGGGGCGTAGATTTCATTACATGTAACCCTTACCAAGCCACGTTATTCTCGCCATAGATTACTTTACCAAATGGGGCGATGCGATGCCTAAATTCGCGGTTGATGGCTAAACTCGCAACTACTTTCATATTCAATCATGTGATTGCCCTGCTCGGTGTCCCTCAATCTATTACGGACCATGGGGAGCCATTTTCAAAATATTATGATGACAATCCTTTATGATCAACTTCATTAAGCCATGATAATTCTACACCATATATACCCACAAAGCACGGTCAAGTTGAGGCCGTCAACAAGTTTTTTAACCACCCACATTAGCCGTATCAGACCAAAGACCATATGATGACCAATGCCTTTTCGGCATTATGGGCATACCGTACCGCAAAACCTGCCATGTGGTTCACTCCTTTTCAACTTGTTTATGGTTTAGAAGTTGTGTTACCCATTGAATGTGAACACAAGGTCCAAATTAGCCATTGAGTTGTTACCTACCTCTCAAAAGGAGAAACGCTTTTCTATACCATAGCACAATTAGATGAGACTCACGCACCGCTACATTAGTTGCCGAAGTCAAGAAACGTGTTAAAGCTTCGGTATGATCAAAGTGTTAACCGTATTCATCAAAAGGTGACCCAGTTTTAGCATATTAACGAATGATGTCAGCAATCGGCACTTGAACGATGTGGTATGGTCTCTATACTGTCGAAGCGTGTGCTTGGGTGTGGCGAGAGCCTATGAATTAATTGATTATGACGTCTCTTTAGACAACCACAATGGCCTTTATCTCTCAAGACATACCATGACTTATCGGTGAAGATCTCACTTTATTACTAGTTACATTTAGAACAATGTGCCTAGATTAATTTTTGTTGTTACTACCATCGCTTATCTTAATTACCTTGATATTGCGTATGTCGACATCCCTTCAAAATTACATTGGTTTTCACCGATGGCGCCTCGTCGTAGCATGGGAACATCTCTTTGTAGGTCGGTTATCTATTCACCCACCGATATTAATTTCATAGTGCATTCATTGTTATTATCTACCTGCGCTATCGGTATTCAACGTTTGATCATTAGGTTATATTCGCATCTCAAGAACACCACTAGGATGCTTTGCCCAACATTCAACTTGGAACATGTCTCATGACCTTGGTATTATTTTGCCTTTATTAACTTTTTTTGATTTCAACCCACATTATTACATAGATATTTATTGAAAACAATAGCTCTTTTAATTTGTTAGTTGCATCATGGGAAGTTCATGTCAATTCTACGAGCCTTGAAATTTAAACTTAATTGAAGATCAATCTTAATATTTATTCAATTAACCCAAGGAGCATTTGAAAATTATACCAAATACACATAGTGGTAACAGGCTAGAAGATGTGTTTGGGCATTGTTAAATGCAGAGTTGTCGTTACTTTTGTCCTGCTACATTCTGTGGGTAGCTTAGGCTCCATGTGCGTAAGTATATAAGATCATCTTCCATGTACCCTTGAGCATATCGCATGGAACTCCACATATGAAAAGTATTTAAAATACTTCCTATCACAGTACATGACACATTAGGTAGCACTACTACCATGATCGTTACTCCATGTGCCTCCTGGACATATTTGGGAAGTCCTCATTAGGTTGTTATCTCTACCAGTAGGTAACTTAGCTTCATCACCTTGTTAACTATGAAGTTAACCGAACATAACATTCAAGGACATTTTGCATGCACGTATTGGTAACGATATAATGGAAGTTCACAATGACTCGGGTAAACCCTTTTGCCTAGTTACCCCGTTTTATTTTTTATTTGTGTTTTTTATTTTTGGAAATTAATTAATCCACCATGGAAGAACACCCTAAACACCCTCACTAAGTCATGAGAACGAAAATATTGCCTCCTTTACCCCCGTGAGGAAACACCCTGATGTGTCGTAAGAATAAGAAAACACAAACTATCAAACTCGGTACTTATGAAGCTGCCTACCATGGAACCACATTTGAAGAATCAACCAAGATCGGGCTACTCGCAATAGTACCGATCCTCGGTTATCTCTTTTGGAACCGGCGAAGGTCGAAACAATCAAAAACCACTCAACTTGAAGGTGTTGAGTCATTAGAACTTGAAGTCATTGAATTTGACTTTGTTGAGTCATAATCTTTGCAACTCCAAGGTAATTCAAGTTGTTGAACCTTTCACTTCTGCATCTTTGTCTTCGTCTCCACACACAACCTTCAAAGACCTTGTAGAACCAACAAGAACCACGTCCACCTAGGTTACCGAGCATAGAGGAAATTACTTATAAGGATTCTCCTAGTCCCCAAACTCCTTAAGACCATTGAAAACAATAGGTTCAAGCATTCAGCGTACTAGATTTAGGACTTAGTAGCTAGATGTAAAGTAACACCGTCGATTAAACCAAGGATAGTAACAAGATTGTCCCGAGGGGAATTTTAAATGAAATCCTTTATTTCTATTTTCCCATCCGTATTTAAGTTAAGAGTGTTGTAGACAATGGGAGTTACGTAGTTCTTGACCTGCCCCACCGACTCTCCTTTTCACCTGCATAATTAAATAGGAGCCCCTCTAATGTAAATCCCCGTTTTCAAGAAGTAGATGTCTTCAATATATATCATGAAAATATGTTCTCCAACATTGAAGAATTGTCCTCGTGTGTCCCATGATCTAAACAAGTAATCCAGTAACTCTAGTTGGCCTCTCATACCCGGAATCATGAAGAGCTTGAGAAGTCAGCTTTCAAAGCTTGAGCTAACACCGGCCCATTGGAAACAACTGAAAGGTCCCGAGTTTCGTGCTCTCTTTTCTCATCGTATTTAGAACCATTTTCACTTAAATGAAAACACCGAAATGACACAAAAACACTTAGAATCAACCACATGAATAAATTTTGGAGAAATTTAACTTAAAAATCAATTTTTCGGAACTTTACCGTGCCTATCGCATTGTCCCTCATCAACAAAGTGACCTATCACACTTGTTTTTCTACAAGTGCGTTGGCTCGCACTAGTTAATGTAATTATCGTCCATCACACCTCGATATAAGGAGTGTGATGGCATAGGATGCATCCTAAGTACCAAACTTGAAATGTATTCCTAAAAACTTACTAAAACAAAAAATGGAAATCGTGTAATTGATGAGAAAAGACAGACCGCTTACCCAGAACTAATGGAACTTCGAGATGGTCCACTAGACTGGATGTAATCAAATGCTAAAGGTTGAAGCTAAAAAACCACTCAAAGCTCACTTGTACTGCAAATGAAAACGGTGAGAATGAAATTATATTTTCATCATAGGCCAAATTAGTCATTAATTTAATATTTTTTAATGTTTTGTCTTAATTTTTACCATCTATCATGTAATTTTAATCTTTCCGTGGTGTTTTGAGTAGGTGAAAAAGTAATCAAGGGATGTAATGAGATTATAAGTTAACGAGGTCATTTTGATGAATGGCACAATTTTACGACTTTTTCCGTACCGTTAAACTGATGAAAAGACCCCCTATAGTCTTCTTTAAGCTCTTCTCGTACTCTCAAAACATGAAAAGATTGATGAGTACTTGTTCTTCGAACTTGTTAAAGTAAATTAAAAAATGTTTGTCAAATATAAGTTTAACCTTTTTCTAAAATGGGATGAACTATTTACGAAAAAAGAATACTTTAGTCAAACATGGCTAAAAAGGTTCTCATGGGTATTGTTTTGTCTTTTCATAATTCAAGAGATAAATTTACAAAAAAGGAACCCAGGAGTTTCTTCTCTTTTCACAAACTCTCTAAACACAGAAAATAATTTGACAGCACCCTTTGCCGGACTCGTAAAATTGTTTAACAACGTTGGACTCAGAAAGTCAAGCATGATGACATTCAAACCATTCCTTCTCATGGTTCGTTAAAAATACTCGTAGGATTCATCTAAAGGATGAACTTATAGATCAAGAATATATTATCCTCCTCAAGCTTGTAAAAAATAA
Organism: Pinus albicaulis; assembly: GCA_034641835.2. Taxonomy (NCBI): domain Eukaryota; kingdom Viridiplantae; phylum Streptophyta; class Pinopsida; order Pinales; family Pinaceae; genus Pinus; species Pinus albicaulis. Next base: position 1,897,645,367 of record CM076578.1, read on the forward strand.
AGAGGTACTCGAAAACACAGAAATTAGGAAAACAAAGACGATATCTATTAATGGAAGTGATTCGCTTCTCGAACATGACACTTTTTCACTTCATCTTCGTGATTGTTTTGGTTGTAAAACCAACTTTCATTACTCATACCATAGCCCACAAATGGTTTTGAGTCAATGTTAAACAACACCATTAAGTGTCATTAATATGTTCGTGAGAATTCTCTCAATTGACATTCACTGACAATACCGTTGCCTTCTCAGCATATTCTCTCCATTTAAATTTTTATTACCACTTCTAAAACTGGTATTTCCAATGTTTTCGAGATCAATGCAATGCCTGCTTAATTTTATTATCTCCGCCTAAAATTTGTATTTTTGCTTTATGTTTGTTAAAATGATATATTTCATATATCAAAACAAGTCCCCAAGTCTGTTCTCTCCTATTCATCATCACATGATCGGAGTCCGAAAACCGTAAGTTAAAAGGAAAAAGGGCTTATTGTTTTGTTTTTCGGGTGCCACGGTAGCCGTCCGATTAAAGACAGATCAACGGAGCGGCAATCAACCTGTATGGCGGTCCCCACACATGTACCCCGCACTCACAGACCGGCGGTATAGCCCGCACCACTTCCACTGGGCTGGCGGTTTTGGACCCAACGCCAGCGATTCCACACGGGATGTGCCGCGTGTCCTTGGTACGAGCGGGAAACCGCTCTCTCCCCGCGCATTAATCTTCAGCCGATAGCCGGGCAGCGGGATTCACGAAGACCGTTGGATCTCCCGATCTCCATCCAACGACGGAGACGTAACAAAACCGTCCGCCCGTTAATATGTACCTGCCATGTCCTATGGCCCACCACCGTGTCACTATCACCCGCTTCCACCCGTTGATTCCTCTGCCACGTCGTCCCCTCGCTTGTCCCTCGTGCGCCTACGTGTCTCGCCTCTGCACATCCGTAAGATCCCTCCGCGCCAATATATATATATATATGTGTGTGTGTTTTTATGCTTTTCATTTATATTTACCGCTAGTCTTTCCTCCCGACCCGACTGTGTCACATTTCGTCCATGTGTGAAAACCCCCATTGTTTTATTTCGCCACCCTGAGTATTCCCTTCTGCAGTCTGCGTCCACATCATCTCTTCCATTTCCACCTCCCTCACTCCCGCCTTCATCCGTGTATGTTTTTCTAACAGTTTCGGGGTTTTGAAGTATTTAAAATAGCAGAAAGAGCGTTTTGATTCGTTGCTTCTATTTCAAGAACATACTAGAAGACGATTTCCTATGGGTGAAATTTAATGCAAGAAGCTGGAGCTGGTGCGTGAAATGACCGCCATTAAAGAAAGCACAACTATGGATTCTCAGAACCCTCCAGAGAAATTCGCCCTGCATTTAAGATCCAGAATTCAAATTCAAGGCTAAAAGGCCGAGGGTACAGTACAGGAACGCAGATTATTCCAAATCTCTCACGGCAGCAGATTTTCTCTCAGCCAAAAGGATCACAGTGTATATATATTTTATTATTTCTGTCTTGTACATAAGGAGATTTTTATCTCCCAGCATTTATTCCTTCAGACAGATTGTTAGTTATATTCATTTATAGCTAGTCATTCATAGAGAAGGCGCGAGTGTTTTCTGCCATGTATTCAAATTGAGTCATTAATTGCGCCTCTTCTCCCTCCTCCTCTAGAAGTTTCTGTCTTCTCTATAAATACTGAAAAATAAGACATTGTAGGGGTTCCAGATTTCTGTCAGCAAACTGTGCAGCGAGAAGACTACTGTATTCATCTTGTAATATTTCTGTATGAAGTTTCAGAGCTCGTAGGGTCTCAGTGAGGAGGGGTTATAACTGTATTGAGGATTCTGGTCTTTGGTATCTCACAGTATGTAACTTTTCTTATGTGTTAATACATTATCTCTTTTCATGCAAATTATCTTCTTGTATCATGTTCTAGAATGCGAGTGGCTCACTTGTTTGCAGCAAGGATTCATCTTAAGTGGTGCCCTTCTGGAATTAGTCAAGCGCTTTAAATAGGCCTAGAAGTGATATGCTGTTCCATGTTCACTCTTTCATATTTTCTGCTATATTAGTGGCTTAAGGATTCGTAAATTGGTGCACCCTTCTGCCAGTAATATCTTCTTATGTTTCCTCATTGCACTCACTTCCTGATATTTGATTTCTGTGATATATTATTTGAATTGGCCCTCTTTACAGTAAGCGGTCTCTTAACTGTCTGATGCTTTCATGCTAAAGTTTTACATGATGTTCCTACATTATTCTTATCTGTGTGTCAGCTTCTGAAAGAGATTGGTCCCATTCAAATTTAGTTTCCTTGTTTCAAACAAGAGATAGTAGGTGAGCCCCTTGGATTGACAACCCAAACTATAAAGGGCTCCTTGCTATATTAAGATGTCCTAGGCACTGGTCTATGGCAACTCTAGGTTGTCTCTAGGGGGGTGACAAAATCATCCACAACATCTTTCTGGCACCGTTGCCGGGGATCGAATTCAAGAATATCAGTTTCCCTGGGTTTTCGACAAATTATTTCACTCTCTAATCAGGTGAGCACAGAGAGGTGAAGAGTTGCAGATTTCTCACCTTGGCGACTCCACTGGTCTTTATTTGATAAATTTTATTGGAAGTCCTGGCTTCCCGGAAGCCCCATTTGAGGTCGGATACCTCCCAGCCGAAAACACCTGTGTCTGACCCGGAAAAGATCATTCATAAAAGAGCTTGGAAAGAGAAGAAGTCAGTTCGTTCCGAAAATCCTGATTATTCCGTTGAAGATCATCCGCCCTCTTCTTCTCAAGAAGTTAGAACAGAAAAATCCGAGTTTTACTCAGAAACTCCACGTAGAGGAAATACCTGGATTGAAGGAGAATCTCATCCTACTTTCGAGGCTGAAGAAATTAAAGAGGTCACAGAAGTAGCTGTTGTTAACCGTGAGTTATTTCCATCTACACCTCAGGCTTCTGTGCAATATATTCCCATTGTTATTCATACTCCGCTTTATCCTACTCCTCTCCCTTCATCTGTACCTCAAATTGTTGTGCAACCCCCGCCTCCCCCAATGGCCAATGTTCCTGCTTTTATATTGAACAAATATGCGCCTCTGGCCTTGCCCCAAGTGCTGAATGATATGCCGCAGGATTACCTGAAGATTTTGCCAAGATTTAATGGGGAGAATGAAGTTGATGCTCAGAAGCACCTTGAGATCTTTTGCTCTTTTGCAGAAAACTTAAATGTTGAACATCTGGATGTGGTCCTGAGGTTATTTGTGCAGTCTTTGGAGGGCGAAGCTAGAAAATGGTTCAAGACATTGGCAAACCATTCAATCACCACCTGGGACCAGATGGAGAATGCTTTTCTCAGGAAATGGGGAGAAAAGAAAGACCAAGGGCAGTGCCTCGTTGAATTCAACACACTAAAGAAGAAACACAATGAGGGAGTGGCAGAATTTATCAAAAGATTTAATAAATTATATCTGAACCTTCCTGCCGATATGAAACCTCAACAAGCTGCTGCCAAAGTTGTTTTCATTGCAGCTTTTGATTCTGATTTTGGTTTCTCTCTGCGGGAAAGAATGTCTGTCACCCTGGATGATGCTCAGACAGATGCTCTAGAGTTGGAGGCAAATTTTTCTGCCACTGGGAAGTTAAAAGGAAAAACAAAACAGGAAACAAGGAGAAAAGGAAAAGAAGAGGTTTCTACCTCTAATCAAGAAAAGCATGTAGATAAAATGGACGAGATAAGCAAGATGATAAAGAAGATGGTTAAGCTAGAACTGGAAGCTAAGAATACAGCTCCCAAAAATTATTACAATGCCCCAAACAGAGGGTATAATCCCCAGTATAAAAGGCCACCTCTCCAAATATTACCGAGAGAGATAAAAGAACAGCAAGATCAGGTACCTCATCCCTTGTACCTGGAAGGACCGGCAGATGACTCCACTGGAGACGTAGCTTATAGATTAGATGATGCTAATCTGGCTTTTTCAAATAATGATGACATGGAGTGCCCCCTGCAAGAAGAAGACGAAGAAGCAGAGATCGACCATTACTGCAAGCAATTTGCTGATTTCATGGAAGCTCATTTTAATGTCAAATATGATCTCAGATCCTCAAGGAAGAGGACCAGAACTCAAGATCAGGATGAAGAACCACCTCAGAAAGAAGCATCTGCTCAGAAGGAATCAGCAGCAAAGAGGTGCATAGAAAAAGGTAAGAACCTTCTGAATACTCCCTTGCAGTCTAATGATCAAATTCCCTCTTCTTCTGAAATAGTAAGTCCTCTTAATACTGAGCTAGTGTCAAAAGAAGTCAAGTCTTTAGTTGAGAATAAAGAGTCAAAAGAAGTAGTAATAGAAAAGCCCCCATCTGCTTTCAATTTGCAAAAAGAGCTTGAAAAGATTAAGATTCCTGTCCCTCTGACTGAATTATTAAAACAGCCTGTATATCAGTCTCAAGTTACTTCTTTCATTCTCCCTCCTGAACTACCAATTGCACCTGATAGTTTAAATCTTCAAGAAGAAAGACCCATGGTAGTCTTTGGCCCACATGTCGAGGAGATAGACCCCTCTACTCCTCCTTTTTATGTATCCCTAATCATTCATGACCTATTGTTACATAACTGTATGTTACATTCTGGGGCTTCCCATAATCTTATGCCTTTGTCTGTCATGGAGCAACTAGGGCTGCAAATTACAAGACCATATAAAGATTTATATTCATTTGATTCTAAAAGGGTTAAGTGCTTGGGAATGATTAAAGATTTAGTGGTCAATCTGGCTCAAATCCCAGCAAAGAGTGTGGTCATGGACATTGTGGTTGCCGATATCCCAGCTCGCTTTGGCATGCTGCTGTCAATGTCTTGGGGTACCAAGATTGGGGGATAAATCAAATTGGATCTAACGTATGCAACTGTCCCAGTCTTTGGAGGTCAAGAAAGGAGGTTATACAGGGAGACTAGATTTGTCAAGATGGTAACTAAGGCCGACTGCTCAGATAATTCTCCAGTTTATAACAAAGAGGGAGACTTCTCATGTTTAATGTTGGAAGAAAATCAGGATTATGCACATGAGCCCCTTTTTGGACAGATTCGAGCTGAGCAGCCTAAAGAAGATCAGGAATCAGGACTTTGGACTTTGCATTTTGATGGAGCTAATTCAAGGGAAGGAAATGGAGTTGGGGTCTTGTTGATTTCCCCCACAGGGAGATGGGTGCCGCTCTCTTTTAAACTGGAGTATGAGGCTACAAACAATGTAGCTGAATATGAAGCACTATTATTGGGACTCCAGACAGCCAAGGATATGGGCATCCAGTGTCTAAAAGTGTTTGGAGACTCTGAGTTGGTGGTAAGGCAGATCAGAAATGAATGTCAAACTAAGCATCCACGGCTCAGAGCATATAGAAATGAAGTATGGGACATGATAGAGAATTTCTTCTTAGCGTTTAACATACATGTCATGCCCCGGGAGCAAAACAGAATAGCAGATTCTCTTGCTGAAGCTGCCAGTACATTCCGTCCTCCTCAGAATCCACTTCTAAGATATGAAGTGGAAGTTCGATACAGACCATCCATTCCAGACAATATAAAGCATTGGCAGGTGTTCGAAGATGATGAGCAGATGAAAAGATTCATGGAGACAGTGGGAGAATTCACAGGTATGGAAATTGAGGATGATGAGGAGGAAGAAGCCGAAAACATTGCAGATAATCGATGGGAAGAGAATATAGCAGGAAACAGAGTGCTGCAATTGAAAGGTAATGTTATACCTAGAGGCCTGGTACCTCTAGAAAGGTTATTTAATAAAGATGATGTACCTTTGCAGCCAAACAAAGTAATGGAAGAAGATCAAATGGGAGATTTGAATCTGGGTACATCTACTGATCCCAAAATTGTCAAATTATCTAAAAGAGTCCCAGATGAGTACAAAGAAAAGTATTTGAAGTTATTTCAGTCTTATAAAGATGTCTTTGTCTGGTCCTATGAGAACCTAAAAACTTTTGATGTAAATATTATACAGCATAAGATTCCATTGAGGGAGGATGCAAAGCCATACAAGCAGAAGCTCAGACAGATAAACCCCTTGCTGCTTCCCTCAATTGAAAAAGAAATTAAAAAATTGCTGAAGGCCAAGATAATTGTACCACTAAGATACTCCGAGTGGGTAGCAAATCTTGTTCATGTTAGGAAGAAGAATGGAGAAATAAGGCTGTGTGTAGACTTCAGGAATTTGAACAGAGCATCTCTCAAAGATAACTATCCACTGCCTAAGATGGACCACATCCTGCAAAAAGTAGTGGAGCATCCAGAATGTCAATGATGGATGGATTTTCGGGCTACAATCAAGTAGCCGTGTTCCCAGAAGACCAGAAGAAGACTGCATTTACTACTCCATGGGGAACCTTTATGTATGCAAGGACGCCATTCGGATTAATTAATGCAGGAGCTACTTTTCAGAGGGAAATGGACATAGCCTTTGTTGGAGAACAGGACAAGTTCTTGGTGGTGTATCTTGATGATATCACAGTATTCTCAAAGAATGATGATGAACATATCGAGCATTTAAAAAGGACTTTTGAAAAATGCAGAAGGTATGGCCTTTCTCTAAATCCTCAAAAATCCTTGTTTGCATTAGATGAAGGAAAACTCTTAGGGCATATCGTGACTAAAGATGGTGTAAAAATTGATCCTAAGAGAGTGGAAGTGATAAATAGCATTCCTTTGCCAAGAAATAAGAAGGAAGTATAAGTGTTTTTAGGGAGAATAAATTTTTTGAGAAGATTCATTCCTAACTATGCGGAGATAGTCAGGCATATAACCAATATGTTGAAGAAAGATAGTGAAGTCAAATGGTCCCAGGAGTCTAGAGATGCATTTACAAGGATAAAACAGACATTTGCAGAAGCTCCTGTACTAGCAGGACCAGATTATAAGAAGCCATTTATGATTTTTTCATTTGCTTCACCTCATACAATTGCTGGAGTGTTATTGCAGAAAAATGAAGAGGGATATGAACAGCCTATAGCCTTCTTCAGTCAAGTACTGTATGATGCTGAATTGAAATACAATATATTGGAGAAGCAGGCATATGCCCTTGTAAAGTCCCTTAAAGCTTTCAGGGTTTATATTTTGCAATCTCACATTACTGCTTATGTTCCCACAGCAGCTGTAAAAGATATTCTTGTTCAAGGAGATAGCGAAGGTAGAAGAGGAAGATGGATTGCAAAAATCCAAGAATATGATTTAGACATAAAGCCTACTAAATTAATTAAAGGACAGGGACTTGCCAAGATGTTATCTGAATCCAATCACCAAGCTTTGGGCATTAACCTCTCCGTAATAGCAAATGAAGAATCAGAGCAAGGAGAAGAGAGACATGGACTAGAGATGGCTACTCAAAAGATACACATGAAATATTTAGCTAGTCCATGGTACAAAGAAATTGTTGAATATCTGTTAACACTTAGTTGTCCTCCAGGATGTGACTAGGTAAAATATAGAGCTGTAAGGATGAAATCTCAGAAATATGCCATTGCCAATGGACAGCTCTATTGGAGAGACCCTCTAGGTATATTGTTGCTATGCCTCACAGAGAATGAAGTGCAAAATGTAATGACAGAGTTTCATGAAGGGATATGTGGAGGGCATTACAGCTGGAGGGCTACAACACATAAGATTTTGAGGGCTGGTTTTTACTGGCCAAAATTATATTTAGATACTTTTGCTTGGGTCAGAGCATGTGACAAGTGCCAAAGGTTTGCAGAAAGACAGAAGTTAGCATCTTTGCCCCTAATCCCAATTCATGTGAATGAACCCTTTCAGAAATGGGGATTGGATTTTATAGGTGAGATACATCCCCCATCAAGTGGCCAACATAAATGGATTCTAACAGCCACAGACTATTTTACGAAATGGGTGGAAGCCATGCCAACCAGAAAAGCTACAGACGTCGTAATAATGAATTTTATAGAAGATAACATCATATCTAGGTTTGGTTGTCCTGCTAGAATTGTAACTGACAATGCACAAGCTTTTAAATCTGCCAGATTTGTCAATTTCTGTCAAATATATAATATCATCCTGACTCATTCTACAGCATACTATCCACAGGGAAATGGTCTAGCAGAATCATCTAATAAAACCCTGGTGAGAGCCTTGAAGAAAACAATAGCTGAAAATCAGAAAAACTGGGACTCTCAGTTGAAGTTTGCTCTATGGGCAAATAGGATAACTAGCAAAAGGGCAATAGGGAAATCACCCTATGAACTGGTGTATGGCAGAGTAGCTGTGTTCCCTCTACAATTGGCATTTCCGGTAGCACGTTTTATGCAGGAAAACCAAGAAGAATCGGATGACATGATTAGAAGAATTAATCAGCTGATAGAATTGGAGGAAACAAGGAACCAGGTAGATCAGAGATTGATAGAATACCAGGAAAAAATGAAGAATGTCTTTGATCAGCACGCAAAAGATAGAAATTTTCAAGTTGGAGACCTTGTTCTTAGATGGGATGTTCGCAGAGCAGAAAAGGGAAAGCATGCTAAATTTGATCCATTGTGGTTCGGGCCATTCAAGATAGCGCAGTTGGGAAGAAATAACACTTTCTATTTAGAAAATCTGCAAGGTGATTTGTTGGACACGCCTGTGAATGGCCAATTTCTCAAGCCATATTTCCAATTCTGACCCAGGAAGAGAATACTATGTTGTATATATTGTATATAAGTGGTTTTGATGCTTATTTTTGCAAAGAAAAGGTGCCGATAATTACCTGAGGTAGAAGCGCAGATAAAATAGAGAAGCAAAATGAAATACTGAGTGGTCTGCGTGTTCTCGACATGCCCGTGGACGGACATGCCGTCCCCAGATGGAGCCGATGTTGTACATATTCCCTTCTCCATTTAAATTTTGGCCACCATCTCCTCTAAAATCCATTTCCAATGTTTTTGAGATCAAGAACCCCATGCCTCCGATTAATTATATTATCTCCGCCCGAAAATTTGCTTTATAATGTTTAAAACATGTATATTTTATATATCAGGCCGAAGTCCCCAAGTCCTAAGCCCCTTCCCCATCATCATCACATGATCGGAGTCCGAAAACCGTAAGTTAAAAGGAAAAAGGGCTTATTGTTTTGTTTTTCGGGTGCCACGGTAGCCGTCCGATCAAGTCAGATCAACAGAGCGGCAGTTGTATTGGGTGGTGGCCCCCGCGCGCAGCAAAACCGGCGGTTTTGGACCCAACGCCAGCGATTCCACACGGGACGTTCCGCGTGTCCTTGGTACGAGCGGGAAACCGCTCTCTCCCCGCGCATTAATCTTCAGCCGATGGCCGGGCAGCGGAATCCATCTGCTCCGTCCGATCTGCCTACCTCCATCCGACGGTAGATATGTACCAAAGCTGCTCGCCCGTTAATATGTACCTGCCATGTCCTATGGCCCGCCATTGTGTCACTGTCACCCGCTTCCACCCGTTGATTCCTCCGCCACGTTGTCCCCCCGCTTGTCCCTCGTGCGCCTACGTGTCTCGCCCCCGTACATCCGTAAGACCCCTCCACGCCAATATATATATATATGTGTGCGTTTTTATGCTTGTCATTTATATTTACCGCCAGTCTTTCCTCCTGACCCGACTGTGTCACATTTCGTCCATGTGTGAAAACCTCCATTGTTTTATTTCGCCACCCTAAGTATTCCCTTCTGCAGTCTGCGTCCACATCATCTCTTCCATTTCCATCTCCCTCACTCCCGCCTTCATCCGTGTCTGTTTTTCTAACAGTTTCGGGGTTTTGCAGGTTTTAAAATAGCAGAAAGAGCGTTTTGATTCGTCGCTTCTATTTCAAGAACATACTAGAAGACGATTTCCTATGGGTGAAATTTAATGCAAGAAGCTGGAGCTGGTGCGTGAAATGACCGCCATTAAAGAAAGCACAGCTATGGATTCTCGGAACCCTCCAGAGAAATTCGCCCTGCATTTAAGATCCAGAATTCAAATTCAAGGCTAAAAGGCCGAGGGTACAGTACAGGAAGGCAGATTATCACCAGTCTCTTACGGCAGCAGATTTTTCCTCGGCTACAGGCACCACTTTGTATATATTTTATTATTTCTGTCTTGTATATAAGGAGATTTTTATCTCCCAGCATTTATTCCTTTAGACAGATTGTTAGGTATTCATTTATAGTCAGTCATTCATAGATAAGGCGCGAATGTTTTCTGCCATTTTATCAAAACTGAGTCATTAAGTGTACCTCATCTTCCTCCTCCTCCAGAAGTTTCTGTCTTCTCTATAAATACTCAGAAATAAGATTTTTGAAGGGTTCCAGATTTCTGTCAGCAAACTGTGCAGCGAGAAGACTACTGTATTCATCTTGTAATATTTCGGTATGAAGTTTCAGAGCCCGTAGGGTCTCAGTGAGGAGGGGTTATAACTGTATTGAGGATTCTGGTCTTTGGTATCTCACAGTATGTAACTTTTCTTATGTGTTAATACATTATCTCTTTGCATGCAAATTATCTTCTTGTATCATGTTCTAGAATGCGAATGGCTCACTAGTTTGCAGCAAGGATTCATCTTAAGTGGTGCCCTTTCTGGAATTAGTCAAGCGCTTTAAATAGGCCTAGAAGTGATATGTTGTTCCATGTTCACTCTTTCATATTTTCTGCTATATTAGTGGCTTAAGGATTCGTAAATTGGTGCGCCCTTCTGCCAGTAATATCTTCTTATGTTTCCTCATCGCACTCACTTCCTGATATTTGATTTCTGTGATATATTATTTGAATCGGCCCTCTTTACAGTAAGCGGTCTCTTAACTGTCTGACGCTTTCATGCTGAAGTTTTACATGATTTTCCTACATTATTCTTATCTGTGTGTCAGCTTCTGAAAGAGATTGGTCCCATTCAAATTTAGTTTCCTTGTTTCAAACAAGAGATAGTAGGTGAGCCCCTTAGACTGACAACCCAAACTATAAAGGGCTTCTTGCTATATTAAGATGTCCTAGGCACTGGTCTATGGCAACTCTAGGCTGTCTCTAGGGGGGTGACAAAATCATCCACAACATGTGGAATCATCTGCTACCAAGGATAATAGCTAATGGAATCATTGGTAAGCCAGTTTAAATCAAGTAATTCCAATGTTGCGACAAAGGGAAACTGTCGATTCAAGCTAGGTTGAGCATAACCAAGATAGGATGGAATTGCTTGGGCTATAGGCATTTGTGCACCAGCATAAGGCATTTGATGTTGGTAACCTAGATAGGGCTTATTTTGATGACCAAACACTTGAGAGATCTGTTGACCAAGACTTGGATAAGCTGGTTGTGTTTGGAATTTTTGTTGTGGCATTTGAGGCTGCGAATGCCAAGGTGATTGCCCGCCAAGATTATAGCCCAAACCAGAATATATTGGACCCGATTGTGAATAGGTAAGACCGATAAAAGCTTGTGACATCCCATAAAATGGTAATCCAACCTGTGGTTGTAAGATTCCATATATAGGTGGCTGTTTTAAACCAGTCGAAGGAGGTGGAGTCTGGAGGGCCAAAACTTAAGGGTAATGAGTTGAAGGACCTGCCTGAGATAGTTGAGGTACAACCAACTGAGCCTGTAAATGGAGTAATGAAGTATTAACAGGTGGGGTAGATTTAGGCGCAACAGTTTGAACCAGTTGGTATGAATGCACAACCGTTTGTGGTTGAACAGACAGGATAGGCTGCCACTAACAAACAATCATTCCAACATTTGGGTGACCATAAAACGACAGAGTAATATCAAAATGGGTGACCATAGGTTGCCTCCCAGAATGAGGAGTATAATAATATGGAATATATTGATCTCCAAATGGCGGTAGTCCAGTTGATATTGAATTGGATGGAAGATACCTAGATGGACCAGCTTGATGCTGAACTAAAGATGTGCATAAAGGATCAAGCCGTTCAATACTCATTAGAGATGTACCATAAAATATACCAGAAGATGACATGGGTGAGGTCCATGGATTTGAGGAGGCACCAGAGTAGGTTCCTGATAATGATTGGTAACCCATTGGGATGGACGAACCACCATAAAGATGTGACGTGGTAAACATCGATGGAGTAGCAATAATAGATGTTGTCGCAACTGTAACAGATGATACAGCCGGAGATGTTGACTCAGCCATGGTCAAATGACCTAGTGAATACCCTGTAGGATCTACGAGAAATTGGATTGAAACAGGATCAACTAAAGCAGTGTAAGTTAATCGAGGAAAATACTCGTAAAGATAAAGACCTAACCCAAAATGGGTTGGAGTTGAGGATATTTCTTCTTTTTGTTGTTCTTCCTCAATCGAAATCAAACCAGGTGGAAGAATTTCGTCGTCAGGCCCGAGATATATTTCAGGTGGTTGAATGCATAATAAAAGGGAAGACTCATTGGCTACAGATGACTGAGGAGCGACCGATACAAGAACAACTACTTGTCGTTCGACTTCGGGATTAAGATATTCTAGTAAAATAACGATGGGATCTAGATCAACTTCTAGTTGAAAAACGTCGGGTTCTGGATGTATGGTCTCTGTTACACCATTTTTTGGTCATCTAACCTATTATCATTAGATGGACGCAAGTACATCATGTAAGACTAGTTTTACTCCAAGTAAAATTGCTTTCACTATGAAAATAACTTAGTAAATCACCTTTATTAAGTTGTTTGTGGTCTAAACAGGAAACCCCATGAGAAAATATTAAATAAATATATATTTGTTTGATTTTGCTCAATAAATAATTAGTTAAACAATAGTTTAATTAATATTTTTGGTTATATTTAACCCAAAACAAAGAAATTAATTAGATAAATCATTATTTATCTTATTATTTTCTAAATAATAATTTTTTAAATCTTATTTAAATAATATTCTTTGTTAAATATGACTAATTCACCCTTAAATAATTAAATAAATAATTATTTATTTGATTATTACTCAACCATATCCTTAAAATGATAAATAAATCATTTATTTATTTATTATTACTTAATCACATCCTTAAAATGATAAATAAATCATTTATTTATTTATTATTTACAAATAAAGGGATTTGACTCAAGTCAAATTCCTTTTCCCTCCAACAAATATAATAAAATATTCCATAAAAGTTGGATCTAGATTTGGTTAATAATATTTTAATTATGCACCAATCTCTAGACTAAATCAATATTTTGTTATAAATAGAAGGGTTTTCCCATTCATTTGTCACATTTTGTTGCCTAAAGATCACTTTGGATCTCAACTCTTGGTCTGGCTATTGATCCATTATCACAGCCATATTTTCCTTTTTTGTCTGGGTTTTCTACACCATTAAGAAAGAGGAATTCTAAATCTGAAGTGTTGAGGACTTACAAGAACCCATCCCATTGAGGAGAACAGGGAACACCCTCTTGTGTTTTCCTCCCAGGTGCCATTAATAAAAATTTCATTGGATATATTCTTGTCTTGTCTATTGGATCTATGGAGTAAATCTTATTTTTCTACTATTTAATGTCTTATAATGCATAGATCTAGATTTTTGCAACATTTGTCTTGATCATCTAACTGCAAATCTGAAGATATTAGCAGTCATTTCTGCTGTTAGGGCTGTTTGTTATGCGCAGCTAAAGTGGTATTTTTTCGTACACCTCGAATCAAGATTCATGCTAACAATTGGCGACTCCACACGGGTTTACCATTATGACCGTTGTCATTTTCTGATCCTTGCATATCCAGCTGCTTCAAACCCTAGGATTTATCTTCAGCCCCTTGTTTTTCTTATTCTTGATTTTTTTTTTAACCCATAAAACCCTAAAATGATAAAAATTCCAACTTCTGCGTGTTTTCGGACCCATTGCGCAAGTGACAGACATCAGCCACAGCTGAGACGACAAATTTTTCTGAAACCTGCCATCGAGAGTGCCAGAAGTAAAGGTCGCACTTTTCTGCCCAAAACCTGCGACCTGGACCTCCAGGGTGCACTTTACAGCCAAAAAAGTGCGACCTCTGTTGAAAACAGGTCAAAAACTGCAACTTGGACTTTCTGCAGGGATTTTTCTGAAAGTTTTATGGGTTTTGCTGAGCCTTTTTTTAGGGTTGTTTGACCTTTGTTTCCGCCCGTTTTAGACCTATACTTGTTCTTTTTCACTCAAATAAGTGGGAACCTAGCCCCCTAGGGCTTTAGTACCCTCTAATTTTTGTGGAAGAGTGTTTGTTGTTGCAAGTTGTCTAAAATTTCAGAGTCTTCAGCCATTTTTCAGATCTGATACCTCATCTTCATATCCACTTCATATCGGCTTGTTGTCCATCCAAATCACCTCATCTAGCTTTGTTTGGGTTTTCCTTTAGGGTGCACTCCACTTCCCTCCTGGAGATAGCCTTTCGCCACCTCTTGTTACAGCAATTTTCCTCTGATTTATTATTTTTTTCTACACCACTTTCCAGCAGATTTTGTCTTTTAGATCTCTGTCCCTCTTGACCCTAAATCTATTAACCTTTTTTAGTGTGTTTAAATTAGTTTTTTACTCACCTATAGACTAGTTGTTGAGAGACCCACCTCCTTAGGTTTAGATTGGTGCATTATCAGCTGTTTATTTTCTGTTTTGCAGACCTATATACTGACATTTGCAGGTTTATTTACAGCTATACAACACACTTTTTCTTTTTTCTCTACAAATGTCTGGGTTTAAAAATTAAAATTTACACACTTTTACACGCACACCCTAAGCGAAAAAGGGCTTGGTTAACACCGCCAAGCAAAGACTCTAAACATTGAAATCAATTGATCCTGCACCTCTCTGCCCTTGTTTTGACATTGTAATCAGTTGATCCTGCACCCCTTTCCCTTGTCGATCTCTTTTTTCCTTTGTGTCGTCACCATTACGCCACCAAGGCGTTCTTCTCGGAGACTTCTTGGCCTTCATCCTCAGTTTCTGGTAGGGAGACTTACTCCTCCGTAGAGGATTCAAGTTAGTCCTCAACCGAGTCGGCACTTCGACTCTTCTTCTGGTCCTTTGGGTTCTCCTTCCTGTTCCACCTTCGGTTCTCCCCCTGTCACCTTCACGATGTCTGGTGCAGGACCTAACACTGGTGGTAACCTCGGCCCTCCTGCCAGGAATACCACTAGTGGGACTGCAACAAACGCTACCCCGGCTGCACCCTTGCTCCCTTTCATGGCAGACCTCAACCTCCCCGATTTTGACCAGTTGATAAACGACCATATACACCATGACGCTAAGTGGCCTGCTATGCCAACAAAGCTCCCTTCAGACATCCCAAAGTTTGAAGGTCTTGCTGGAGAAGATCCTTCAAATCATATTCTATCTTTCCACATGTGGTGTTCGTCTAATTCCATTACCGCTGACTCTGTTCGCCTTCAGTTGTTCTAACGAACGCTTACAGGTGAAGCTTCTAAGTGGTATGTTGATGAGGCCCCTTCCTCTCACACCACCTTTGCGACTCTGGCCTGGCCTTTTTTTTCTTATTTCCAGCTTCCCCTTCGTTACGACACTGGTACTGAGCTCTTGACCTCTTTCCGTCAATCATCTGCGACCCGCCTATCAAAACATGTTCAGGAATGGTGGAGAAGAAAGAGCCTATGTCGAGCGCCTACTTTCGAAGACCGTGTCTACATGGACTGGTTCCTTAGGACTCTCTTTCCGCCTATCGGGAAAGATGTCGCATCGCAATTTCCTCAAACCGAAGAAGCCGCTCTCCAAATTGCATTAAAATATGACCTGATCTATGCTCAGTCAGGTTATGCTTACACCGTCCTACCTGATCATCTCGGACCTGGTGGTGCCAACGCACCAGGGGCATCTCACGTTGACAATGGTATCGTTGGAGCTCTCTTTAATCCATATGCTCAACCTCCCATGGGCTATGGTTTCTATCAGGGCGGGGCCAGCACCTCCGGCACTTTTCCCCCTCCCGGTAGCACGTATCCAAGATACGACATGCCTCCTCATTTTTCCCAGCCTCCTATTTACCACACTGCTACCCAACCTCCTTATTATCTGTATTCACAGCCTGGTGCTCCAGCTCCTCCAGCATTAGCACCTCCTCCTCCCTTTCCTTCTGAACCCTCGCAACAACAACCACCACCCCCTCCGGGGCAGGTGTATGCACAGCAAGGCATGACTAATCCTCCTCCCTCAAAAAGGAAGAGGAAAGGCAATCAAAATTAAGATGCCTCTGGTAATAATGGACCTAATCAAGGTAATGCTCCTAACACTACAAACCAGCAACAAGGCACTCAGCCCAAGCAGGACAGGCCTCTTCGTACAAACAAGCCTTGTTCGTGTTGTGGTGTTTATGGTCATTATACGCATGATTGTCCCCTTCTACCGCAGATGCGATAGCTATGGGAGTCTCGAGCAACATTGAGAGGAAAACAAGCCATTCCTTCCATTCCTCCCAGTCCTGCACCTAGTCAACCGGCTATGCTTACCAATCCTTTCCCTCAGCAGGTATTTGTGGCTACCCAAACACCTGAAGGACACGGGGCCACTCAACCTCTTCTATCGGGTTCCCCCGATTAACAGATTTTCATGCTGTCTTCTAATCAGCCTTCTGAACCTTCTTCTCCTGGCCCTTTACCTTCAGCTGGTACTCATGAGCACCTTTATCCTCCTGGAACGGTTCCTTCAGGCCTCAACCATCTTGGAGCCATCCCGCCTGGTCATTACCCCTCTGGTCAGATACCATTCCTAGCTCCCCCACCAGGAGTGTACAGTGTACCTGTTATGGCCACCCTCTCTCTTCCTAACCTGGCCCTTGGGATTCCAATATGGTACCTCGATCCTCCAGCCGCTACCCCGCCTGGTCATCCTAAACCTTATCTCACTTTGACCCCGGTTCAACTAGTCCCTATGACTTCTCCCGGTGCAATAGTGCCTCATTCATCTCAACAGGAACCACCTCCCGTTGCGACCGCTTCGGGTAAGAAGGGCAAATATCGCAAGGGGGCATCAAAGGATAAGTCTACCCCGACAAACCCTGCCCCCTCTCGGCCTCCAAAGCGTACCATCTAGTGTGAGTTGTGTGACGGTGTTGATCACGCCACCCATACTTGCCCAGAATTTCCTCACCTCAAGTCCATGGTCAATGATTCGTTTCTGGAATCTAATATCCCAGAGGTATATGTCACTATACTCGATTCAATCCCGAAACTCAAACCATTGCGCACAAATCACCCTTGTGCTTTATGTAATTTCCATGGCCATTACACTCACCTGTGTCCTCGCCTCGAAGAGTATCGTTCCTCTTTAGAAGCCTTACGCCAATTCGAGGCCAAGCGCCATGATTTACCCACTCCCTTATTTTCGCATCTTGCTTCGGCAATACCCGAGGACACAGATGAGACCTCCCCTGATGTTTCGCCTGACCTCCCTTCAGCCCCCTCCCTAGTCTCAACATCGGTGGATCCTTTGTCTACTCACTCTCCCGCTACCCCTTGTGACGATGTGCATACAGACCTCTCCTCTCACAATGAGGAGTAAGGTTGTTTCGTCGTGCCAGGTGGTCTTTCTTCCATCAGTCACCCCATCTTCTATTACGATGACGAAATTATGGAAGCAGCGACCACTCCTGACTTTATCTACCCCCCTTACATCGAACTCAAGCATTCGAACCACATGCACCGTGTGGCCATTACATTGACACCCAATGTTTGGGTAAGGGGGGAACTCATATTGGAGAGACCAGGAGAAGCAATTCTTCAACACTCTCCTAGTGAATATAGTCGTGACGACTCTAGTCCCATTATTCTTCCACATTTAAAAGAACTTCTAGAGTCCCATATCACTTCAATATCACTCTAGGAATGATACCCCTCATCATTCCTTCATTTTTCATCAGCAACCTAGTCTCACAGACATTGTGGTTGACCAACCTATAGGTTTTCTGGGAGAACATCAGTTCATTATCCCAAATACTATCTTTGGGGTATTAGCACCATGTATGCCAACCTAGAAACTTAAAGTCCATTTGATTCATATAGGCAGTACCAAAAGAGATTGGTAATCATCTATTTACTTTCTCAAACTGCGTAACCATACCGAAAACAAATGGCGCACCACATCATTAAAATGTGTTTAGATTTCCCTTTTTTAAATACATTTTGGCATGTCCATAACATGCTTGGGGGCACCTATGCCCCTCAACCATAAAAATCCCAGATCTTAGCCAAAAACAGCACTGAAAACCCCTTTCTCTGACAGGTCACATTTTCCAGGTCATTTCCTGGGACAGGTCACAGTTTTCTACCCAGTATCTGCTACCCAAGACGCAGAACAGACCCCAAAAATGTGACATGGCCTGTCCATGGGCATTGGGTACCTACACTGAACTTGAAAACCAATGAAATAAAAGAGTAGGATTAGACATCTTACCTACAAATGATAGATCTCAAATTCCAATGGTCGGTTCATTTGCTACAACCGCCGCAAGATTTAAGGCCTCCTCTCCTGACGACATTCACCACAGCTCCACCGAAAAATGAGTGAATCTGGAAGGAAAATGCCTTATTAAAAGAAAACCCCTGATTTTTCTTTCGCTTCCTGCGACCAAAATCGTAGCTCAATTTGACGAACCGTCTACACCATTGGAAAGATCTCACCAAGCCCTCAAATGGGTATCTATTAGATTTTTGTGATTTGATACTTCACCATGACACATTTTTCCCATGAAGCGCCACTTCACCCTTCCTCAAAATTGAATTTCTTCACTTGCAACACTCGTACCAGGGGCACCATGTTGCCTCCATACTTGTCCACACTCGTGTTGACTTTCGTCGTGAGTTACCATCTGGTATTCATGCCTTTATGGTCCCCATTGGACCCTTTTCCTGTCTGGCAGCACCATCGAGTCACCCTTGTTTAGAGCATCTGAGTTGAGTCATCATTGCTTTCATGGAGTCTATCCCAAGTTCCTTCGCACCCCGCTATAGTCCTCCATCCTTTATTGCTTGGTTTCTCTCTCGTGTCGCTCATTATGGCCTTCAGTTCCACTATCCCCTATCCCCCATGATATTGTGCCAGTTGCTGCCAGGTCATCCATGTTGTTTATGCTCTAACAAGGGAAGTCGTCTGTTCGCTACTCATTTCCCCCCATTTCATCATCATCATTGGTGTCAGTCTGTCAGTCGCTCTACTATTTTCTCTCGTGCCTTAGATGAGGATCCCTTATTGCCTCACCTATGGCAGACCTCCTTCTGTCGACATCAGCTCATTCATTCCAGAAGACAGGCCTAGAGCGCGGTGTACCTTGGTTCCAGCTTCCACTTTTGTTCAGTACCTCAAATCAAGCAAAGGGACTCCTTATTGCCCTCTGACTTGATTTCTTCTCAGCTCCAGCTCCTTTCAGCATGATCAAGATCTGTATACTTGATGGTTCAGTGATAGAGCAGCTGACATCGATGAATCCCAGGTGTGTGTGAGATGTCTCAGTCCTCATGAAGGGGTGGCCCTATAGGTAGCTCCCCACACACTCGGATGACATCTTCATTACAGCCTTCGATGCAGCTCCATACATTTGATGATATCGACCTCAGCCGCTTGCAGCGCCTTTTGGTTTGCATGTATCAGTCAGATTTTTAGAGCCCTTTCCTATTTTCAGGGGCATCTGGGTTGTATTTATATCTCATGTACTCATATATTATTGTACAAAGTCCTGGCTATTATCCCAGGCACAATATGTATGTGGGATTCATTATTGTGTTATTTATCTGGCTCATGTTTAGGCTAGCATATGCTTTAGTATTATGTTCCGTGGTTTTCCGGGCGCATTATTGTTTGTACTATTGCCTCGGCGGGCATAGGTATGCCTCCCCCGCCACTTATAACAGGTACTCACTCATCAAAAATACTTGTCGCACCTGCAAGTTGCCTCCTCAGGGTCTAGTTCTTTCAGCACTTTGGTTTACCTTATACTTCTCTCTCTTTGACTTCCCCTTCGATGTCTAGTGATTGAGTTCTTACAACGTACTTCGGTCATACGATTAGCTCCTAACGCTCACACGCTAGGGGGGCAATCTGTTACACCATTTTTTGGTCATCTAACCTATTATCATTAGATGGACCCAAGTACATCATGTAAGACCAATTTTACTCCAAGTAAAATTGCTTTCACTATGAAAATAACTTAGTAAATCACCTTTATTAAGTTGTTTCTGGTCTAAACAGGAAACCCCATAAGGAAATATTAAATAAATATATATTTGTTTGATTTTCCTCAATAAATAATTAGTTAAACAATAGTTTAATTAATATTTCTGGTTATATTTAACCCAAAACAAAGAAATTAATTAGATAAATAATTATTTATCTTATTATTTTCTAAAGAATAATTGTTTAAATCTTATTTAGATAATATTCTTTGTTAAATATGACTCATTCACCCTTAAATAATTAAATAAATCACTATTTATTTGATTATTACTCAACCATATCCTTAAAATGATAAATAAATCATTTATTTATTTATTATTACTTAATCACATCCTTAAAATGATAAATAAATCATTTATTTATATTTTATTTACAAATAAGGGGATTTGACTCAAGTCAAATTCCTTTTCCCTCCAACAAATATAATAAAATATACCATAAAAGTTGGATCTAGATTTGGTTAAAAATATTTTAATTATGCACCAATCTCTAGACTAACTCAATATTTTGTTATAAATATAAGGGTTTTCCCATTCATTTGTCACCTTTTGTTGCCTAAAGATCACTCTAGATCTCAACTCTTAGTCTGGCTATTGATCCATTATCATAGCCATATTTTCCATTTTTGTCTGAGTTTTCTACACCATCAAGAGAGAGGAATTCTAAATCTGAAGTGCTGAGGACTTACAAGAATCCATCCCATTTAGGAGAACAGGGAACACCCTCTTGTGTTTTTCTCCCAGGTGCCATTAATAAAAAATTCATTGGATATATTCTTGTCTTTTCTATTGGATCTATGGAGTAAATATTAATTTTCTACTGTTTAATGTCTTCTAATGCATAGATCTAGATTTTTGCAGCATTTGTCTTGATCGTCTAACTGCAGATCTGAAGATATTAGCAGTCATTTCTGCTGTTAGGGTTGTTTTTTATGTGCAGCTAAAGTGGTATTTTTTCGTACACCTCGAATCAAGATTCATACTAACAGTCTCACTGATTGGAACTTTAGTGTCCACAGGTAGCGATGAGGACTCTGTTTCGATGACAGTAGATAAACCAGGATGTGTAGAAAGGACTCGAGAAGACTCTGGTAAATGTGATGAAGATGATGCACTAGAGTTACTGATGGTACTAGATTCGGTAGAACGGGGTCACCTTCACCGAACAGAAATGGCTTCCGGTGTTTAAGGTAGTTTAAGTGTTATTCTACACAAATGACGGGGAAAGGGTTTTTCTTCTTCCACGATGACTGATTGATTTTATTACAGAAACAAATAAACAAATAAAAGGGTGATACTAGGCAAAAGGATCACCAAGTAATTGTGAACTGCTAAATACCTCCTGGCGAACCAAGAAGTACAGGTAGGGAATCTCCTCGAATGTTGTGTTCGGTGCATCACAACTTACAAGGTGGCCAACTCGGTTACCTATGGATGGTAAGAAAACTAAAGTTGTCCTCCCAAATATACCCGAAGGTACGTGGAGGCCCAAGTCCGTTTTAGCGTTGTCTAATGCGAAACTGCATAGTGAGAGCACCCCCTTATACTTTTCGTACTAGAACACCGCCCTATATACCCGAAGGTACATGGACAAGTGTTACACAATAATTTGTCACTGTCCCTACCATTCCCCGTCCCGCACAATGGAGGACCCATTATGTGACATGTGAGCAATGTCATGCCTTGAAACCATCATCATTGCATTCCTCTAAGCATGAGCTTCAATTTCCCTAAAGACATCTCCTTGCAAAAAATCATG
The DNA here is from genome assembly GCA_034641835.2 of Pinus albicaulis. Classification (NCBI taxonomy): domain Eukaryota; kingdom Viridiplantae; phylum Streptophyta; class Pinopsida; order Pinales; family Pinaceae; genus Pinus; species Pinus albicaulis. The sequence goes on from CM076578.1 coordinate 1,897,667,286, forward strand.
AAAACATCTCCTTTTGCATTGGCACGGGCAGGCAGTTCATCACTCGCGCCAATGGGGAAAATCCTGCAAAGAGGCCGCGCCAACTGGCGCTCTGTCCCAGAGCAGCAGTCGCGCCAGCCAATTTAAGGAGTGTTTTTTAAATAAAGATTACGGAAGTTGTGTTTCAACCAACTCAGAAACCATTTCCTATCTTGAGTTGGGAGGTTTGGCTACGGGAGTTCTATGGAAGGGAAGTGGTTTGCCACCTTTCATGGAACCTTCCTTGATGATAGGGCCAATCCCACAATAGTAGGGATCCCAACTCCCTCCTTCCCCATCTATAAAAGCTTGCCTATTTCCATTGCAAGCTAGTCTTGAAGTGCCTAAGCTTTGAATCTCCTAATTCCCAAGAGCCTTCGTGCTGTAAGAGCCCTCTTTCTTCCCGTAAGGCCGACTCAAGTAAGGAGACTATCGTCGAGAGACTCTAGAGAGGCTTGCCCTTTTCTTGGTGAGCTTTGCGAGACGTGAACAACTGGGGACCCTTCCGAAGGAGACCACAGCATCATAACATTGGTTGTACTCTCTTTCGATTGCTTATTAATGAATGACTACCGGTTATAGTTCCACTCTGTTTTTCACTTATGTTAATAATGAGTTATATCCTTTCTGACTGATATATAGTTGCGCATTCTGGATTTTATGCTTGTATTCGTGTTGTTTCTTGCATGTGCAGGTGTCCATTCACAGAGATCGTGGGGATCGTGATCTGTCGAGGCTGAGGAACGGGAACGCTGTCTCTTCTACGAATCATAGCACTGGACTCCAGGTAGGCCTCCATTGTTGGCTTATTTATTCGCAATTAGGAACTTGCGCTGTAGCATTTGATGATTGTTGCTAGACCCCTGCTGGGCTAGTAGGGATCGCCTCTGTCCGCAGAGGGGATTTACCTCCTCAACAATTTGGCGACTCCGCTGGGGATCGTCTGGTTTTCACTGTCTCGTTTGGATTGTCTCGTTTTGATTGTTTTATGATTTTCCTTGCTTGGTTAGCCTTCTGGGCTGGGTTCTTTTGCTGTTTTTGTTTCTTGGTTTGCTTAGTTTACATTGATCTGCTTCTGGAGTAGTTCTTTTTTGTTTTTGGCTAAGAAACTCGACTGGCGCGCTTTTTAGCCCGACAGTCGCGCCAATTGGCGCATGTTGCATTTGTATTGCCCGCGCCAATTGCTTTCTGGCGCCAGTTGCAGCCTTACAGTCGCGCCACTCCTGTAGGGTATTTGAGTTTGCTCAGTTTTGAGCTCTCTAGGTCTGGTCAGTGTTTTTCTTCTTGATTTTTCGACTACCTGAGTGTGTTGGAGTCTTGTTTGACTGGGAATTTGCCTTCATCCTTTGGTTGTTTGCTTTTCTCCATCGATTTCACGTTTTAAGCCCTAGGGCATCTAGTGGCTTTGTGTATCGAGCCCTCCTTGGGAGTTTTGGTGTTTCGTCTATCCAGTCAACTCTCTGATTGCTCCTCCGCATTCTCTTAGTAGTTGTTCACTGTTTTGTTGCGATTTTTGGGTGATTGCTTGTTTCTTCATTCAAATTTCGTTTGGTCTTGCTTTGGACCCAAATCACACGGTCCATTGGAGCCTTTGAGTCTTTTTCTTGGTTTTGAGAGACTTTGGTCGATTTGAGATCTGATTGTGGTGTCATTGAGTGAAATTGGTTTGTTTTGCTCTCTTAATATCGTTTCTCGAGTTGTTCCGTTTGTTTTCAGTTTGTTTAGGGCATCTAGCTATCAAACATTGAAAATTTAAAAAAAAAATCTCTTTTGCTTTTGGTTGATTAGTGCAAATTGTAATCTTTTCGATTTTACTAGTGATTAGTGATTTGAATGAAAAGTTTTCAATTTCATTAGTTGCATTAGAGATATCATTGTTTGTCTTCCGATCATTTTGTTTGTGTAAAAGCTCTCAACTCTTCTGTAGCTAGCTTTCATCGAACAAAGTGATGTACTGTGGCATGTAGCTTTGCATTTAGGAGTCTTTTAAGACATTACATACGTTAGGGCCTGAAAACTGAAACCTAATTGAAGATCAACCATAAAATTTATTCAATTAACCTAAGGCAGCATTGAAATCTAATGAAACACATATAGAGGTCTAGGCTAGAGACGTGTTCCGGCGTCTTTAAACCTAGCAGCTGTCGCTCGCCTTTTGGCTTTAGGCAGCGCTACTACGGACTTGTGCTCCGCGTACCGTCGCGTATATAAAGGGAGACCCCTCTAGGTTTTCAATCCTTTATCCATAGGAAGCCGAGTCTGCCGCCCTATACCCGTGATACACCGAACACAGCATTCGGGGAGATTGCCTGCACGTACGGAAAGTCCTTGATCGATTTCTGTTTCATTATTGAAACCAAGGTGTATATTGCAGTTCACGGTTATTTGGTACACCCTTTGTGCCTAGTATTCCTGAGCAGTCATTTGATCTTTTCTGACTCCTTAAACTTGAAAAGATCGCCAAGCGCTTGTCCTTTCACGTTTGTGTCAAATCTGAAAGAGATAGAGTCATCTTTTATCGTTTCTCGACTCTTAAAACATGAAACGGTAAAGTTTCTTACTTTTCAATGTGGTAAAAAATTAATCACCCACGATTACACGCCCTCTTAGATATTGCTTGTTGACAGTTTGATCGTGTGTCTTGACTCTTTTTTCAGCCTGTGTGTGTGTTTGTTTTTTCTTCTCTTGTCGTTTGCCATAGTGGCGGAACCTTCGGTTTCGTCTACTAGTAGTCCTTACACGGACGATTCATCAGAGGTTTCCCAATCCTCTGTTGAACCACAGCAGCCTATTGTTTTCGAGTTTCCTGACGGGGGACCGGTTCTTTCTGAGCAACCCTTTGGGGGACCAGTTGAGTTCGATTGGCCCTTTTCGGACCCTGTGTCTGAATTGAGATTAGGAGCTGATTTCCTTTCTCTTACATCGGGTTCGCCTTTTGTTGCTACTGTATTTCCTCCTAGTCCTTGCCGTCTCTTATGATATCTAACGGCAGGATCAACCATGAGTGATTCTGGTGAGGAAATCCCTACGTCTGGTGAAGACTATCAGCTCTTCCCACGAAGATTGTTTCCGGGAGACAACTCTGAACTGGCTGACATGTCCGCAGCCAGTCCCTCTTTACCACCGGGATACAGGTCTTTGGGTCAGATCATTTCTACCGCAGCCTCTATGGGAGTGTCAGCTCCTTCTCCGAGGCCAGCTGCTCCTACACCCGAGGTGTCTCCTCAGACGCCCGTTACCTCTGTACCCGTTCGGCCCACTGTTTGTGTGGCCGCCTCTTCTCTTGTTTTCACAGCACCCTCTGCCAGGGCTATGCCAACTCCAGAAGATGTCTATCTAGCCACTACTATACCGGAGAACATCTCTCCGGAGGAGTATCAGTTGTCTCTACAACAGCCAAACCTCGAGGTTGGACCATCCTCCTAAGATCCCTACCGCTCTTATTTTTCAGACTATGCACAGGATGGTACTCCCGTGTATGCTTTTCCAGGTCAGTATGACGAGCACGGGGACATTTTACGTCTGCCTGCTCCTGAGGCTTTCCTCCATGCTCAAGGTTTACCTCATCACCAGGCTTATAACCCGCAAGGGCAACCTTTCCAAGGCCAACCTTCGGGCCAACCTGGTTATCCTTATGACCCACAGGGGCAGCCCATCCAGGGCTATCCTGCGGGCCAGCAAGGGCCATCGTACGGTCCGCAAGGACAGTATCACAGCCCTTCGGGTCAACCTGTCCAGCCTTAGCCGGGGTACCAACCGGGACCGGTCTATGGTCCTGGGGGAAAAATCCAGCCTTCTCCACCAATGTAACCACAGTATCTTGTTGTTTCTAACGTTGCATATCAGCCAAGACCATCCTATGGTTCTGCTTCAGTTCAAACCGGTTTCCAGCAACCACCTGGCCCTATTCCTCCACCAGGCCAACCGGCTCATCCGGTACAACCCGGTGTTCCGCCTCCAGGCCAACCGGCCCATCCGGTACAACCTGGGGCTCCTTTACAGCCAGGTCAGCCTGTGCAACTAGCGCAGCCTGTCTATCCGGGTCAACCTGCTCACTCAGGTCAACCCTCTCAGTCGGGTCAACCTGCTCACTTAGGGCAGCCCGCTCATTCCATCAACCCTGCACAGCAGCTAGTTCATTCGATGCCGCAGCCAAATCAACAGCTGTGCCCTACGTATCAAGCTCCGCAGGGTTCCACTTTTCAGCAGCCTACTTATCCTCAGGGTGGTCATTATCCTCATGGTCAATCTCAACCGAACTATAACCACCCTAGAGGCTCTCATTATTATCCTCCTCCACCCGGTTTTACCTACACTCAGCAGCCAAATCCAAATGTTGCTTATACAGGGCCGACACATAATCAGGGTCCGTACCCTGGTTATCAAGCCCCACACTCTGGTTACCAGCATCCAAATCAGTCTGGTTATACGACCTACGCCCCCTACGGTCAGAATCCAGCAGGACAGAACCCATAGGGGCAAGGATATTCACAACCATTGTGGAGTATGGGTACCAGACCTCATCCTGGGCCTGGCATGGTGGTTAATCCACCATTGCCGTTCCTGGCTACCTTGGAGCTGCCGGATGTTTCAAAATTGACCAATGATCCAATTTTACATAATCCGTATTGGCCTCCGGTTCCCACCAAGATACCTAGTGATTGCCCCAAGTTTGAGGGAAAAGCTGGGGAGGACCCCCAGGCGCATGTGATGACGTATCATCTTTGGTGTTCGTCTAACTCTTGGGTCGACGATTCGATCCATTTGCGCCTCTTCCAGCGTACTTTAACTGGAGCTTCTGCTAAGTGGTACATAGAGTTGCCCTGTGGCATTTTCCAAGATTTCAATTCTTTAGCCATGGCTTTCCTCACGCACTTTCAGTTACCGGTTCGCTATGAAGCCGGGACGCACCTCTTGACTTCTCTGAAGCAGGATAAAACCACTCACATCTCTGATCATATTCATGAGTGGCGGCGCTGTCGTAGGCTGATCAAGTTTCACATACCTGATCAGATACTGACTCACTGGTTCACCACCTCCTTCGTGAATAAAATCACTCAAGATATTGCGATGGGAGCGTGTGTGACGAAGGAACAAGCCATTGTGCGTGCCCAATATCTGGATCTTGTGTATTCTCAATCCGGCATGCTTTACGATATCTTGACTGATGCTCCATGGCCCGAAACCTCTAAGGCTCCACCTACCCCTGCGGTGGATGGTGTCATTGGTTCTGTCTCTCAGAATTCGAAGAAATCTTCGAATGGGAAGCAGAAGTCGAATTCTTCCAACAAACCTTCTGCTAATCCCGCTCCGTCCGATTCTGGAAAAACCGCGGAGGTGAATACCATTCAGGCCAATCCTACGGAGAAATCCTCCAAGGGGAAGAAGAAGGGCAAAGGAAAATCTAAATCTGATGCCCCGAGGCCAGAATCTAAATCTCGCACTGAGGATGGCTCCCAGCGTAAACCGAAGTATCCTTGCCTCATTTGTGAAGAGGACCATTATACTAAGGATTGTCCACGACGATTCGAAGTTAGTCAACTTCTCAAGGGCTCAAAATGACCTCCAGAAGTTCTAAAAGAGCCATTCCTATCTCAGCAGACCCAGATGGTCGAACAGCCATCACCATCTGTACCGTTTGGGTCCCAAGTTTTTACGGTGAAGAGTGTTGCACCTATCTCTGTCGCTACGCGGTCGAATGATTACAATGAATCGCGGCAGGCACCCGGGAAGGCAGTTGCGAATGGACCGCCTCCCCAACCTACCTCCGGTTCGTTGGAAATCGAGAAGCCTACTCCCGAACCCGTTGTGAAGCCACCTTCTAAGGGTGTTCTTCAAAGATCTTCTTATAATCCAAACGCTCGTGCCACTCAACATTACAACATTATTGAGGATTTGGCACAGGCGTCGTCTACTATGTCTGTGCTTGAGGTTCTTCAAAGTTGTCCTTCACAACGGAAGGCTTTACTGTCTGCAATCGGTGGCATTGATCCCGCCGACTCGAGTCTTCTCACCTTCGATTTGGAGAATTTCACTCCCTGGCTTCCACATCAAATCGCTCTTGTCATTCAAGTCGGGATTAACGGTCTGAACATCCATAGGGCCGTAGTAGATGAAGGTGCTTCTACTTGCGTTATGCCATCCGCTTGCTGGAAGGCCATTGGCTCTCCAGCCCTTTCGTCATCTCCCAATGCCCTTGAGGCATTTGATGGTCGGGAATCTAAACCCCTGGGTGTTCTCGAGAGTCTAGCGATCACATTACAGGGGAAGACTGTCAACGTGGAAGTAGAAGTGGTTGACGCCAAGCTCAACTACAATATACTTCTTGGCTGCAGCTGGACCCATGCCATGCTATGCGTGTCGTCCACCGTCTTTCGATTCATTAAGTTCCCTCATGAGGGAAAAATTGTCACGGTGGATCAGTTGTCATTTTTCACCTCTACCTCTGAGAATAACGTGCCATACGTGGATCAGATTCCAAATCCCCCGGACAGTGTAGGACCTGGTCTCTTCAAAGACCCAGTCCTCATAGGTATTTTCCCCGCACCACCACCGCACACCGCTCAAGTTAACATGATTTCCAGGTCTGATGACCCCTGGCTTATTCCTACGCCTGAGCAGGTGTATGAGTTTGGAGAATCAATGCCTTTGACTCCAGTAGAGATCAGATACTGTGAAATTGTTGCCGCATCTGATCCTCCACCTCCTCAGCATGCTCCTTTGAGCATGGTTCTCGACGTCTACTCTCAATCCCCCTGGCTTGGTCAGGCCGATTCACCTGATCCTCTCAAAGAGACTTTTCCTTCCGATGAGGCCATCATTGAAACTATGTCTCTTGAGGAGATGCCTTGGGGCAATGGACATCATCGCTCCTCGTTTATGCCCAGCTTGGGGGCAATGACTGATTGTCTGGAGCGTTATGCTACTCAGGTCCCTACCTCTCCTCTTCAAACTCCCATCTTCACGCACGAGGTTTTTTCGGAGGGTAACCTGGGTAACATCACTCAAACTATCCCGATCAACATCTCCGTTAAACCGGGGATCGTTGAGAATATTCATGTGGGTGTGACTTGTTCTCCCGATGAGATTCAAGTCTATACTGAGCTTTTTAAGGAATTCAGAGATGTTTTCGCGTGGTCCTACGAGGAAATTCCGGGGATTGATCCCAGTATCGTAGTGCATGAGATTCCAACCTACCCTGGTGCGAAGCCCGTGCGCCAACGCTTACGCCCCATGCATCCTCGGAAAGCCACCGCAATTAAGGCAGAAGTTGAAAAACTTCTGAACGCGGGTTTTATTTATCCTATCCCCCTCACAGAATGGGTGTCTAACATTGTCCCTGTCGATAAAAAGCAGGGTACGATTAGAGTCTGTGTTGATTATCGTGACATCAATCGCACCTGTCCAAAGGATAATTATTCCACTCCGTTCATAGACCAGATCATCGACGAATGTGCCAGAAGTGAGATATATTCCTTGATGGATGGTTTCTTAGGATATAATCAGATCAATATTGCACCTGAGGATTAGCACAAGACCACATTCATCTGTCCGTCGGGCACTTTCGCATATAAAAAGCTCCCGTTCGGCTTGAAGAACGCTGGAGCCACTTTTCAGCGTACGATGTCCTATGCTTTTCATGACATTCGCCATATCGTTCAGCCTTATCTGGATGACTTTCCAGCTCATTCAGCTAAGCGAGAGGACCATCCTGAACATCTCCGCCAGATCTTTCTTCGTTGCAAGCGCTACAACATTAGGCTTAATCCTCATAAGTGCGTCTTCGGCGTGGATTCTGGCCGTCTTTTAGGATTCATAGTCTCGAAAGACAGGATTCACCTTGACCCTTTAAAGGTTGAGGCCATTATTAATCTCCCATCACCCTCCTCCCTATATCAGTTACAGAGTCTGCAAGGGAAAGCGAACTTTCTTCGGCGTTTTATTCCGAATTATGCCGAGGTTGCCAAAGGATTCACTCGTTTATTAAAGCAGAACGTTCCCTTCCACTGGGATGAAATCGATTAGCAATCCTTTGAGAAGCTGAAGACGTTGCTTGTCAATGCTCCGTTGCTTCGTCCTCTGGACTACCACCGCGACTTCACTTTATATCTCGCCGCCGCATTTAGCACCATAGCCATGGTCTTGGTGCGGGATGACGATGAAGGTAATGAAAATGTTGTTTATTATCTATCACAGAACCTTTTCGATCCAGAAATGTGTTATGCTCATGTCGAGAAGTTGGCATTAGCCACAGTACACGCTGTGCAGCGCTTTCGCCATTACATCCTTTTGCGTACGATAACAGTGGTTTCAGACTGCAACCCTATGATGTATATTCTCTCTAGACAATTATTGGGGGGCAAGGACTCCAAATGGATTGTGATCCTGCAAGAGTTTGACTTAGATTTCACTACCGCTAAGTCAACTAAATCACTGGTCTTCGCGGATCTTATATGCTCTCTCCCTACAGACTCTGCTCCCTCACACTCTGAAGACCATATACCGGACGAAACGCTTTTCCTCATTAGTACTCGTAACCCTTGGTACGGTGATATAATTGTGTATCTTCAGACCTCAAAATTTCGGTCTGAGTTGGATAAAGCTGCTCGCTGACGGATTCGGCATCAGTCCCAGCCCTACCGTATAGTAGGAGATACCTTATACCGCATTGGAGTAGATTCGGTGCTCCAGCGTTGCCTAACCTTGGAAGAGGCTAAAAAGTTCCTAAATGATTTCCACAGTGGCGCCTGTGGTGGACATATGTCCGGGTATGCTACTGCCCAGAAGATTCTGCGAGCAGGTTATTTCTGGCCTTCTATATTCAAAGATTGCATCACTGCAGTCCCTAAATGTCATGCGTGCCAGATATTTCAGCGCAAGATGCGCGCGCCGCCTCTCCCTTTGCATCCCGTTATTACCGTCGACCCTTTTGAAAAATGGGGCGTGGATTTTACGACGTGTAACCCTCACTCGGACGGGGGCCATGGGTATATAATTTTCGCCGTCGACTACTTCACCAAGTGGGCCGAGGTGATGCCTACACTAGCTGCTGACGGTAAAACGGCTGCTCAGTTTATATTCAACCACATTATTGCACGGTTCGGGGTTCCTCAAGCCATCATCACTGATCACGGTACTCATTTCCGAGATTATATGATGGCGGAGCTGACTTCAAAGTTGGGCTTGCGTCACGACAGCTCAACACCATATTACCCTCAGGCAAATGGTCAAGTTGAAGCAGTGAACAAGGTTCTGGTCACTATGCTTCAACGAACAGTTGGTATTCACAAATCCAATTGGCATCTCCAACTGTTCTCAGCTCTCTGGGCATACCGAACATCTGCTAAGAGTGAAAATGGATTCACACCATTTCAATTGGTGTATGGTCTGGAAGCAACTCTTCCGGTTGAATGCGAGATTCCTTTTCTGAAATTAGCTGTGGAACTTCTACCTGATACTTCTGCTGAGGAAGAGCGTCTTCTGTATCTGGAACGGTTAGATGAAACCCGTCGTCTGGCTGCTTTGGTTATTGAAGCACAAAATAAGAGGGTCAAAACTCATTTTGATCAATCTGTTTCCCCCCGTTCCTTTATCGAAGGAGACCTCGTCCTCCTGTATGATCAAGCACATGAAAAGCTTGGAGCCGGTAAGTTCCAGCCTATGTGGCATGGGCCATATATAGTAAAACGCGTTTTGAAAAACGGGGCTTATGAGCTTATAGATTATGAAGGAGTTCCGCTGGCGCAGCCCAGGAATGGGTTGTACCTTAAAAAGTACTATGCCTGAAGTGATTTCTTGGTGTGGTGTGTGTACATAGGTGTGTGTTTTTCATTTGTGTGCATGTATGGTGTGGTGTGCCTTGTAAACATCTTTCTGCTGATCAGGTCTTCCTGGTTGTGCAGATGTCCATTCATCCAGTTGTTGGTTTCGCGGATGGTGCCTCCCGCAGTACCAGGAATCTGTCTTCAGCAGCCTGGGTAATCTATGATCCTGCTGGTGAGTTGGTCAACCTGCAAGGTGTGTGTCTAGGACGTACTACGAACAACATCGCAGAATATAGTGCTGTGTTTGAATTATTAACCGAGGCAGTTAACCTTGGTATCCGTGAATTGCTCGTGTATCTAGATTCGCAACTTGTTGTGTTACAGCTGAACGGACACTATTCGGTAAGAAACCCGTCCATTTTACGTCTGTATCTACGTATTCAATTACTGGAAAGGAATTTTGACTACATTACATATCAACATATACCCAGGCATTTGAATACATTAACAGATGCAGTAGCAAATTTGGTATTAGACAGACATTTGCGCAATTTGTAAATCATCATCACATGTAAAGAAAGATCCATCCAGAAATAGATATGCATATATATATAGATATCGAAATGTTTACATAGAGTGTGTCACATAAAGTCAAAAAATATACATAATCGTCTTAAGTACATCCGGAGACGACATGTCTCTCAAAAAATATGTGTGGTATAATCCCTAAGAGCTAATCCACATGGTGCTCATGATAACATGTAACTGCACGCACTAAGCGTCTCAGGATTCGGTGGATCCGACTTGGAACTACCACCGTATGACGCTGGTACGCCATCGGTACATCCACCAGCCGAGCGTAGTCCGGGATCCCTCGGGCAATGCCCTCGAGATTCTAGATCAACTCCTCCCCTCCTGTACCCTCTCCCTGAGGATCAGGGGCGAGATGAGTCCTCCGCGAAATTGGAGACATACCGGCTGGTCTCTCAGGGCCCACGTCTGCATACATATATAAAATGTGTTAGGACGAGTGTGTATTAACAAAAAAAAAACATAAAACATGAAAAATCAAAAAACATGAGGTCTTACCCAACTCCTCGTCCCAGTCATCTCCTTCTGGCAGTGGGAGATCTGGGTCTCCGGTGAAGTCAGTTCCTGCATAGGGCTAGTCTTCCACGACAATCAACTAGCGCCGCAACCACCTAAAGAACTCCGGCCTCCAGGACATTTTTTGACCGCCTCCAGCTCTGGGCATTAGTGCTGCCCAGTGAGCCATCCTTGGCTCTCGTGGAATCGGCTCTGCTACTATGGCCCCTTGGCCCTGGAAGATTGGTAAGCGTTCCAGAATGAACGATACCAGGATGGAACCATAGCCAAACTGTTTCAGTTTAGCTTGCTTGCATTTTGTGAGCTGTCTCTTCGTGTTTATTGTTACTGCTGTAGCCCAGTAAAACAGTAAGGGACTCATGCATTCTGAGGCCAGCAGGAGTTGGGCCTTTGTGGCCTCGTGCGGTGCCTGCGATCCCGCAGCCCGCGTGATGGTATGTAAGACAACTCTCAATGCCAGGTCGGGGACGGTGTGAATATCCACCTTCTTGCTCCCTGATCCCATTTGTGCGTCTGGGCACACTCGTGCCATCACTTCTTCTATCTTCTCGCCAGATGGTCTACTCGCAGTCAGAATGGGTACCAGACCTCTGCGAGACAGTCCGGTTATGAAATACACATCGGAGACCTCCAGTTCCAATACCTGGTCTCGCAACTTGAACACTTGTTCCTGTTCGTCCCAAATACTGATCAGATACTGGAGGAGCTCGGGCTGAGCTCGTAAACAGGGTGTAAGGAAGAACTTCTTTAGCCCACAGTTTCTGAGGGCATTCATGCAAGCCTCACTTTCTCTGGCATGTTCATCCTCTTCTCCATGCTCTCTTTCTTTCCACTCAATCACCATTTTTCTTGATTTCCTGCATCCACATGGTCATAAACCCTTAATTAGATCTCTGGTAGGCTTCAAATTTCATTTAAAATGATTAAAATTTCGAATTTCTAGGCGGAAATTTGGGTTCAGCCGCTGGCGCGGCTGTTTTGTGAACAGTCGCACCACGTGGCGCGAGCCCTTTGCATAGAAAAGCCCATTGGCGCGGGTCCGTGCCCGATACCAGCGCCAATGAGCGCAGCCCTAAAAATTCAAAAATTTGCCACAGAGCCTGATATATAAGGGAAAACTATCAAAAAAATGGATTGAAATGAAGTATAGAGAAGCGCCTCTTACCTGTAGCAGACGAGAATCTGAATGGTCAACCGGATCTGTCGCAATCGCCGTCAGAAGTTTGCACTCCAAAATGGACCACTGCTGCTTTTTACCAAGGTAAATAGTAAATGTAATTTTGTTTTTACCATTTTGGCATATTTATAACTTTTTCGACATAGGATGAGTTTTAAAAGTTATTTTTATCAAATATTTTATATGTTATGTCGAAAATGGGTTTTACGCTTGCTTGGTATGTGCAGCAACAGGTTTTTGCGACTTTAACGATGGAAACGAGTTGTATTTTATACTTTTTTCGGACTCGGTAAATACATGAAAAAGTCACGTTGGAGTCATCTTTCAGCTCTTTTCTGACTCTCTAAACATGAAAAGATCGCCGAGGCCCTTGTCGTTTCGATCTCGTTAAAATGGACACGAATCGACATCCACCCAGTATAAGTTTAACCCTTTTTCGGGCTGGGATGGATTGATTACGAAAAAAGAATACCCTAGCCTATCGCGACTAGGAGGTTTTCCCGGATATTGTTTTCTACCTTTTCGGATCTGGGGAACTATTTACGAAAAGGGACCTGTGGAGTTTTCTTTTCCGCTGTCTTTTCAAACTCTCTAAACATGAAAAGACGCCGAGTTCTTCCTTTGTCGGACTCGTTAAACCCTGATGACATTGGATTCCGTCGAAATGACGTTCTCCGAGTTTCTCCTTCCTAGGACTCGTTAAATGCACTAGGATGGATTCGCCCAAAGGGCGGACTTATATCACAAGCATATGCTATCCCCTTCAAGCTTGTTATCAAAAATAATTGGGGTACTCGCCAGAAATGGTGGGGGAAAAATGGAACCATCGTCGTTGTCGTCGGCAGTATGTCGCTCTTGAACATGGCACTTGTCTGCATTCGTGTCGGGTTGGGGAAATCTCATCTCGTTTCTTCACTTTGCCTCTGTGGGTTTGGATAATCCCTTTTGGCCTCTCCTCTGCTCATTGCCTCGTCACCATGACCTCTGATCCGTTGATGTCAAATACTGCCAAGTCCACTGTCGTGCCGTTTATATGTTCAAGAGAAGTTGGCCTCTACGAATATCAACCTTCCTCTGATTCTCATACGATCCTGATTCACAACAAAACATCATGTTCCTCTGTCTCGTGTCGATGATGTGGGAAACATTATGGCCCACCTTCGATCAAGGTCACTTCCTGTCGACTTCAGCTCATTATCCGGGAAGTTGATCTAGAGACTCCTTTATGGTACCTTGGAGCCTGCATGCCTCAATGGCAGGTTCGTCGCATTCGACGTGGGGTTTTCATCATTGGCCTCCGATCGAGTGATTCTACGGGTGTTCGACGCCAGCTCATTGATTCACATGCCGTAGATTGTACCTGTAGTACCTTGAGGGCCATTGTCATTATTGGTGGTTCCTCTTGCGTCTGTTAACAGCTCTCATCATTGGCTGGTAATCAGACGATGTTCTTGCATGTTCGACTTCAGCTCACATATTCGCATGCTTGAACTTGTACTTTATTTGGGTCGAGATGGAGCGCAAGACCCTGGATTGTGTCTGTTGTAATCCAGGCTGCGATTGTGGATTATTATCATTTTGTACATGGCTCACTGATTGGATGGCTGCGACCATACCTGAGTCTATTTATTTTGATCCTTGTTGGATGGCTGCGCCCATACCCTGGATCCGGATAATAGTATACTCTGTTTCGGATGGCTGCGCCCATACCGCATGTACATCATGTACTTGAGATATCGGTTGTATTTTTTCTACGCAGATTTTTCGACAGCAGGGCTTCAGTTGAGCATGATCTCGTAAAGCATTTCACCCCTCTCTCTCTCTCGGGCCTCATACTTTAGGGGGCATCTATTACACAGTAATTTGTCACCGTCCCTACCATTCCCCGTCCCGCACAATGGAGGACCCATTATGTGACCTGTGAGCAATGTCATGCCTTGAAACCATCATCATTGCATTCCTTTAAGCACGAGCTTCAATTGCCCTAAAGACATCTCCTTGCAAAAAAACCATGAAAACATCTCCTTTTGCATTGGCACGGGTAGACGGTTCATCACTTGCGCCAATAGGGAAAATCCTACAAAGAGGCCGCGCCAACTGGCGCTCTGTCTTAGAGCAGCAGTCGCGCCAGCCAATTTAATGAGTGTTTTTTAAATAAATATTGCGGAAGTTGTGTTTCAACCAACTCAGAAACCATTACCTATCTTGAGTTGGGAGGTTTGGCTACGAGAGTTCTATGGAAGGGAAGTGGTTTGCCACCTTTCATGGAACCTTCCTTCATGATAGGGCCAATCCCACAATAATAGGGATCCTAACTCCCTCCTTCCCAATCTATAAAAGCTTGCCCATTCCCATTGCAAGCTAGTCTTGAAGTGCCTAAGCTTTGAATCTCCAAATTCCCAAGAGCCTTTGTGCTGTAAGAGCCCTCTTTCTTCCCTTAAGGCCGACTCAAGTAAGGAGACTATCGTCGAGAGACTCTAGAGAGGCTTGTCCCTTCCTTGGCGAGCTTTGCGAGACATGAACGACTGGAGACCCTTCCGAAGGAGACCTCAGCGTCAGAACATTGGTTGTACTCTCTTTTGATTGCTTATTAATGAATGACTACTGGTTATGGTTCCACTCTATTTTTCACTTATGATAATGATGAGTTATATCCTTTCTGACTGATATATAGTTGCGCATTCTAGATTTTATGCTTGTATTCGTGTTGTTTCTTGCATGTGCAGGTGTCCATTCACGGAGATCGTGGGGATCGTGATCTGCCGAGGCTGAGGAACGGGAACGTTGTCTCTTCTACGAATCATAGCACTGGACTCCAGGTAGGCCTCCATTGTTGGCTTATTTATTTGCAATTAGGAACTTGCGCTGTAGCATTTGATGATTGTTGCTAGACCCTTGTTGGGCTAGTAGGGATCGCCTCTGTGCACAGAGGGGATTTACCTCCTCAACAACAAGCTATGATATAATTAAGTATGTGGAGTGGGATTTCACACTCGGAATGCATCACAGACAAGTTAGCGACAGTTGCTATGTTTAACGACGCTGGAACATGTCTCTAGCCTAGACCTTCTAAGTGTTATCGTTAATGTTACAATGTTTTCTTAGGTTGATTGAGGTAAGTTTTATGTTGACCTTGCTTAACAATTTATCTTTCAGGTTCACCACGAGATGTAATGGGAAATTCCTAAAATGGAAACTAAATGAGAAGCAAACTTTTCAATTTAGTTTTTCAATAAAAACCTTAGCTACTAAAGGGACAGAGCAATCATATTTTTTAGCATAGATCAAAGAGAACAAAATAAATACATATTTCCCTAATCTATTCCTTTTCAACACTCACGATATCTAAATGCATATGCATGTTTTTCTTTTCAGTTTCCTTTAATGTTAATGATTAAAAAGAAAACTAAATGCACAAATCAACTAAACAATGTTTTTTTTTTATAGAAATGAAGACTAAAACAACAATTTTCTCTTAGGAAATGAAGACCGAAATGACAATTTCCCTTTTGAAAATAGAGAATTGATCTAATGAAAAATTTACAACTTTGGATTTAATTTGACAATGATATTAAAAAAAAAAAAAAAAAAACTATCCAAAGGAGGAAGAACAAGTAATGTTTACTTGTCTCTATGAGCAATCAGACATTTGAGAATACAACAATCAATTGGATGAAATTGAATGCAAAGACAAATTGTGATAGAATTTGGCTGGCTGAGGGGGAAACATACCCCTTAAGGGCAGACAATGCATTGTAGAGCACCTCTGAATGGGAGACAGTGCTATGCAGAGCACTGTACCTTGACCAACAGTTCGTTGGGCGCAGTGAAGCTTGAAAATCAAGCAAGCTAAACACACTTCTAAGGCAAAAAGTACATTCAAATGACTGAAAAAATGAATTAAATTATACTGATGATGGTTAAAAAGGACAGAAACACCAGGAATGATGGATTTCTCCCCAACGGAGTCACCAATTCGTTATGCGGAATTCTAATCTACGGATAAACTATTTTTCCCTGAGTGTGGTGTTCCTTCTCTCAAAACAACACAAGAAAGGTAAATGTTCTTTTCTCTAAAATAGACAGAAATATAGAAGGGATAAAGACCTACTTGTGATCCTTCGCTCTCGTTCCTCTTCTATTGTTGTTCTTGTCACCCTTGATCTAGCTGAAACCTGCTTGATCAATGCCTGAAATAAAAAACAGAAGACAACAAATGACATACATACATACATTCTATCTACCTTAACCAAATTGAACCAATTAAATTTGAGAATACGTACACATTTAAGAATACATTCACAATATATAAGTGCATATATGAGAGAAAGAACAAATATATTTATTGAAATAATAGGAGTAGTAGATTACAACCAGTGGATCAGTTCTTCGTCGAACTGCTCCAACTTCATTCCGTCCTCATCACACCAAGTATCATCTCAGTAGCATAACAATACTTTAGCTCTCCAAGAATTGAGAATCCAACAACATAACACTACATAAATTTCTTCCTCCCTTGCACTTAGATGAGTGCTCAATTTACAGGGAAATTGTTTTTGAATGGCTTTCTAATAATATATGAGACATGTTTCCAGGTTCAATGGTGATGGATGAACACATGTATTCAAAGTATGACACCTATGAGCTCTTCTAGAAGGCACTGGACATGTGGATATTCTCAGAACAATGATGGTTTCGCTCCAAGGAGACCAACGCACCCTTAAGTGTTGGGAAGTGCTTTGCAAAGCACCCTTGCATGGGGGTAAGTTCTTTGCAATGCACTTAGGCCAATTCAGATGAGCGTTGATAAGTCAATGGGTCATTTTAACTATACTTCAAACATTGAAACTCTCATGAATTAAAGCCATCAATGGAATGACTTCTCTAGGGCATGTAGCAACTGAATTAGGGGATGATAGACCCTATTTGTATTGAATTAGGGGATGATAGACCCTGTTCATACTGGTCTTAGGGATGATGCCCAAATTTTCCTATAAAAACTAAGAAAATATTTGAGACTGCAAGCTTCTGTGATCCATAACATATTAGATTATAAATCTTCCGGGAAATCACATGAGAATTTTAGGACCGACGCATTTCGAACTACCAACTGTAGTTCATCATCATTATCCTGATGATGAACTACAGTTGGTAGTTCGAAACGCGTCGATCCTAAAATTCCCATGTGATTTCCCAGAAGATTTATAATCTAATAAACTATGAAAATAACTTTACAAAGTTATGCAAGCACGAGAAATATATGTGTTTACCTTTAAAAATGTGGGGTCAAAATCCATTGAATGTTTATGTCAACTCTTAATTTGTCATGAGAAATGTGAGGGACTAGATCATCTTAAATTTTAATCAATCGATTCAAGTTGGATAAAAGATGCTTAAAAACTCTCATCAATATCTAGGAGATGACATCAAATTGTTTTAGGAAGGCATATTGACATGATTTTGAGTAAAATCACAAACCTCCATTTTAGTTGGTTAGAAAAGAAGGTTTCCCAATTTTAGATTAGTAAGTCTAAGAAATTAATATATATATTTTTAATTATTAGACTGATCAAAACATAACTATTTTCATCAAGATGCATTTACAAAAAATTGTTTACATTATTTATTTTAGTTTTTAGAGTTTACATAACTCTTGTGTGCTTCTGGTACAAAGGGACTTGCTTTAGGAGAAAGAGTGTGTCTTGCATTAGTTCCACACTTCACTTTTTCTTTTACAAGTTCAAATTGATTTCTATTCATAACAAAGTTGAATGGCTTCTTGTGGGCCCATTAGTGGATCAAACCCGAACCCCATGTCCTTTTGTAAAAAAGGCATTCCTTGTGACATCGATGGTTCAAACCCCCAACTATCCCTATGTGCCACATGATGGGCCACATCGATACACCTAGAAGTTATTCGAGTGGCAGGTGTGGGAGGGGTGCATTTTGACCCAGGAGGAAACCTGATTCTCTTATTTTCCTCGAGCCTAAGAAAAACCGCCAGCAATCAAGCAAAAGGTACACCTTGTACATGGGTCTCGTGCTAGCCTCTCCCCTCTCTACCTCTGATCTTATCAAAACATTATTAAACATATTTAACTAGGTTCCTCTCCTATTTAGTTTTTCTATAGATCTTCTCCCTTCTTACCCATTTCCTTTCTATCTCTTGTCTTGATGTGCTTAGATAAAGCAACCCTCAAGTTGATACCCAACCCAACTTAGCAATAAGGGGAAAATGGGGGATCTCATAGTTAATGGGCAGAGTTCTACACTCCATTTTCCATGGTTGTGCCCCCCCAACCAATTAATCTCATTTAATTTGTAATTATGAAATTGTCCCATCGAATATTCATGATAACCTCTAACCACTTGCATCACACTCATTTGACAAATATATGCCTTCATCTCCAACCCTCATTGTAGTTAGCATGATTTATATTAAGTTTCCACGCCCCCTCCAGAGTCGAGGTGAGATATTTCTTGCTTTCTTGGTGATTATGGGGTGTAGTATCCATAATTTGGGAGCATGGTTGTAGTTGGATGTGGGATTAGATGCTATGGTTCACTATCGAGGTGGGAAACTTCTTGCAAATTCGAAGTTAATGGGGAATACCATTCATAATTTAGATGCATGGTTGTAATCAACATTAAGATTGGGAGCTTTGGCTTGGATGGCATATAAACCCCTATTCAATGTTCAATGTTGTCTCCTCAATTTTTAGCGAGAGCCTACAATCAATTTTTAATTCTATGCAACAATGCATCTCTATTTTCACTTTTTTAAATGGCATCTTCAATTTGTTATCTCAATGGAAAAATTAGAGGCATCAACATTGAAGTTTGGTTTGGAGCAGCTTCAAGAAGACTTCCATGAATTGTACTTTTAAGTCTATTAACTTCAGGTTGGTATCTTAATTATATTTTCTCAGGTTGTAACTTCTTTTAAAAAATTTAGTGCAACACCGTTAAGCTCTTCAATAAATTCAAGGCAAATATGGGGCCCCAAGGTGCCGGCAAGAGGAGTTTTGAGTCCAATATTAGGAAAACTTTCATACAACTCCCCTTCAAGGCACTCAAAGACAAATTTAGCAATTTCTTTAGCTTTCCTCCTCCCAGACTTGAATTCTCCTTGCTTTAGATACTCTTGGGTTGGCATCCAAGCATAAAGTGTTTTTCTTCCCTCTAGTCTTTTTATATGCAATTATTTGTTATCTTTTTCTTATGCATCTATTATTGGGAATATGCAGTATGCTTCATTTTGGAAGTATTGTTCTCCCTCTTGTGTATTATGATAAGAATCATATTATACACTATAATCATGATATGTAGCTTGCTAATGGCTTCCAAAGTTGTATCTTTTTTTAATGCATCTTTTTTATGCAATTTTGCTAATATGTAAAATATTCTAGCTCTTAGTTATTTAAAAAAAAAAAAAAAAAACTTTAATTGCTTCAACAACCCTATGAACATAAATCCTATAAAATTATTTTTCTATATATCTTGTCAACTTTTGAAATATGCATTGATATGGAGAGCGTTATGTTTTAGTTTGTAGATTTTGTATATGTCAAATTTTTCCGATAAAAACATTATGAGAAATTTAAGTGATGCTTCTCCACATTGCATCTTAATTTAACCTATGAATATGGAGTGGAACACCTTAAACTAGATATCTACTAACACAAAATTAGTTAAATGTTCAACAACATTGGCGAACAATCGATTGAGCTAGCCCCTCATACTATATATGCATTGAGTAGAGTGCCCAATACTTATTAATAAGCCTAACAAAAGGATCATGGTATAAACTTTTTCCCATGTCATAATTAACCATGACACTCAAATATCACATTTTTCATTGCCTTGGGTTGTGGACATCCTTTGTATTGTTTACATGTAGGTAAAGATTCCCTCCTATCAAAGGCACAAGTCTTCTGAAGATGTCAAGGAACTATTAAACTATGTAAAATAAATCATTGAAAATGCAATATGTCTTCTGATGTTGAAGCATGCACTTGCAAGAAAGAAAAGGTAACTTATATTTTTTTTACGTTTACGACACAATTTTTTATTCAAAAATATTCATGAATGGGGAGAACTTACCTCACAACTCTACCTAATATGTCATGTTTTGTTTACAACTATGGTAAGATGCACTCATCTAAATCATTCGAGACTTCTAAAGATACTATGGAGATTTTAAAGTATGTTGATGAGATCATAGCAAAATACAACAAAGGAACTCAAATAAGTGATGTTGAGCCAGGCACCTCAAAGATATAAAGGTAAAGGCTTGTTCTTTGTTTGCCATTTTTAGTTTCAATGAATATTTAATGGTTTATGTAATTTAATATAGGTTATAGACATAAATCATTATTTTGCAGATCTTTCCTCCTAAGAGATGATAATCTAATTAAAGAGGTCGAGAAGGAAATGATATATTGTTTAAAAGATTCAGAGTAATAGGTGAATGGGTAAGAGAAAATTTAAAAGACAAATTAAATTTATTCATACCCATGGGAGGTTGCTCATTTCGTGATTTGACCAAGTGTGGTGAGGAATTGTTGGCGAAGTTCATTCATCTTGTCACAAATGGAAACCCAAATCCCAAGGGTTGATTTGTCCCAGGGGTTTGTTTGTCTAATAGAGGCTCTTGCACCAAGTATATGAAAAAAAAAAAAAACTTTAATGGCTTCAACAACCCTATGAACATAAATCCTATAAAATTATTTTTTCCATATATCTTGTCAACTTTTGAAATATGCATTGATATGGAGAGCTTTATGTTTTAGTTTGTAGATTTTGTATATGTCAAATTTTTCCGATAAAAACATTATGAGAAATTTAAGTGATGATTCTCCACATTGCATCTTAATTTATCATATGAATATGGAGTGGAGCACCTTAAACTAGATATCTACCAACACAAAATTAGTTAAATGTTCAACAACATTGGTGAACAATCGATTGAGCTAGCCCCTCATACTATATATGCATTGAGTAGAGTGCCCAATACTTATTAATAAGCCTAACAAAAGGATCATGATATAAACTTTTTCCCATGTCATAATTAACCATGACACTCAATTATCACATTTTTTCATTGCCTTGGGTTGTGGACATCCTTTGTATTGTTTACATGTAGGTAAATATTCCCTCCTATCAAAGGCACAAGTCTTATAAAGATGTCAAGGAACTATTAAACTATGTAAAATGAATCATTGAAAATGCAATATGTCTTCTGATGTTGAGGCATGCACCTGCAAGAAAGAAAAGGTAACTTATATTTTTTTTACGTTTATGACACATTTTTTTATTCAAAAATATTCATCAATGGGGAGAAATTACCTCACAACTCTACCTAATATGTCATGTTTGGTTTACAACTATGGTAAGATGCACTCATCTAAATCATTCGAAACTTCTAAAGATACTATGGAGATTTTAAAGTATGTTGATGAGATCATAGCAAAATACAACAAAGGAACTAAAATAAGTGATGTTGAGCCACACACCTCAAAGATATAAAGGTAAAGGCTTGTTCTTTGTTTACCATTTTTAGTTTCAATGAATATTTAATGGTTTATGTAATTTAATATAGGTTATAGACATAAATCATTATTTTGCAGATCTTTCCTCCTAAGAGATGATAATCTAATTAAAGAGGTCGAGAAGGAAATGATATATTGTTTAAAAGCTTCATAGTAATAGGTGAATGTGTAAGAGAAAAATTTAGAAGACAAATTAAATTTATTCATACCCATGGGAGGTTGCTCATGTCGTGATTAGACCAAGTGTGGTGAGGAATTGTTGGCGAATTTCATTCATCTTCTCACAAATGGAAACCCAAATCCCAAGGGTTGATTTGTCCCAGGGGTTTGTTTGTTTAATAGAGGCTTTTGCACCAAGTATATGAAGGTCTCAAGACCAATCTCATAAGATCCTTTGGGACTACAAACCACTTATTAAACTAGTAATCAATCATCCTTCTATTTATAAATTTCAAGGAAGAAGGGGGGAGTGATATAATTTCCTAAAAATATATCAGTGTTTAGGAAAGAGCTTTCTAATGAGGCACCACATCAAGGAATTAGTGTTTGTATTCCAATTTCATGCCCTTTGGAAGGTGATGTTCCAAGTTGGAATTTTAGGTTTTTGGCTTTTCAATGCCCAACTCTCTTTTTCCTCCTCAACTCTTAGAATTAGGGTTTCTTCTCTACGACATTTTGCATTCTAGTGCTTATGCTTTGTACTATACTCAAAGGGGGTTTCCTCCTTATCAAGGTTTTTAGCTAATGAATATAAACAGGAGGGATCAAATTTCTCAATGTGTTGTTGTTGGTGTTGTTGTTTTAATTCCATGTCATGGTATTAATTCCTCAGATTAAATGATTAAAAAAAAATAGCATTAAGAAATTTGATCCCTCTTAGTGCTTAATAGATCCGAGTTTAAGATTGATCTAGGTTGATTTATGTACATACGTAGTTTTTATTTATTATTTAATTCATTTATATTTTTAATTGTTTATTTTAAATTTATGTTATGTTCGTTTGTGACAACATCTCGCCCACATCGAGCCATAAAGCACCTTGCTACTCTTTGTGCAACCATCAGATCTCTTCTTAAAGATAAAGTGCATCATTCTAGATACCATTATTGTAATGTGCATTGCATTGTATTTCACCATTATATTTATTATTCAAGACATACTAGTTTTTACCATCATTCATTCTCATCAATTTAATACCTTTGGTTCTCTTGCAATATTAATTGTTTTCAAGTTTCATGCTTAATCCTGTCTACATCACCTTACCTTGTTATATAGGTACATAATATAACAATGATGTAAGTACATAACAAATAAATATATTTTTTTCTTGAAAGTTGAGATTTCTTAATGACTTTTTTTTACAAAGTATATGACATCAAAATCTCTATATGTTAAAGTGATTAGAACTTAAATCTCGTAAAAATGCTATCCTGTTTTTTGGAAATCATTAAAGTGAACATCTCGATTATTAAATTATCTTTCAAATGACTAGTGTGAAATTGAAATATGATTCTTTCCACATATTATAATTTATTTATTTATTAAAAAATTTCATATAGAACTATAATGATAAACCTTTGTTTGCAAAGTTATTTGGAAGCATGTTAGAAAAAGAAAATCAGCAAGTGGGCAGAAGAAAGAGATAAAAGTGCTAAAGGGCAAGCAAGTTTTAGACATAAACATTCCACAGTTGATCACTGTATAACTTTAAGGCACATCATTGAAAAGGTTTGGGAAAAAAAAGGAATAAGTTTCTTGTTGCTTTGTTGATTTCAGAAAAGCCTTTGACACAGTTCCTAGGGATAAGCTCTGGGGCAGAATGGAAGAACTTAGGGTTCCCAGACTTTTGAAAGAAGTTGTGCATAGGTTGTATGAAGAGGTGAAAGTCAAAATTAGAACTTCAGCAAGCATTTCTGAAAGTTTTAGAAGTGATATTGGGGTCAAGCAAGGTTGCCCATTGTCTCCTACCCTTTTTGGCTTATATATTGACAAGCTTGAAGAGTGGCTAAATTCGCAAGGGGGTGATAGTATTCATTTGGGCAAGTTCGTTATAAGGCTTCTTTTGTACGCAGATGACCTTATACTAATTGCTAAATCAGCTCTCGGTTTGCAAGAGCACTTACATTACCTTGAGCATTTTTGTAGAAGGGTGGGGATGCAAGTCAATATTAGCAAAACGAAAGTAGTGATTTTATCTAACAAAACAAAGCATAAACAACACAAGTTCTACTTTGAAGGCAACATTCTAGAGGAAGTTGCAGATTACAAATACCTTGGAATTGACTTCAATAAGAAGTTAAGTTGGGATGGTTGTAGAAAGAAAAGAACGTTAGGGGGATGGAAAGAATTTTATGCTCTTCAAAATAGGTGTAGAGAGGCAGAGCTGTGGGACTGGAAAACCACTCTAACTCTTTTTGGGCTTCTAGTGATTCCGGTGATTCTCTACGGTTGTGAACTATGGGCCATCAGCACAACCGAGATGCAGTGGAAACAAATTGAGAAAATTCAGAAGCATTTGATTACAAACAAATTCAAAATTAAAAGTGCAGTTCCTTATGCTATCTTGTTAAGTGAAACGAGGGCTGCCCCTATTGAAGCAATTGCTATGGTGCGAGTCATAAGGTATTTGAAAAAAATTGAGCAAATGGAACATGGTAGATGACCTAAGGTTGTGTTTAGTGACAGATTGTGCAAAAGAAAGAAGAATTAGATGCAGAAAAATAACAAATGGGGTATTTGCTTGAGCATGTGTCCTATAAACAGTAAAGAGATAAAAACTTTTGTTATGGATAAGTTCCACAAATGTGCTTGGGAGAAAGAGCTAGGGAAAAAGAAGAAGTACTACATTGAAGAGTTTAACCCCACTCATAACCATGAGCAAAAGACGTACATAGGGGCCAATATTTCTTGGAGATCTAAAATTCTTATTGCACAATTAAGGACTAATTTTCATCTACTCCGTTGTGAAACAAGGTGTTGGAAAAGGCCAAAAGAAATGTGGGAGGAAAGAGTATGTGTTTTTTGCACTTCCAGAAAAGTGGAAACAGAAAAACATTTCATTTTAGAATGTGAGGCCTTCAAAGACAATAGGGAAAATTATGCAGGTATTCTGGTAGCTAGTTCTTGGGATAATCTGTCGAGAAGCTGGGAGCGGTTATTGTAAAACTTCACAGGAAAAACGCTGAATACAAGAGCCAGATGGAGAAGCAATCGGTCCCATAAGTTATTTTTAGCCTCGCGAACGTTAAAAATACTTTCTTTCTTTCTTTCCTTCTTATATATTTTTTAATTTCCTAAATAAAAATACAGGGAAAATAAATATTAGTTTATATTAAACTTTATATAAGTTTTTTTCAATTATAAATCTTCTGGGAAATCACATAGGTAATTTTTGGAACCGACGCCTTTCGAACTCCAACTGAAGTTTATCATCAGTGTAATGAAGATTAGCGGATGACATACACATTTATACCAAGAAGAGAGAAGCAACGGTCAAAACCCAAAGAGTTTAAAAAAGGGTCAAAAATAAGAAAAATCATAAAATAATCCAAAAAATATAACTAACCTAACAAAAAACTAAAAATGGTTAAAAATAACAAAATTAAAAACGGTCAAAAATAAAACTAAAAAAAAATATATAAAAGTCATAATCACCACTTCATATAAAATCAACCTTAAAAACTCCCCCAACAAGATAAAAAGGTTATTAAGAGAAAAATTCAAGTCAAAGTCATAAACTCTAAATAAATTAAAAATAAATACAATAAATTGATTTTAACAATAAATACAATAAAATTAAGTTTTCAACCTAAATTGATTTTTTTTTTTTTTTAATAACAAACAAATTAACAATTAGATGGAATGATTTTATTGTAGTCATTACAATTGACTTTTAAACTATTTTAAATTAATACACTAAGAAACCATATTTTCTAACTTTTGAATCTTGAAGTCTAATAGACTATTTTTAGTTTCAAACGTGACAGAATCCAAAAGTGGTAGTTCCTTTAATGCGGAATTTAAGGATTATTTAATTATCATTCACCAATGTTAGCGGCGTTAAAGTTGGTGCACGAGATACGTGCTTGTCATGTTTTTGAATTTGGACTTGCAATGCATTACAGTTGGATTTTCAACTATTGGTGGGCACTGGGCCTACATTACAGCTCTGCTCATTTGCTCCGTACAAGGAACTGGTAACTGGAAATATCATTGATAGTGATTTGGCTAAGGTGGGGTTTTGCAAGTTGGCAAGTTGCTCGCAAAAAGAATATCTAAATCGCCCAAAAACAAGGCCTGAGTATGTTTTAGGCATCCTGCCGTTTTCGTTGGAATCATTCAAAGTGAGCTGGCAAGTTGGAAAATTGGTCACGAAATATATAATCTGTCAATCTGTCCGATAGGCTATTTTTAGCCTCGTGGACATTAAAAATTCTTTCTTTCTTTCTTTCTTTGTATATCGGCCAAATCCAAAGGCTTTAATCTGTTTTAGGAATAATGTCAAATTCGTTGAGATGACACGAGTGGGCACTTTGCTGGGCGATCATATTGGTACATTGATAATGATATATAGTTAATGTGTGATCTCATATATTTATTACTAAAAGTGAACACTAATTTAATATATTATATTAGTCATAAAGATTTAATTGGGATAAGAAGGTTAACAATTATATTATTTTTATATATCAAATGTTTAATTGCATTCATAAGTTTAATGGGAAATATTTTTTTTCATGAGAGTGTGATACAGTATATTGTTTTTAATTTAAGTTTATAAGTTATAAAATATTTTTAGATTTGGATTTATTTTATTTTATTTTTTAATTTTTTTGGGATGTTTTTGGCTCAATTTACAACCCTATAAAAGAATAAGGATTATGATTATTTCATGTAGCAGTTTCTTTTTACCTCAAAACTAAAGGTTTCTAGATTTATGACTATTTTCGAGTCCATAATAAACTTTCTACACTTTGTTGAGTATTTTTCAATGCTATAGTTCCAATGGAACTCATGATGGAGATCAATCTCATATATTTGCATAATGTCAATTCCTCCAAGTTGTTATTGTCATACATGAAACTAGCATAAGTGATCTTTTCTTTGTTAGTGTTAATAGTCGTACATGTTTTGTTAGTGTGAATCTTTGGGTGCTTGTCGAGATTGCAAGGAATCCTCGCCATAAGAACAATATTGTCAACATAAAGAAGGATGATGACTATTCTAGCTAGAGATGTACTAATACATCCATCGCATTCCAAGCAACTCTCTAACTTGTTGATGTATATGCCAAAATGGGTGGGAGGCACGGGACAACTTTTCTTAATACCTGTATTGCAAATAATTTCTTATAACTAGTTCTTGGTGTTCCTAAACTTGGCAATAGCAATCTCATACAACCTTATTGCTTCAAATCTCAATATAAAAGGAATTTTAACTCTTCTAATCTATTCCAAATGTTGGTTTTTTGCATTATGTCAAAAAATTAATTTTTAGTGTCAACAAGGAAACATGTGAGATTGGTTTCATTATTACAACGCTCCTTCATAATTGTTTTTACATTTGATTGGGCCATCAACTTTCAAAATCTTATCCCATCACCACTTAACCAACCCTCCTTTAAGAGAATCCATCTAACTACTATACCCAATCCTATCATCGAACTCTCGTGAATTTGGAATTTGAGACCAATAAATTCAATCATTTTTGTCCTCTTAAATAAATGAAGCTCATGCATAACAAGCTCACAAAGGTGTGCCATTCTTCCACCTTCACCCCAACTAAATCCAGATTTTCGTCACTTTTCCAGCCATCCTACCTAGCATTTAGGGATTGTTCTTTTACATCAACTAAGGAGAGAATGCCATACATGTGGAGAGAATTACCTAACTCACCATACATCAAAAAGTCATTTACAAGCTTGATTTAGGGGTTTTGACCAGTACAAACTTTAGAACCATCCCCAATTCTACCTTACTTCGAGATTTTCAGCAATTTTCTCATAAGTTTCTTCCATTCAATAGCTGTTTAGTACAAAATGGAGAGAACAAACCTTCATACGAGTCTTACGTCAACTCTTCTCTCCCATAAAAACAAAAAAATCTCGAGAAAATATAATATGTTAAGGGGGTGAATTTGATTAAGAGCTCATAGAAAAATGCTTGTATAGAATTCTATAGATGATTTTAGTGCCACATGTCTCTATCTTCCATCCTTATCTTCGTGAAAAGGAAAATTTTGGATGCCATTTGTCCTCTCCATGTTTAAGGTGCTCTCCAAGAGATAACAACCTTAATAAAATAATATAATTTCCAACTCGAATAGGTTGAGTTCTTTCCCAAATGTGTACATGGAGATCAAGTGTACAAACCTCTTTATGATGACATTGTCCAACAAATAACCACTTCCATCAATAATATTGCTTGGTAAAATGAGTATGGCAAGTTTGAGTGGTTTTCCATGTGTAGAGCTTTAAGGATGAGGGTGTTCTTATAGATATGCATAAAAATTCCAAGTGTCTTCATCAATGAATTCCTTTATAAGCTTTTTGGAATAAGAAGCCAACAAAGTATTTCCTTTAACATGTGCACTCTTGATATTGATTCATTTGTTTAATCTATGAGTCAATTCACATGCGCGTAAAGGTGTGGATAATGTCAATAAGTCTTGATAGTGGGGTACACCATCCAGATGTGTGTGATGAGATGAAAATAATGACGTGGAATGATAAAGACTTGGTGTTCATAGATATGAAGTTCCTAGTCCATCGTGAAGACCAAATAATTCCCTAAAACTAAGGTAAAAGGGACAAACACTAACATGGAAAGCTCATCATGTGTGAACAAGGGTATTTTGAGGCTAGAGTAAATTATATTTTGTAAGTGTATCTCCCTAGTGGGGGAGCACCTAGTCTTATGTGCATCACACAAACTTCAAGACACAAATTTATTTGACAAAGTAATGGAATGTGATGAAATATAATGGCGAAGTGAGTTTCACCTAGGTAAAAAGTGATAATAAGTTGTGACGAACAAATTACCTAAGGTGAAATGATGAGATGTGATGAAATATGAATGAAATTAGGCAAACTAGGCAAGTATATCATCGTGCTAGAGGACATGAATCAACCATGTAACACAAAGTGAAAGTGACTTGAACATGATCCTATGGCAACCATAATGGAGAAATATGTGTATTGTTGAAACAACCTCCACTAACATTCCAAACGTTTGAAGGCTAAAGTCACACCACCATTTCACATAAGACCATCGACACTAATGTCAACATGAGGGATAATACCAAACTAGCATTAAGACTAGTTTTTAAGCTACGAGTTTACAAAAATTTATTGTGTCACTACCTAGTCCAACTAAGTTTATGCTATAAGTGGAGAATAGACATAGAATTCTGTCCATATCACCTTTGACAGGGGGGATCTTTAGGAGGTTCCATTAAAAAAGGCCCAAGGAAATTCTTTATTTATGACTTCTCAAGGGAAGTTTTTTGAGATACATGCTTAGTTAACTCGAGGAAATGTAGAGAGGATTTTTAAACTTTTGATAGCACATTTCGAAGGCATGGTGTCCTTATACTCAAAGGGATTAAAATTTTAAGCGAGAACTCCCCATGCCTTAAAGGGAGAGCTCTATACCTCTTTACAACTTTCTTCATACAAGGCTTATTCGATGGAGTTCTCCTTCCAACAATTGTTCAAACCAATCAAATAATTTATTTTTCCAAGGTTTCAAGAGTATAGGCTTAGCTCACTACGAGGAGTCAATTTTTTGTAGAGAACATTAATTTAGTCCCTCATAGCTTATTTTTCAAAGGATGTCCCATATTAGGCTTTATTTTCTAATAATAACCACATAAATAGTTTCAATTTGGATGCACACTTGAATTTCCACACAAGTTTCGATCACCATGACTTGGGATTGTTGTCACCCTCAAGATCT
This sequence comes from Pinus albicaulis, assembly GCA_034641835.2. Lineage (NCBI taxonomy): Eukaryota > Viridiplantae > Streptophyta > Pinopsida > Pinales > Pinaceae > Pinus > Pinus albicaulis. The sequence continues at coordinate 1,897,696,858 of CM076578.1, forward strand.
AGGGAATTGTATCCTAGTGCATGCTCACATTACTTGTAGTATTCAATGACCAAATGACTTTATATTTTTTACCATTTAAATATATGAAGCAAATTCCTAGCTTTTGTATAACATTCCCATATATGTGCACTCTCTTATTACACTCCAAACTCTTCTTGGGAAAGCCATTGTTGCAACCTATTCAAAGTTTTGACTCTCAAAGTTTCCAGTCTCAAAGTATGGCAACCCTAAATTTTTAGATCCATAACTAGATGGTGTGGGAACTCATATACATCATTGTTGCCAATCCAGGGGTCTAGGCCAATTTGTACTTTGTTTCCTTAATCGATTTTCCAAACCAACTAATTGCTTATCACGTGAAAGGCCACAACCATCTATTTCCATACTATTGATGTGTCATGAGAGTGTTATATTAGTTTCTTGACCCATTATTATCTGAATTCAAGAAAAATATACTTATCTTTAATTACTAGTGCCTAGAAAGAGCCTTGTATCAATCTCCATACAATTTTGGTTGCAAGGGCCTTTGAGAAAAGGAAAATGTTCTCAAGGTCCCATCCACCTTGAGATTTTGGTATTGCAAGTTTTTTTCCAGGAAGCTAGAACCATCCCTTTCTTTCCCACCTCCACAAACTACATGACCTTAAAGCTTATCTGTCCGATTTTTTTCTAGGACTCCTTTGAAAATCCATGATAAGAACATCCAATAGATGGGGACGACTTGCAAAGTTGATCTAAGAAGAACTAATCAACCTCCTCTGGAGAGCCACTGGTTACACCATGTGTTTGGTGTTTTCTTTACCTTGCATATTAACCATTAATAATTTCCCGTTAGATACCAATTTGCTTTTAAACGAAAGCCCATGCATTTCAATCTCTCATATGTTACTAATACTTAAAACATAAAGACTTGGGAATACAAAGTTCTTTCATTCTTCAAGAGTCCCTGGTAGGAGATTGTTGACTCATGTTAAAATTCATACATTTTAGTTCATGGAAGAGATTGATGATCTCTCTATGATTCTCTACCATCCTTCTGGTTCCTTCATAAGAAATTAAAATGTCATTAATAAGAAGTAAATGGGTGACATAGCAAGAAGTGCCAACATTTATACCTTTGATATTTCAAGTTTTCGTGGCCTACTTAATAGATCTACTAAGATTTTCTACAAGAAGGAACAATAGGGGGAGAATGACAACCTTGTCTGATCTCTCTTTCGAACTTAAAAAATGGAGAGGCAACACCATAAATTAGAAGGGCCAAAGAAATTAAGCTAATGCAAAAGTAATAAAGGTACAACAAAATTCAAGATTAATGAGGCAAATGAAAAGTCTACCCACCCTACCAAATGCTTTGAAAAGGTTTTCTTTAATGATAGGGCTTTTAGGTTCTTGGATTTGTTGTGAAAACTCTCTTATGCTACCCCCATTACCTCGTGAATTTGTCTCCCTTCCACAAATCTAAAATACTTGAGAAATATTCGAGGAGAGAGAATTATTTTCATTCTCCTCACTATTATTTTGAAGTTAATTTTGTAAATATAATTATGAGAGATTTTGGTCTAAATTCTCAAAGAAAATGAAAATTTTTACTTTCAAAATCACTACAAATTTTATCTTTATATTTAAGTTGATAGGCATCCCCCTTATTGAACCTTTTAATGCCTCTTCTAATTACAAATCCTAATTTTATTGTCAAGAATCAACGATGCCAATATATTCTTGTTGTCTCCTCTAGGTTAACAACTTGTTGTCTCCTCTACATTAACAAATGCAGTTTTCAGTAATATCTTCCTTACATCTCTAAATCCATGTTTATGTTTTCACATTTACCCAATATAATTATAAATTTATTGTGCACCTCATTGATAGCTACATACTACGATCAATGAGAAGTGAAACCTCATTGATAGCTACATACTACGATCAATGAGAAGTGAAATCAAGGTAGTTTGTGATCCTCCATTCCCATTCCACTTCATGAGATCTCTCATTTCATGATTTGATTTAGGTATGGGGACAATAAATTGCAAATGTTGAATATGAATTGTACACATTGTTAATTAAACACTTATGCAAATTGCATAAATTGTATAAACTTTATCTGAACTATATATATTACTAGGTTTTAGGACAACAAGTCATAATTGAAATATAAACTAGCAATCATATTTTAAGTGTGAACTATATATACTAGTAATATTTTAAATATTTCCAAGAAAGTCACAACTAAGTTGTTATAGGGTTTATAAATAATTGTATTTTTTATGCATTAAATTTATATAGAGTGAATATGATGTATATCAATCACATATATTAATGTGGTCGTGCTAATACAAAATTTTTCATTTTATTATAATGACCAATCACATCTTTAACACTAAATATTATTATATCAATTTATAATTATTTAAATATTGAAAACATTCCCCTTGTATTTTATTTTCTAACTAAAATTTGATTTATTTTAATTATATATAAATCCAAATCATGGCATCCCATGTTTAGGATTGGAATTATTATTATAAAATAATATTTTTGTTCTTATCACACTGATGGAATCGTATCCTAGATCGAATACCACTATACCCTACCGGCAATCACGTAAACTACAGAAGCTGTTTTACCCAAATCTGCCAGCTTGACTTCAACCAATTTCTAGTGGAAAACGATCAAAACACTCCTTTTACAGCACAGACACTGACACCAGTGACCTGTCCGATCTTGGAAAGACGAAAAAGGGAACACTAACTTGGCCATGCCTACCTTAAAAAATTCCGCCGCCGAAAGCTTAAAATGCAAACCAGTTCGCCTGACGAAGCGAGTGTTTATGGGGATGCGATGCAAAACAGAAGATAAGGCTTCCAAGTCGGCGGAAAGAGAGAAGAGAGCCAAATCCATGAATTGGGCTGAGCAGGCAACCCGCTTGCCCTGCTGAAAATGTTTTCTGCCATTTGTTTCGAGACGTCCTGGATCCGTTTCGTCGCCTCTAACAGAGCCATGTATCATCTACTTCTTTCTCAATCTGACAATATTCGACTTACATATTGATGGTATCAGCGGATATATATAATTTGCCTGATCTTTTTATCTTTTCGAATTTCTCAGGTGCTTCGGAGGTCTGATTGGCCATGGCGGCGTTCGCTTCAATTTCAAAACCAGTATGTGAGTATTATTACTTCACATATTAGATTTGCCTGTGTGTCCGGTTGTTTCACATATATATGTTTTATAACCTTGTTCGATTCATCTATGTACCGTCCAATTATTTTGGGATATATGGCAAAGTTCTCAATATCATGCATTAGACTATTTGCTCTAGAAGTTTGTTGTGCACAAGGAGGTTACTTTGGAACTGCAAGTATTTTTATCCTTGAAATATTTTAGTAGTGTCGATGACCTGGTATTATTGCCATGCCTAATATGCCTAAATCTGTGCAGAGTCTTGAATGACTTTTGCAATTTCTAAAAGCATATAGATTCTGGTGTTGTTAAATCTAAAATGGGTTGTTTCTCATCTTCAAAGGAATCCTTCATGTCAACGAGTCTTGTGTAGCTGGTAAGGCCGGGGGTGTTTTATACCCCATCAATGTCCAAATTCCCTATAGACACCTGTTCGTCTTTGTGGACAAGTCCAGGTCGATTTTCGTGGGATAGATATCTTCATTTGCGGCTTCTGATCTGAAGGAGTTTTTGGAGAGTGTTCCAGCAGGAATTTGATGGAATACATATATCCCCTTGTTGCTTTTGAGATGAAGAGATCTTTGGAGTGTGTTGTCAGCCTACCACATTGAATTGTAACACTCCCAAAAAGGAAAGGGCAACGGCAAGCTTGCTGGAACATTTTGTCCAAGAGAAATTCCTTACGCCCATGTGGTCTTGGATCCTGTAAATCTTCCTAAATGTTCTTTTCTTGCACTTAACTTTCTCTTTTCTCAGATTGTCTAGCTTGACTTTTCAGATTCCCTTGTTCTGCCCTCTTTATCTATACAGTTGTTTTATTACAACCATGTCAAATTTCTTTCGTATAAGTGTTATCGTTTCTCATGGCTTGGATGACGTTTCTTTCTTTCCATCGCTTTCTCCACCATTTCAAGCTATTTGATTGCCATCATCTGTTTTATTTCAGTTTTGTTTTAATTTTGCCTGATGCAAGTTATATTTTATCACCATTTTCATTTTGCTTAAAGTTTCTAAGGAATCCAGCACATTATATTCGTCCTCGTTTCCATTATACTAGTATTGAATCCCTTTAGATTTTCTCCCATCTTTTCTCAAATTTTAAAGATGTACCTCCAAGTCATACTCCAGAATTAACAAGACAAGTTAATTAATTAATGCCCAACAAATGACTACAAAATTACATTAATGGGACTAAAGCTACAATCAATGGGAATACAATGCGGTAATGCAAAAGCAACTCCTTAATCAATATTGAAAGTGAAAAGACAAAATGACAGAGAACTAAATGTTTAAGTAAGAGCTATAAACTAACAATCTACCAAAAAGCTATAGGATAGCATATGTACAATGATATAATGGGAGTGCTAGAGATTGGAGATCCAAGTGACAGCGAGAGAGAAAGAAGATGTCAATGCCTACTTGCTTTGATGGTCAAGGGTGAGAGGGGGGATCGAGATGTAGGGTCACTAATAGAGTTAATCATTGTGAAAGAGTCAATGCAATGGTAGAGGATATCCTTGGGGTAGTGATAGTGGTTGAAGGGATCTTAAGAAAATATCAAGTGTTTGTATAGAATCAAAGCTACAGGGATTAGAAGTCAAACTCACCAAACTCCTTCTTGGTTTCCCATAGACTAGTACCAATATTTTGAACTTTAATCTAAAGGTGCTAGTTTGGGAGGTGACACTTAGAAAGCATGGCCCTATCAAGGCTTTCAAGGATGCTTCCATTTCCCTTCCTAAACGTGGATCGGGTCAAGCATAACTCAAACAACTTTTCTAAATTTATTAGGGTCACGCAACCTTAGCATTGCGTCAAGGGAATTCTAGATCAGGGACCCCCTTTGTAGCAGAGTTTCCATGATGGCATTATATGATTATGTTAGATTCTTGTGGATTTGAATTCAGGGTTTGCCACCCCTTCCTCGAGAGTCGAGACACCTTCATTATGGTATGCTACTTTCTCACTACATCTTCAAATTTTGCTCTACATAGAGATTCAAATAAGGATTATTGCTAGGATTTATATGCAAATATTCTTAAGTTTTGGGGGACTTCAATGCCCACAATATAGCTTGTTAGGCCCCACTTCATGACATATCTTAGGGATATGGTTATAGGGGCTTCCTTTTCGGCTTCTCATTGTGCACCTACTTATGATTATTTCTAGCCATTTATCACATATCATGTTCTGTTCATGTTTTTTGCTACTTTTCTCATTCAATAGTTTAACATATTTTAGTATTTTACTTTTATCATAGCCTCTAGCTACTAAGAGTTGCTTTGGCACTCCCATGCTTTGTCATTATTGGATTGCACTTTTTAGCCCCATTGACCAATTTATGTTGGTCATCTATGTCACATGACATTGTGACACGAGGACATGTATATATATATATATATATATATATATATATATATATATATGAGTATAAAATTGTAGAGATGATATAGAAATAAAGATGTAATGTTTTTGAACATTTAGAAGATTGAAATACCTCAATTGCACATTTTTTTACATGTCGTGACAGCTTGTTTTGTGAACATTTTTGAATTTTCTTTGGTGTCTTGAGTGTTCGACATGTTGAGACTTGTGATGCCATTTTGTTAGACATGTGTCTTGGCATAAGACATTTGTCTAGTGCGCGTGTGGCACATGGCATCACATGTCCTGCATATACATGTGTCCAATATGTGGACACATGCCATTTATGGATGGGAGGACGTGCCTTGTTTCCAAGTTGGTTATTTTTGGATATTAATAAAATTATCTTATGGAATGATAATTGCAACTTTGTAGAGTGATATGGAGTGCACTTTGGTTTGCTTTTCTATCAATTAGCACTTAGAGTAATTTATGTGTGGGAGTATGCATGGAGTTAATCTTGTTTTGTAAGCATAGTTTCCCTTAAGATTCACAAGGGAAAACCTTTTGTTTGTTAAAACGAACTATGCTATGGAGAATTGAGAGATTCTAAATGAATGAAATGTATTATATAAAATGTGTGTATATTACATATGGTGGTGTTGTATATATAGGTAGTAGGTTTTGTTATTTCTTCAAGGAATTGCTCACCTAGTTTCTTAATTACATATAACATAAATGTCATTTATTACATGACTTATTTCCACTTTATTATATCATTAATTAATACATTAATGATATCATCATTACAATATCTAAAACCCCTCTCTCAATGGTGATCTTATTTTCCACAACCAGTGTTATTAGGATCAGACTGAACCGGTTTGAACTCACGGTCTAAGCAGTTTGAGGCCAAAACCGGTTCAGACCGCTAATCTGAGCTACTTTTGCCTGGTTTGGTACTGAACTGGCTAGTTCTTGTACGAAACCAGTCGGTTTAATACCGAACCGACCTTTTTCCACTCAACCAACTAGTTTTTTACATTGCTGCCAAGGACCCTCATATTGCCCTACTAATGCTATGCAATTCACGTTAATGTTAGATTCTTAAAGTAAAAGTGACATTCTCCTCTATCTTTCATTTTCATCCTTTTACTTAAATTTTTAACATTACCCTGATATGATTCAGGATGCTTGAAAGTGGTTCTGACCTCATCGGATTTGATATGGAGAAAGTAGAATTTAGATCTCGCTCAAAATCCAGTAGACCTAACAATTTTCTAGTATTTTAGGATTGGGGGATTGCAACACTCCATTGTATTTCATCATCTACGAGGGTATGGAACTAGTATTTAATCTAGAGCACCAAGCCCTCCATGTACCTTGACGTTAGTGGCATTGGTTTTCAAACTCCTCTATCACGGGCCTACTAAAAATATTATCGATCAGTCAAACAAAATCTTGACTCGACATGCTATGCTTTTCTATTTTATTTTAATGCTTAGAGGGTGATATTGATGACAAAGATCCCAATATAGGCAATGATTTTGATGATACGCAAGTATTTGTTGTAGCATTATGTTTTTTTGAATGCTAGAGGCCATGTGGAGCTTCTTTATTTATGTATTTTTGGTTTAGAGATGGTTTGCACTTGGTGCCATTTTGGTTACGTGCACCCTTACATGCTATATAAATGAGAACTTCTACTTATTTGTGTATAAATGGTTTTGATTCTTATGGATGCACACAAATATATTTGTTTTTCTTTAAAATTTGAATATTTAATGGGTTTTTGGTTTGGTTTGTTTACCAGTTCCAGTTCGGGGGGTCTATTGGTTCGATGACTGGTCCTGTTCTGATAACATTGTCAACAACTCCTAACATTTCTTGAAAATTTTTGAGCTTTACCCCATTGAGTGCTTTGGTGAAGATGTCAACCACTTGATCTTAGGACCTACAATAAATCAATTCTATCTTTTTTTTGCACTTGTGCTTTGATATAGTGATGTTGAATTTCTACATGTTTCTTTTTCAAATGATAAATCAAATTCTTCGTCATCTTGATGGCACTTCGGTTGTCACTATGTAAAGTTGTAGGTTGCATTTGTGGAAGCTTCAAATCACTTAAAATTCTACATAACCACATTACTTCACATGTTGCTCCAACAATCGCCTTGTATTTTGCTTATGTTGTTGAAAGTGCTATTGAAGGTTGCTTTTTTCTTGCCCATGAAATCATGATACTACCAAGGGAAAAAGCATAACTTGTTGTAGATTTCCTTTCAATTGTATAAAGCTGCCTAGTCTACATCTAAAATACCTTTCAACTTGAAGTTATCATTTTGCTCCAGTATAATACCAATTGTGAGGTACCTTCGATATATGTAAGTATTCTCTTATTGCATTTCAATGTGTTTACTCGGGACAATTTAAAATCCTTGATAGCATTCCAATTGCAAATGCTACGTTTGATCTAGTTGTGGTAGGGTAAATCAATCCTTAGCCAAGTTAACGATAAAATAATTCATTCACTACAAATTCATCATCCTTCAAAAGCTTTAAGTTTACCTCCATCGATGTTTTGCAATCTTGCATTTCGAAACAATTTTTAAGCATACTTCATTTTTGGGATGAAAATCCCACGTGGTTGTTGCAAAACTTCAATGTCCAAAGTTCGAACAATAATGTAACCATCCTAAGTCATTCGTATCAAAGATTTGTAAATACTGTCTTTTTCTTCCTATATCAAGTCATCATTGTTGTCTATAGTTATTAAGTCAACAACATATACAATCATAATATTAATTTATTCACCTTTTTCTTGAACATACAAGTTAGGATCAAAATCACGTCTCTTGAATTTTCTTGATATAAAATACTTAATAATATTTTCATACCGTGTTCGAGGGGCTTGTTTCAATCCATACAAGGCCTTCACCAACTTACGTACTAGCTTTTCTTTTACTTTAACTACAAATCCTTCATGCTGCTACATTACCACTTGAATTAGCAACCTTGGCAAGGCTTGGTCAATGTTCTAAATGTTGGAGAATGTAACTAGATTCGGTTTTCATAATTGTCAGTATATATTCTTAAAAAGTCAAAAGAAGAAAAATAGTTTTATTTGTTCAAGCATGGGTTTCATGCTCAAGTCTAGGTCAAGCATGTTCTTCATGCTTCTAGGATTTGTTGAGTCAGAATGAATATTTTGTCATGTAGTAATGTCCTATTTGGACTCCTTGTAACAAAAGAAAAATATGATTTTTTGAGTCAAGAAATTTTTTTTATCCTCCAAGACCAAGTCGGTGCTGCCATGTCAAATTGTCTTCTGTTGGGCATATTTTTGCTCTTCTGGATGACTATATATAGAGGAGACTTTGTCCTCATTTGGAGATACACATAAGTTTGATCTCTGAAGAAGAATAGAAAAGGTGAAGAGCGAAGGACCAGGTACAAGGAGAAACCCTAAAGGGAAGTATAATATGATCTCTGCTCACATGTGCCAGATATTTAAGATACTTTTTGAAGCTACAAAACCGAAAGTTGCAGGTCCAAATTTGTAGACCATAGGAATAGGGCCGAAACTCAGAGCTGGAACAAAATCTTGAAGTTTGACTATTGTTGACTTGGTATTCCATGATTTGCTTAAAGAAGAATCTTGTTGGAGGGCTGACTTGGTGCTTGGAGGAGGTCTTTGACTTGGTGTTTGGGTCTTGGATTTCTCATTTGATCTGATTCTATAAGAAGAGAAGGATTTTCTGGGTTTTCCCCTTGGAGGGGTTTTGTCCTGGCTTGGAGCCTATATCTTGTGTTCTTTGTGTTCTTGTGATCTTCATGTTTGTTATGTTCAGTAATTGCTTGATGAAGAAGAATTAATAAAGTAATAAAATGCCAACAACATGTCACAAGTAATTATCAAGTAAGGAGAAGCAATTCTAATATACAAATACCTTGTTTCTCCAACACTAAACAATAAGCATATAGGAGATGCACCCACTGTCACCTCAACACACATTCTTCTCACTTTAGGCCAACTCCTAGAATTTCATGGGGGGTATCTCGATCTACACACTTCACCACTGATCTTAGATGACTAGTGCCTATAAACACCCAAATATGATGAAGGTTAAGAGTTAAAATGAAATAAATACTAGGTCTGATATATTACATTCTACTACATAAAATACAAATTGGCAAGCAAAACCCACTAAAATGCAATGTTGATAAAAACACCGATTTTTCGGTGATGTCCCAAAAAATCACGATTTTTTCAACCAACCGATTTTTTCAATCGTGATTTCTCCTTTGGTTATGTGCACCCTTACATGCACCCTTACATGCTATATAAATGAGAACTTCTACTTATTTGTGTATAAATGGTTTTGATTCTTATGGATGCACACGAATATATTTGTTTTTCTTTAAAATTTGAATATTTAATGGGTTTTTGGTCCGATTTGTTTACCAGTTCCAGTTCGGGGGGTCTATTGGTTCGATGACTGGTCCTGTTCTGATAACATTGTCCACAACTCCTAACATTTCTTGAAAATTTTTGAGCTTTACCCCATTGAGTGCTTTGGTGAAGATGTCAACCACTTGATCTTAGGACCTACAATAAATCAATTCTATCTTTTTTTTGCACTTGTGCTTTGATATAGTGATGTTGAATTTCTACATGTTTCTTTTTCAAATGATAAATCAAATTCTTCGTCATCTTGATGGCACTTCGGTTGTCACTATGTAAAGTTGTAGGTTGCATTTGTGGAAGCTTCAAATCACTTAAAATTCTACATAACCACATTACTTCACATGTTGCTCCAACAATCGCCTTGTATTTTGTTTATATTGTTGAAAGTGCTATTGAAGGTTGCTTTTTTCTTGCCCATGAAATCATGATGCTACCAAGGGAAAAAGCATAACTTCTTGTAGATTTCCTTTCAATTGTATAAAGCTGCCTAGTCTACATCTAAAATACCTTTCAACATGAAGTTATCATTTTGCTCCAGTATAATACCAATTGTGAGGTACCTTCGATATATGTAAGTATTCTCTTATTGCATTTCAATGTGTTTACTTGGGACAATTTAAAATCCTTGATAGCATTCCAATTGCAAATGCTACGTCTGATCTAGTTGTGGTAGGGTAAATCAATCCTTAGCCAAGTTAACGATAAAATAATTCATTCACTACAAATTCATCATCCTTCAAAAGCTTTGAGTTTACCTCCATTGATGTTTTGCAATCTTCCATTTCGAAACAATTTTTAAGCATACTTCATTTTTGGGATGAAAATCCCATGTGGTTGTTGCAAAACTTCAATGTCCAAAGTTTGAACAATAATGTAACCATCCCAAGTCATTCGTATCAAAGATTTGTAAATACTGTCTTTTTCTTCCTATATCAAGTCATCATTGTTGTCTATAGTTATTAAGTCAACAACATATACAATCATAGTATTAATTTATTCACCTTTTTCTTGGACATACAAGTTAGGATCAAAATCACTTCTCTTGAATTTTCTTGATATAAAATACTTATTAATATTTTCATACCGTGTTTGAGGGGCTTGTTTCAATCCATACAAGGCCTTCACCAACTTACGTACTAGCTTTTCTTTTACTTTACTACAAATCCTTCATGCTGCTACATTACCACTTGAATTAGCAACCTTGGCAAGGCTTGGTCAATGTTCTAAATGTTAGAGAATGTAACTAGATTCGGTTTTCATAATTGTCAGTATATATTCTTAAAAAGTCAAAAGAAGAAAAATATTTTTATTTGTTCAAGCATGGGTTTCATGCTCAAGTCTAGGTCAAGCATGTTCTTCATGCTTCTAGGATTTGTTGAGTCAAAATGAATATTTTGTCATGTAGTAATGTCCTATTTGGACTCCTTGTAACAAAAGAAAAATATGATTTTTTGAGTCAAGAATTTTTTTTTATCCTCCAAGACCAAGTCGGTGCTGCCATGTCAAATTGTCTCTGTTGGGCATATTTTTGCTCTTCTGGATGACTATATATAGAGGAGACTTCGTCCTCATTTGGAGATACACATAAGTTTGATCTCTGAAGAAGAATAGAAAAGGTGAAGAGCGAAGGACCAGGTACAAGGAGAAACCCTAAAGGGAAGTATAATATGATCTCTGCTCACATGTGCCAGATATTTAAGATACTTTTTGAAGCTACAAAACCAAAAGTTGCAGGTCCAAATTTGTAGACCATAGGAATAGGGCCGAAACTCAGAGCTGGAACAAAATCTTGAAGTTTGACTATTGTTGACTTGGTATTCCATGATTTTCTTAAAGAAGAATGTTGTTGGAGGGCTGACTTGGTGCTTGGAGGAGGTCTTTGACTTGGTGTTTGGGTCTTGGATTTCTCATTTGATCTGATTCTCTAAGAAGAGAAGGATTTTCTGGGTTTTCCCCTTGGAGGGGTTTTGTCCTGGCTTGGAGCCTATATCTTGTGTTCTTTGTGTTCTTGTGATCTTCATGTTTGTTATGTTCAGTAATTGCTTGATGAAGAAGAATTAATAAAGTAATAAAATGCCAACAACATGTCACAAGTAATTATCAAGTAAGGAGAAGCAATTCTAATATACAAATACCTTGTTTCTCCAACACTAAACAATAAGCATATAGGAGATGCACCCACTGTCACCTCAACACACATTCTTCTCACTTTAGGTCAACTCCTAGAATTTCATGGGGGGTATCTCGTTCTACACACTTCACCACTGATCTTAGATGACTAGTGCCTATAAACACCCAAATATAATGAAGGTTAGGAGTTAAAATGAAATAAATAGTAGGTCTGATATATTACATTCTACTACAAAAAATACAAATTGGCAAGCAAAACCCACTAAAATGCAATCTTGATAAAAACACCGATTTTTCGGTGATGTCCCGAAAAATCACGATTTTTTCATCCAACCAATTTTTTCAATCGTGATTTCTCCTTTGGTGTTTTTTTTTTTTAAATTTAAAATTTAAAATTTTATTTATTTATTTAATTTTAATTTTAATTTTAATTTTAATTAATTAATTAATTAATTTTTAAATATTTTTATTTCTTCTTCTGATTTTTGCTGATTTTTTTTTTTTGTTCTAATTTTTGAAAAATGAATATATTTTGTATTTTTTAATATGTGCTGCGGTTTGCTGATTTTTGCCCCTTTTTTTGCCGATGTTTCTGAGAAGATGTTTCTCAAACCCATGCCGATTTTTTGTTGATGCCGATATTTTTCATCACTGCTAAAAAATGCTCAATAAAAGGTTACCTTGGTAGCTTGAGAGTGAGAGAAAGGCACATGGTTCAAGTGAGGTGATTTATCCTTAATTACCATTTGATTTGTGACCTAACTGGGACAAGCTTGCTGCTGTTCTACACTTCCAGATCTACAAAATAATGCAGAAAAACAGATTTGGAGTGTCCTTGAAGCAACCCAAGATTGTAGAAACACACTCAAAATGATGGATTCTTTGGTGCTTAAGCTAGGGGATTGAAAAAGGAGTGAAAATACAACCCAACAATGAATAATATGCAAACAAACAGTAAGATATAGCAATCTTATCCAAACTTGCATGGATTAGGGGTCCAATCCCAAAGGGGCTAAAAATGAAAAGTGCCCTAATCAAAATAAAACATTTTGCAGCACCTAGGACAACTTTAAATACTTCCAAATGTTTAAGATATGCATTGAAAAAACACTTCAGAAGTATAGCTAGGGCTTTTAAGAGGTTAGGGACAACTTTTCTTGAAACCTTAAGCAAGGAGCATCACCAATCTTTGAAGATATTGTTGTAAATAAAATTCAGACTTGTGAAGTCACCTTCAAAACCCTTAAATTGATGTTCGATGAATCTTTAAAGCAATAAACAAGAGGGCTATTTTACTTGCGCCTTTAAATCTTTAATATGGCATGATGTCCAAGAAAAATGCTCAAATTCAAGACTGTAATTCATCAGTTTTTTAATAAACAAATAGTGAAAGATATTCCATGGATCACTTTTTATTTTGGATGGTTATATTTTTCTATTTTTTCAATTTTTTGTATTGTTCTATTTTTAGGTTTTTTTGAGAAATATAAATAAATAAAAAGACAATGCAAGAATTTTGAAAAAAATTAGTTGGTTGTTGGATTAGAGCTCAGGTGTCTTATCTCCACCAGAGCTATTGGGGTTAGGATGGATGCCCTCCTTTAGTTGGTTGCTTAATGGTTGTGGACTAGGGAAAAAGACATAGAACCTTAGAAGTTAAATTACCTCTTTGCCTAATCAAGGCAACATATGAAACCAAGCCTTGCTAGAAGGGATTCCTTTCAATGGGAAAGCCTTCAACCACAAGATCTATTATGACACGAAATAAAATGAAACCGTTGTTGAGGAACCTTAGGTATATCTCAACAACAAGATTTAATACTTACCTCACACCAACAAGAGTGAAGTGAGAGACGAAACCCTAGATGCCCCTCCAAGTGACAACTTCCCTTCAAATGGATTGATCTTGCCAGCCTTTGTAGTAGTTTTGAATTAATCTCAAAATCTCCTTTGAAAATTATTTAGAATCAACCAAGAAAAAAAGATTCCAATGTTAATACCAAAGCTTTCATGCAAATAGTCACATTATGGCATAATGATCTCTACAATTCACAATGATTTGGAAGGAGGAACTCTCTATTTATTGGTGAGGCTCTCAACATCTCTCCCCTTTTTCTCTTCTTTGAAAAAGGTGATTTGTCATCCACAAATGCTTGGAGACTAAATCAATTACAAAAAAATGCTTTCACATCGCTTAAAACCCTCAATTAGAGATGACGTCCCACTAGAAGAGGCTCGCTTTGCTTGACGGCGGGGTTGATTTGGCCAAAGAGTACAACATTCCCTTAGATTATTGGCTTGAATTAACTTGAAATGTTTTTGGGAATGCTTGGGAGGCCAAACGACTTGCTTAACTTGTACAACATTCCTCTTCTCAAACCTTTGATCAATCCAACGACTTGTAGAAGGTGGATGCCATCCTTGACTTGGTCCATTTTCTTACTTGAAGTGTGCTTTAAGGCTTGATATTGTTTGTTTGTGAGTTGTCTTTGGTCCACATGAGTATCCTTTGCTTTCCTTGATCGATTTCTTGTTCATAATTTGTACCACATTACTCCTTTAACCCATTAAGACTGCCTCAAGTGAAGTTAGCCCCCTTATGAAGATGACCACATGCTTAAAAGGGCACTGTTAGAAAGACGTTTTGAGTGCTTTGCCTTCGAAATAACTTGGCTTGACTTGGAGGTTGCAATGGAACTCCTCCTTGCATTGGAGGATGTGGGATGTTTCCTTGGGAAGTCCAAATCCATCATGAATCGTGATACTGCCATGAAGAATGATGGCCATGGCCAAAGAGGTGCACATATATAATAAGCTAAGTCACTTGACACGGGACACACAGGACATGAAAATTCGAGTGTTTGACATGGGCACGATGACCCCCCGGAATAGGACACGTTATATATAATAATAATAATAATAATCCAATTTTAAGGTCACGGCCAAGCCAGACACCAAATTGGTGTATGAGACCCCCTTGTTTGTGGGACAAGGGACCCACCTCCGTGCATCGATTTAACTACTAAGTCTACGAAGGCATACATACTCTACCCCCCTCTGGTTTTGAACCCATGACCTCTTAGGAGGAAACACATGCTCTTAACCATTAGCCCCCCCCCCCCACACACACACACAGATACACACACAGATATATATATATATATATATATATATATATTTCTTACACAAATTCTCATTTATAATACAAATTCAGACATAGATCTAGATTCTAAATTGTAAATTTAAAATTTGTAAGTTTTACAAAGTAACATTATGCATACAAATACAATTGTGACAGATTCATCAATGATCCAATAGGAGAAAGACAAGAAACTACAATTTTCTCATTAAGTCATCAAAATCAAAATGTGTTACATAGGTAGTAGCAATGCCAATGGTAAATAGAAATAGAAAATACAAAACAACTACGAGTACAAGGCAGTAAGGTAGTAGGTAGCTCATGAGTCATCAATCATCATCATCAAAATCAACATCACTGTCATGGTCACCATTGCTCTCCTCTGCTGCATCCCTCTTCTGTATCCAATTTCATCTCTGCATCTACTGGTGTGGAGGATGACCCCTTAATAGTATCACCATCATCAAAAGTGACAGGCTCTAGCACTAGCTCATTAAGATCCAAATTAGCCAATGCTAACTCAACACTGCTGTCCAAACCCATATCATCAGGAAATACATTCCACATCTTTGTCTTTCCCTTCAACCACTCATCCCTTTGCTTGTAAATAAGAGGAAGGTTGGTGTGCACAGACACCATTGTCTCTGCCCTTGACTACTCAAGCCTGCTCTTCTTGACACTATACAAATTCCCATATGTGCTCCAATTCCTCTCGCAACAAGAGGATGAAGTCACCTAAGAGAGGAGCCTCATGGCTAACTACTGTAGAGGAGGGCTTGTTGCCCCATGAGTTGCCCACCAAGAATAGGGCTTATTAGCCCCATTGTCTCTAATCACATCATATCCTGCAAATCAACCAGTGCCAGTGGAAAATTTTGCAATGCCTTATCCTGAAAAATCTGCCTCAATGCATCCTCCCTCCCTTGTAAAATTTCACCATCCATGTGAGGAGGGAATCTGCGGGAAGGTCCACCATTCAGCCACTCATGGCTGTAGTATTTTGGGTTCAATGAGTGAGCCAAGCAATGCAAGGGTGCGCAATTCTTGCCGCATCTACTGACAATGATATCTTGTATGGTGGTGAAGAAGGCCTTTGATGATGTCTCATACCCAGGGCACTCACTCTGTAAAATAATGGTCGTCACGGACTCAATCATGGAATCCCATCCCAAACCTCTCCTAGGATGGGTTGGTCTGTATCCACAAATCGTAGCAAAGCAATGATAAGGTCCATGATCTTAATAGTGAGATATACCCTCTTCCACCAAGCATCATCTAACATTGTGTCCTTGACTCTTTTTGAGGCAACTTGACCTGTCTTTCTCCAAAAAGACCAAAACTCTGAAATAACCATGGCCCCAAGAGCGGTCTTGACCCCCTCAACCTCTTCAACATAATGAATGAAGAGGCAAACCGTGTATCTGCAATCTTCAACAATGATAGATGGGTGTATTCCTTGTAGATTGTGAGGGCATTTGTATGATTTTGTACAAAATTGCGGATATGTTGTGCATTCTCAATAACACTTCAAATCCAAGGCACATCAGAAGCAATAGATTTAAGTGCTAAATTCAAGGAATGGACAATGTAAGGTGTCCAAAATACTTGTGGATATTTAGCTTCCAAAATCATGGCAACAACCTTGCAAACAACTGCATTATCTGTAATGATTTGCACACAAGAATCAACACCTACATCTTCAATAACTTTAATGAACAACTCACCAATATATTGTGCATCCTTGTATTATCCAAGTGTATCCACTGATTTCAAGAAAACCGGTCCATTCAAGGAAGACACCATGAAGTTGATGAGTGTGTGGCATGCTGTATCTGTCCATCCATCAGAAACAGTACTAACCCCAGATGTTGGCCATGATGATTTAATAGGCTCAAGCATTTTGTCCACCTCTTTCTTTGCCATAGTCAACAATGTGGTTCTAAGCTTCTCTGACCCAGGAGGCACATACCCTGATGGAGCCCCTTGAGTTAGAGCTCGACACATCTCAAGAAATAAAGGTGAGTGTGCAACATTAAAGGATACGAAGTTTTGATAGAAAAATAATGCAATGGTGAAATCATGCTCTTCCCGTTTCTCTTTCGGAAAAATATTGTCCATTGGACCAAGTGTTACTGCCTTTCTTTTTGCTGCTTGACCGACACCCCCACCAAAACTCTCAGATGGAAATTTGTTGCTGCTTTTCCTCAATAATGGAAGGGGATCATCATTTTTGTTTTTTTAAGATAATGCAGACACCCTTGCCACACCAACGTTGGCCTCTTTTTCCATTTCTTTCCTCTTAGCTAAAGACACCTGTGTACATGCTCCAATTCCACAACCTGGTAAAGCCAACAAATGGCTTTTCACACCGTAATATGTGTTCTTGAAATGATTGTTACAATAGTTGCATTTCCAAGAAACATTGCCTCCTCCCTTCAACTTGCTGCCTGGCCCTTGATCTCTTGTGACATACTTCCACAAGGGATATTTGTTTTCTTGAGTTTGCTGTCTTTCTAAATTCATTCTGCCCTCAACATTTGAAGCTGCTGTTGCAGCCCCACTTCCAATAGAGGGAACACTTGCAGACCCTGATGAAATTGGAATAGGGGGGGCATTACCAATGGAGACATTCTTTCCCTTCCTTTGCCCCTTCCCTGCTTCCCCTAATTGAGCCATGAATGCTGTAGAAAAATAAAGAAAAAATGCACAAACTTGTAAAAAAAATGCACATGCAAACTGCTGTAATAAAAATGCAAAAAAAATAGAAGCAAAATACACTTACTTGTTTCTTGAATCACCTCCAAATTGCTCCCAAACTCTTTGCTACAAGCTCCCACACACTCACAACAGAAAGCACACCCAAGAATGAGTGCCCAATGAGCCCAAATTGGGCTTTATGGGCTGCGCGACACACCTTTTTAGGGGACACGTGTCCCGAAATCGGGACACATAGGACACGATATCGGGATTTGCGTGTCCCTCGAATCCCACCCTCCAGGACACATCAGACACGTGATGACCTACCAGGTCTATGACTCCACAATCGACAACCTTAAAACACTAAGGCTACACTACAAGTCTCAAGAAAGAGACTTTAACCCTTCCTATCTCTATTCTATTCATTAAAACTGCGCTCATATCAGTTATACATAAATATGGAAGGATTAGTTTTCAGAGTTTTGTGCTATTTGCAATACCTGAGCGTGATTAAGGGAACACATGAGCATATCAACACTCTGTTTCTCAGAACCCATGTGCTCGTTTACCTTCAATATAGCTGGATGTATGAAAACCATGGAAGTGAGAACAGGGATCAAACTGTCGGAATAGGAACAAAACTCTGTGAATAGGAACAAAACTTTTGGAACAAAACACCCTCCTTGGCTATGCCTGTTTACCATTAACCCTTCATATTTACTCCATTCGCTTTGTTCGTACTTCTTCAGTCCATTTGGTAGTGTTCATTAACTCAATTTGAATTCTTAACTTAATTGAACTCCTCTGTTTATAACAGAGATTCCCCTTTGTCATTCAACAGGTCTCGACTTTTTGACAGTGCTTCAACACAATGCAGACTTCAACAACGACATGCCTAATGGTGCCTTTATCTCCTCGAATAGACACTAAAATTCAAACAAAACAAAATCTCACATAGGAATGCACTGAAATGAACAACGATATCGTGAAAAATCATTCGGCTCATTTATATTACAGTCGTGAACCGACACACAAGATATTTGAACATGAATTGATATGTCAGGGCTGGGGCCTTTAGACATCTGTTAAAGAACCTTACTCATCATATTTACAAATCCAATCGACTTCTCACCAAAATGATCAACCAAGTCCGAATTATAAAATAAGAAATCAACAATTCAACAGTTTAGGGATTACCCACGACACAATGCAAACATTGGTCTCGAGATTACCACAGGACTTAAAACCGGCTGTTGGAAATAACAGTTTCATTTCTTATGCGTATGGCTCCACGACAACCATTTCACCGATCAATGGAAATCGATGAACAAGCTTGAACACTGCAATCTATGTAGGTAATAATCAGAGATAAAAAATCCAGACCTCTTTGTGGTAATCTGGCTCTGTAATTGTCTTAGTCCAACGTCCTGAATCAAAGCGGAAATATGTTGATCAATTCCGAGTAGCAAGAGATCTCGTAAAGGCTAGTCCATGATCGCTTTTGTATGCAGTGTTCCTGCTGCTCCTCTCTACCTTCGCACCATTGTTGTGATGCAATAGTCAAATATGTATTAATTATATAGACATAACATAGGCATAGGCAATGCTATATAACTTGAACACTATTTCATTAACCAATTTCTATTATACACAACACTTGGCCTGATTTTCAATATTAAATTGGCCTCCCCTAATGCTTTTGAGGCTTACAAATATATTCAAAAGGAATCTGCAACCAATTCTGGTTCAGATCCACAATCTACTCAACCATATCCGAAAAATTAAATCCACTTTTGACTCAACTAAATCCCTATTCTAGGACTTCCAAATCCCAAAGATCTTTATGAGATCTTCACAAGTCTAATATCTCTCGTATTCTTACATATTTGAGAATATTTACATGTAAAAAACCTCACACACCTATTTCTCACTCAAATTATTAAAAATATACAAATTTCCTATTAATAAATTAAATTCCTTATCAAACATTAGACCCCCTAAGTCAATCAAATATACAATGATTTTTCGAGCAAGATGCTCTTGCGTCAACACGTTGAAGGGACACATGTCCCCGCGAATTGTGTCTGATTCGCGGGATTTGGGACATGCCAGGTGTTTTGAGCGAATTCGGTTTCTTATATAATAAGATGTTCCATGTGGGGAACAATTAAGTGTGTCGAGATAATGGGAAAAATGGGAACTTACATAGAGCGATCAATTTTATATGGTTTTAGACATTAAGTGTTCCTTTAAGTCATGTGTGCTAATAAGTCCACCTCAATGATGCTCGGATACCAACCCAAGACATAAGAATGCCCTTCAAGGTAGGGGGTTATTGCCCACAAGGGGGTAGTTCGCACAACCATAAAACCAAGAACCATGAGGACGAAGCTTAAGAAGAGTGACTGTGATTGTGTGAAAATTTCTTGATTGCAATTACTGGATATTATTCTCCTAATTGTTAGCAGTTTAATTGTTTATGACAATTAAAGAATATTTCACAACTGCAATCTTTACCATATAAATGCTGTGGAAAATAAAAACCAGGGACTGAGAAATAGATGCACACACATAAAAATTGACACAATAATTTTTGGACTAATGGTCCTTGGAAAAAGCTCGTAGGGAAAACTGGTGCAACAAATTAGGGTTTATTTTATTATTATACAACAACAAAAAGCTAAGTACAATATTTGGATGCCCAATTGGCAATCCTACGACAAATAATCTGGCCAAAATAATTAGGAGAAAATTTCTCCCTCTGTAGGATAACTCGACTTCCCTCTGGCTTGCTCGCACTGCCTCCTGACTACTCGCTTTGCTGGTTTGATGCAAATCGTATGACCCTTGAATCAACCTCAAACGGGGATGTCTAGCCTCCTCTTGCCTCTGGAAAAATCTCTTTGCCTTTCGGATGATCTTTCCGGCCTCCAATCACTAAAACAAACTCTTCCTGACAACTCGCTCAACTGGATTGGCTAACTCGCACTGCTTGGACGAATTTCTGTTAAAATTGGACAACTAGGTCCAAACTTCGTGTTGTGATGCTCAGATGAAGATAACAATATTTATATTGGGTTCCTCTTTCGGAGAGGTGTAAGATCGATCTAAAATTGGTCTTAATCTGATGAGCAGAGCATTTATTTTGAATTTATTTTTAATAATTTCAACTATGTGCAGGTCGGCCTTAAGGTTTTACACCCCCAACAGATGTGTCACACACCTCAATGATGGATATAAATACAGTCAACGTTGGAGAGCATTTCACTCACTCAACATCACACATCTTCTCCTCTGATTATCTACGAGCATCTGAGAAGCAGTTTCATCTCCCACGTGAGAAGAAGGACAAAATCCACTGCAGCAAAAGGACGAAATTTACTGCAGCAAATTTTCTGCAGTGAGGGTTTTTGGGGAAGTTTAACCAACGTTGACTTTGGTCAACGCATGGTCCGTTTGAGCTGAAATTTTGTGGAGAGTTCGATTTTTGAAGGCCGTACTCATTGGCACAAAAATAGAGGTCAAAAGTTTGACCGAAGTTGGAGCTGCGTTGACTTTATTGTTGCTTCCTTGAGTTGACTTTTTTCTGGATTGCGTTGACTTTTTCTGGGGTTGACTTTGAGTTGACTGGATGATTGATTTGAGGACTGTTGTGACACATTTTGGGTTGGCCGACCAAGAAGACTTTGCTGGTTGAAGCATCTTGCTAATCGCCGTAACGCACCAACACATTCTTTTGTTTCTGGTTTGTCTTCTATAGATCCACTGGTATGTTCTATCAACATTTTACTTAACTATTTATGTGATTGCTGTTATAAAAGTAAAATTGCATCAAGCATAGAACATCTACAAAAATTTACATGGTATCAGAGCTGAGGTGAAGACAAGCCCTAACTTATAGCAATCACCAAAAGAGAAAAATGAGTTCCACAAGTTATGGCTTCAAGGAGGATGACAAGCTGACTGGAAGGGATGACTTCCATGCTTGGAAGATGATATTAAATCTCAAATTGGAAGACCATGATCTCATGGACTATGTACTGGGTAAGATACAAGAACCTCCATCCACTGCTACTGCTGCTGCTAAAACCAAGTATAAGAAGGGGGAGATCAAAGCAAAGCTAATGATCGGGGAATCCATACATAAAAGTCTGGTTGCCTACATATCTGAGCTAGGCACATCCAAGGAGATGTATGATAAGCTGATACAAATGTTCAAAGTAAACAATGCAAACCAAGTGCTATTCTTCAAGAATCAATTGAAGAATTTGAAGAAAGGCAGGGATGAGTCTGTCCAAACATACTTTCTGAAATTGACCGAGATCAGGAACAATCTGTTGGCTATTGGGGAGACAATAGTCGATCGTGAGATGGTACTCACCGCACTTGGAGGGCTCCCATATGAATGGCAAGTATTCAACACTACCATTCTCAATAATAATACAATTCCTAACTTTGACGAGCTACTGTCAAGATGCATGCAAGAAGAGACAAGAATGAAGGAATATGAAAGCGACAGAAATGCTGCCTACGCTGCTCATTCTAGAAAGAACTACTCTGGTGGTCCAAAGAATAAAGGAAGAGTAGGGGCCCAAGGAAAGAAGGGCAAGTGTTTCACTTGTCATAGGGCAGGTCATCATGCTAGAGAATGTCCTTTCAAGAAGGATTCTCTCGATAGTGATGACAACAACAACAATCGGAGGAATGGGAATCAAAGAAACAACAGGTCCAAAGGAAAGAGGAAGGGAGGTTCCCTGCAGGCGGGAAACAATCAACCTTTTCAAAGATCTGAGTATCTGAGAAATAGGAATTACATAGAGTCAAAATGGTATTGTTGTTAAAAACGATAGATACATTCCCCATGTCTGCCCTCTCTGTGCATCACTTAGAACACTATGGATGTACGGGCGATAGATAGTGGTGCCTCAAGACACATCCAGGTTCAAGGAAAGTGCTCTCAAACCTTAGTTGAAAGGATACTAATCTGAAATTATCCTTGGAGATAATGCCCCCATATCCGCTAAGCATGCAACGAGGTGTGACCCTCCACTTGTCTCGAGGACAAGTCCTACATTTGTAGGATGTACTCTATGTACCAAAATTGAAGAAGAACCTTGTGTCTATATCATCCATGGAAGACAAAGGTTTCAATGTGGCATTCACTGATGGAAAGGTGCGCATGTGGAAGAATAATCTCAATGAAGCTATCGTGATTGGTTTTAGAGTTGGAACACTCTACCAGGTTGAAGGAAGTCCACTGGGAGCTATGACATGTGATACTATCCGACAAACTAAACTACGACACCAGAGGTTTGGACACCTTCATTACAAGGCCCTTCCTGAAGCAAGGAAGGTGGTGACAGGGATGCCCGATTTTGGAAATAATCATGAAGGTGTATGTAAGGGTTGTGCCAAAGGAAAGCATACAAGGGGACCTTTCCCTTCAAGTGTCACAAAGACATCGATATTTTGCAAGTTTGGTCCATTGATCTATTTGGTATGTAAAAGTGACATCCCCCGGGGGGATGTTCTTTACTATATGACATTCAGCGATGACTTCTCTCGCAAAACCTGGATATACTTCTTGAAGAAGAAGGATGAGGCTTTCATGTGGTTCCGTACATTCAAAGCCTTGGTGGAAAATATGACCGGAAAGAAGATCAAGATTTTGAGGACTGACAATGGCACTGAAAATGAGTCAAATGAGTTCAAAGACTTTTGCAGAGAACCTGGCATTAAGAGGGAGACTACCACTTGCTATACCTCCACGAGCGGAGATGGCGTTGACGACGAAGAACGGGACCATTGTGAAAGTTGGGAAGCTGCCCGTGCCATGCTATGTGACCGGGGTCTACCAAAGTTTCTGTGGGGAGAAGCTGCAAATACTGCTGTGTACATTCAAAACCGATGCCCTCATTCCGCTTTGGACTCCAAAACTCCCGAAGAGGTTTTCACTGGTAAGAAACTTGATGTCTCACATTTTAGAATTTTTGGATGTCCTGTTTATTTTCATGTGCCAAAAGAAAAGAGAAGTAAGCTGGATGCTTCTGGGAAGAAAGGAATGTTTGTGGGCTACAGTGAGACTTCTAAGGCCTATAGAGTCTATGTACCTGGTCAAAGGGAAGTAGAGATATGCCATGATGTCACTTTTGACAAAGATGCTTCCCTGAAGAAAGTAGTAGATCTTCCAAGATCTGAAGAAAATCATGAAGAAAGGCTTGGAAATCAAGAAGAACCGCAGGATGAGACAATGCCTGATATTGAAGGACCAATGGACCCTATCGATCCATCTCCTTCACTGGGAAAGAGACCATCATGGCTCGGGGACACCCTCGAAGATGCTGAGGGTCATGCTGCCCCAAGGGGGACATTCCGAGAAAGCAAGAAGCCGTGTAGATACCAAGGGTATCTAGCTGCCATGAGTACTATTGTACAATCTGAACCTGGATCTTTTGAGGAAGCCGTAAAGCATCAAGTCTGGAAGGATGCTATGCACAAAGAATATGAGTCCATAATGAAGAATGATGTATGGGATGTGGTTCCAAGACCGAAGGACAAATCAGTTGTCACCGCAAAATGGCTCTACAAGATCAAGCATGGATCTGATGGAAGTGCTGAAAAGTTCAAGGCAAGATTTGTTGCCTGTGGCTTCTCTCAAAAGGAAGGAATAGACTATGATGACGTATTTGCACTTGTGGCACGATATACCATCATTCGATCAATCATAGCCCTTGCTGCTACGCAAGGATGGAGTCTTCATCAGATGGATGTCAAGACCGCTTTTCTGCATGGTGCAATAAAAGAAGAGGTGTATGTAGAACAACCTCTGGGGTTTGAAATCTAGGATTGGGACACACATGTCTGCAGGTTGAAGAAAGCCCTTTATGGGTTGAAGCAAGCACCCAAAGATTGGTACGAGAGGATAGATAGCTACTTGATGAAGCTGGGCTTCACTCGAAGTAATGCTGATCCAAACCTTTACTTCAAGGTTGTCCAGGGGAAGCCTCTCATTCTGGTGCTGTATGTGGACGACCTCTTCCTAACAGGTGTTGACCCTCTCATTCATCAATGCAAGAGGGAGCTCGCTGCTGAGTTCGAGATGAAGGACCTAGGACTGATGCGCTACTTCCTAGGCCTGGAGGTCTGGCAGAGACCTGGCGAGATTTTCCTTTCTCAAGGAAAACACATTGTGAAGCTTCTGGAAAGATTTAGTATGGTGGACTGCAAGTCTGTGTCGACACCGATGGAGCTCAACTTCAAGAAGTTGAGTGGCAGTGCTGCTGGGGGGCCCATATTGACAAATCCCACTGAGTATCGTCAACACGTAGGGGCCCTAATGTTCTTACTGAACACCCGTCCGGACGTATGTTTTGCAGTGAAAACTTTGAGTCAACACATGGTTGATCATAACATTCACTGGGTTGGTGCCAAGAAACTCTTGAGATATCTCTGGGGCACGATAGACCTTGGGCTGAGATACACTGCCAGGAGCATGACACTCCTTGGTTATACTGATGTCGTTTGGGCTGGTAGTGTGGTGGATCGCAAGAGCACATCTGGATGCTACTTCACACGTAGATCTGCTTCGGGCAGGAAACTGAAGTCGGTAGCCTTGAGCACCGCTGAGGCTGAATACATTGTAACATGTATATGGCCTGTTGTGAAGTCACTTGGTTGCGAAAGCTCTTCAGTGAGCCGTTCGAGCATGTGCTAGATGCCACCGTTATCCTTTGTGATAACTAGAGGGGGATTCGTTTGTCATAGAATCCCGTGTTCCATGATCGATCCAAGCATATTGATATCAGGTACCATTTCATCCGGGATATGGTACAGCGAGGCACCGTAAGGCTCGATCATATAGGAACTGATGAGCAGGTCGCGGATATTCTCACTAAGCCCCTGGGGAAGGTCAAGTTCCTAACCTTCCGTGAGAGACTTGGTATCGTGGAATGACCCTATTCTGAGGGTCCTATTGGACAATGAGCTCTGGGAGCTCTGGGGGGCTTTGGGGATAGCTTTTCGGAGCTATAAGCAACCACAGGGCTAGGCTTGCCGAACCTTGTTGGTGTGCTTGGGCCCCACCATGATGATTGAGTTGGTTTGCCTCTCATGATTTGTGCCTCGTATGCATCCTACCCATTTGAGTTCCAGACTCATGGGAAGTACCTCTCATTTGGCCAATGAGGTGGGAAAAGCTAGAGACTAGTAGCAAAGACTGATGGACGCGTCAAAGATTTTCGTACTCTCTATCTAGGATGACACGTGTCCAACCACTTGATCTGGGATCAAGTCTAGTGAGGTTTCGGACTTCCTACCGACTTCAGGTCAGATAAACCAACTTTGGGTTGGTATGTGACTCTTTGAGTCCATGTGAGGTTTCGGACCTCCAACTGACTTCAGGTCAGTGATACTAACTTCGGGTTAGTATATATGACTCTCTTGAGTCCAAGCAAGGTTTCGGACCTCCTACTGACTTCGGGTCAGGTAAACCAACTTCGGGTTGGTATGAGACTCTTTGTGAGTCCGATAGAGGTTTCGGACCTCTGGGTTGAATCTGTCAGCCGGGGAATGATGTCTTTGTGACTGACCCACTTCTGTTCTGAAATAAAGAGGCCAACAATGCAAATTACGGTGGGATGACGCACGATGTTTGATTGCACAGGTGGATGGAGTTCTCCCTAGTTGAGAGGGGGTGTTAAAATTGGACAACTAGGTCCAAACTCCATGTTGTGATGCTCAGATGAAGATAACAATATTTGTATTGGGTTCCTCTTTCGGAGATGTGTAAGATCGATCTAAAATTGATCTTAATCTGATGAGCAGAACATTTATTTTGAATTTATTTTTAATAATTTCAACTATGTGCAGGTTGGCCTTAAGGTTTTACACCCCCAACAGATGTGTCACACACCTCAATGATGGATATAAATACAGTCAACGTTGGAGAGCATTTCACTCACTCAACATCACACATCTTCTCCTCTGATTATCTACGAGCATCTGAGAAGCAGTTTCATCTCCCACGTGAGAAGAAGGATGAAATCTACTGCAGCAAAAGGACGAAATTTATGCTATTGTGGAAATTTTGCGGTTAGGTTTAGGGAAGTTTGACCGGCGTTGACTTTGGTCAACGCATGGTCCCGTTGTTGAAATTTTGTGGAGTTCGATTTTTGAAAGTAGTACTCATTGGCACAAAAATCGAGGTCACGAGTTGGTAAAGTTGGAGGTACACGTTGACTTTATTATTCTTACTGCGTTGACTGCTAACAGCATTGACTTTTACGGGGTTGACTTTGGGTTAGTGGATGATTGATTTGAGAATTTGTTCTGACACATTTTACAGGTTGGCCAACCAAGAAGACTTTCTTCCGGTTGAACCATCCTGGCAGCCATTTATGTGCCCACCCAATGAATTCTTAAATTTGGTTTGTCTTCTATAGATCCACTGGTATGTTCTATTAAAATTTTACTTAACTATTTATGTGATTGCTGTTATAAAAGTAAAATTGCATCAAGCATAGAACATCTACAAAAATTTACAATTTCTCTGCAGAAGATTTCAGTCTCCCTTTAACTTCCTGTCTGACACTGGAAAACTATTGGGAAACTCCTCCATAATTCTCTATGTTGCTCCCTCTCTTTGATGCACTCTCTCTAGCTCGAACTCTTCCCTCGTTGAATTTTTTGCGCACTAGGTAGCTCGATTTGCCTTGCTCTTGCTCGCACAATTGTGTCTCTCTCCCTCCCATTGACTTCCTCTTATAATCTCTCTTTGGAGCTTCAACGACCACGACTAGATCTTTATCGATGACTAAGATCATCTCAGATTTGATCCAAGTCATTTTATGGAAGTCTCTAGAGCATAAGTTGATCTCCTTAATTAATTCATTTTAATTAATCAATTTTCCTAAGTTAGAGTTGGGCATTTTTTAATTATTGTTTAGTTAATTTAATTAAGGCGTTTCGCAAGCTTATTTCTCGAAACCTTTTCTGGGTTTTGGAGATCTCGTGCTCCTTAGTCTCTTAGATACAAATCGAGGCTAGAACACCTATTCGATGCTACCAAAATCTAACACTCCCTCTTAGCGAGGAAGGTGTTATTTCATAAACATATCCCCTCTTTAGTTGGACCACGCTGCTGTTGTTTGACATTTGCAACAACCTATCATTGTCCACCAAAGCTACTGCACATTCTTTGATTCATCTGCTAACCCTATAGCTGAACCATTGCATCTGCATTGCTGCCAACACTGCTTGCGCTGCATTTGATCTCATGCTGCTGCTGTTGCTGCAACTACTGCAACTGAGAACTAATCTACTATCCTTGCAACTGGCTCTGCAATTGTCCCTCGAGTCTCTAACTGCAACTAGCTCTGCTCTGTCTGCTGAGTATCTGACTGCGCCCAATTGTCTCTATGCCTCTCTAGTATTTGACTGCAACTAGCTTTGTATTTTCTCTCAAGATGTGACTGCACCTACTGACATCTTGGTTTCTTGCTATTGAATATTGTGGGCCCCTGTAGCAAAGGTAATGATCCAAGCTTTCGACCTTCAATAGGTCCTTCTTCTTCTTCTCGCCTCCCTTTGAGCTTTGTCCCTGAGTGGGACCCTTCTTCGCTTTCCCTTTGTTTTCAAGGGCTATGTTCTCCTCTTCCTCCTTCTCAACTTTCAGTCCTCTGTTGCTGTTGCTGATAGTACCCTCGATTAGATTGAGCCTTAGCTCCTCTTGCGTGAAGTCATTCCGTAGGCGTTCTCAATCCGGTAGCTGATCTCGTCTAGTGATCCCCTGAACAAAGGTCCTCCATTCTTTGGAAAAACCATTTATCGCGATCCGCACAAGTTCTTTGTCATTAGGCTTCTCACCTACAACTACTAGCTCATCACGAACTTTATGAATTCTGGTGAGATAAGGAGTCATACCTTCACCCTTCAACATCTTTGTGGTCCTCAACTTCTCGTTGAGAATCATTTTACGATTCTCTAATGGATCCTTGTATAGCTTCACAATGACATCCCACATGTCCTTTGCTGTTGCCTTCTTTGCAATATGCGGGATAATATGATCTCAGACTCCATCCAAGACCATCCTCTTCGTCTCGTTCATCTCTTTCTTGAAGATAACCCGTTGTTGTGGATTTGCTAATTCCATAATGACATTTTTCACAAACTCCTTCAAGCCACGCTCATCTAATAGGAACTGCATTCTGGCTTTCCAGACGCCAAACTTTGAGGCTCCCTCAAGTCTATCTTGATCTCTAAGACCTGCCACGACCATCCTGCAAAAACTCAAAAACTGGGAAATAAACTAAAATCTCCTCTCTTCATGCGACCCTGCTTCTGCTACCTCAAGAGATGTGCAGATTTGCTACTGCTTGCATCTAGATGTCCTTCTCTGGTACTTGCACTGCCTGCTACCTCAACTAGGCAACTTGCTCTACCTTTTGAAAGTCTTGCTCTAGAAATTGGCACACGTACTGCTGCTCTTGAAGCTCATACTGACTGACTGACTGGAAAAACTGCTATGGCCTACTATAGCTGGAAATCCTCCTAAAAATTGGAAACTGGAAACCCTTTGAGAAAATTGGAAATTCCTTCTTCAGTGTGTTTTTCTCTTCCTGTCCCTGCACAAATCTGCAACTGAAACCCTCGTTGCAAAACTTTTGTGCCCATATCTGCCTAATGAATCAACTGATCTGCTCACTGAAACCCTCTATCTGGAAAATCCAATGGCCGTTGGAATTCTGCTCTGGGTTAATCGAACTTTTCTTGCACTCTACCTCTGGAAATTGATTTCTGACCAGCAATTCGCATTGCCTGGTTGGCCTGCGCAGATCTGGAGAAACTGTGCTTAGAACTCCCTCTGAAATTGCACAATTCTTCGCCTCTCGCTTCTGAGCCTTTAATATGATCTTCAATGCTTTGATACCATGTGAAAATTCCTTGATTGCAATCACTGGATATTATTCTCCTAAATGTTAGCAGTTTAATTGTTTACGACTATTAATGAATAATTCACAATTGCAATCTTCACCATAAAAAACACTGCGGAAAAAAAAACCCAGGAACTGAGAAATAGTTGCGCACACATAAAAATAGGCACTAATTTTTGGACTAATAGTCCCTGGGAACAAAATAATTAGGAGAAAAATTTTCATTTTGCAAAATAACTCGGCCTCCCTTTGGCCTGATCGCACTACCTCCTGACTGCCCGCGAGTTGTACGACCCCTAAATCAAACCTTAAATTCGGCTGTCTATCCTCGTCCCATCTCTGGAAAAATTCACTGTGCTTTCTGGATGATATTTCCAGCCTCCGACAACTGAAACAAACTCTTCCAGGCAACACGCTTAGCTGAATTGGCTAGCTCGCACTGCTTGGATGACTTTATCTGTAGAAGATTTCAACCTCCCTTTCCCTGCCTCTCTCGCATTGGAAAACTGCCAGGAAATTCCTCTGGAATTCTCGCTGCTGCTCTCCCTTTGGCTCGAACTCTTCCCTTGTTGAATCTCTGTGCACTAGGTAGCTCGATTTGCCTTGCTCTTGCTCTCTCAACTGTGTCTATCTCCATCCCATCGAATTTCTCTTATAATCTCTTGTTGGAGCTTCAACGACCATGATTAGATCCTTATCGACGGCTAAGATCATCTCATACTTGATCCAAGTCATTTTCTGTAAGTCGCTAGAGCATAAGTCGATCTCCTTTAATTAATTCACTTTAATCAATCAAGTTTCCTAAGTTAGACTTAGACATTTTTTAATTATTGATCAATTAATTTAATCAAGGCGTTTCACAAGCTTATCTCGTGAAACCTTTTCTGAGTTTTGGAGATCTCGTGTTCCTTAGTCTCTTAGACACAAATCGAGACTAGAACACCTATCTGATGCCACTAAAATCTATCAAATTGTCCACCATTGGGGATCTAGCATACGGTTTTACACTTCATCCCACATGGCCTTACAGGGCTATAAATAGCACACTTTTGGTTTTACAAATGGCATGGTCAAAATTTTAGGAGTGCTGTTGCTGAAAGAGGGGTAATCCTGCCCCATATACACTTCTTGTTGGAAATCCCCATTCAAGAATGCAATTTTAGTTTCCATTTGGTGTACTTGCCATCCAAACTGTGTTGCAGGAGCTAACAACATTCTAATTGTGATTAATTTTGCAATAGGCACAAATGTTCTTCATAATCAATACTTTCTTTTTGTGCATATGCTTTTGTAACCAGTGTGGCTTTATATTTGTTAATGGAACTATCTGATTTGAACTTTGTGCAACCTATTGGTTTCTTAGTTGGGGTAATTCAACTAACTTCCAAGTGTTGTTTTTCATCAAAGCATCATATTCATTATGCATTGCATTTCTCCATTCTTGTTTATGATTTGTTTCATTAAAAGAAACTAAATTATAAGAATTCACAATGCTACTTATTAAAATAATATTTCCTTCTTGTGGTGATTTTGACTTCGTTTTTCTCTTTCCTCGTTGTATTTCATTTGACCTAGCATGTCGAAGAGTTCAATAGAGTCATTTTGGTCTTTGATGAGACTCATTTCATTGTTTAGGGATTGATTTCCATCTTGTTCTTCCAACTCCAATGCTACTTTTTATTCCTCCCCTTCTTTATGCATATCTCTACTGTGCCTCTTATATGTGACAAGAGTTTTAAACTCTTGCTTGTTATTATCACTCTACAGGGCTTCACCTTTTCATTAAGATGTAAGGAGTCTTTCATAAAAAATTACATCTCTACTTATAGAAACCCTTCAATTTTTACTGGATCATATAACTTATATGCATTTGATTTATAAGTACTGTACCCAATAAATATGCATTTTCTTCCTGTAGCCTCCAACTTATGTCTATCTGAATCGTGAACATATTCATATGCTAAACAACCAAAAACTTTGAAAGTGGTTACCTCTAATTTACTTCTTCACCAAGCTTCATAAGGGGTCCTTCCATGAACCACCTTTGTCGGACTATGATTTAACAAAAATATTGTTGTCTGCATTGCTTCAACCCAAAATTGATCACTAAGATTATGCTTTTTTAGCATGCACCTAGCCATCTTCATAATGGATCTATTTTCCCCTCTGCTACTCCATTAAGGGGTTTTGGCAACAAATTTGTCTTTGAATACCATGGTGATGGAAAAATATTGAAATGCATGTGATTCATACCTAACGTCCTGTTGCCGCCTCGCTTACACACCTAGGTTAATGTGGGAAAAATCCTCAACCCCACAAGGTGTGGCCTTGGTGGCAAACTTGGAGAAGAGGCTGTCACCTAATCCCAACTCTCTCTGTTAAAACTCTCTCCTAGTTAAGCCAAGGGGGGTGGTCCCTAAGAATGATTAGTAAAGTGAAATTTGATGTTCTAGCAGACTAAGGTTAAGGGAACTACTTCTCAAAGGTATCTTGGTTCAAGATATAAGCAAGTATATAAATGTATGAGAAATATGAAATACATATTCAATGATGATCCATATGACATTCAAGAATAAAGAGTATAAACCAGTGCCTTGTAAATAATTACTCAAATAAAAATAAAAAGTACTTGCAAGATAGAAATATAAGCTCAAGTTACAATGACAAGTATCCTGCAAAACGAAATGTTAGATCAAGATATGAAAAAGGAGCAACAAAAATATCACTTGGAAATTGCACTTTATAAAGGAAATGCTCAAATAGAAATAGACAATGCAATCAAATAACCATGAGAAAAATAAATCTCTAGATGACAAGTGCAAGAGTTAGATAACGATATTGCAAGTGAAGTGGAAATGCTCATAAAACAACTTGATAGGATGATATTAAAACTAATTGTTGTGAAATGCAATTATTTTGGTTATTTTAAATGCCTAATCTAAGGTGAGAAATTCCCCTTTCAAATTCTTACCAAAAGGTAAAGATTGGGGTGACTTGCAAGGAAAATAGGCCGAGGAGGCACTCGTCCGTTGTTAACGATGCCCTTCCCAAAGTCCTTACTAGTCCCACGTGCCTTTGTTCCTACAAGGGGACAAAGCCACCTCCATAACTGCAAGGTCACGTGGTTGGAACCTTACTCCATACCAGATGGAAGAAAAATCAGAAAAAGTTTTGTCCTAAAGCATCTATACAACCAAGCTTATGCTTGGAGGTAATGTTTAAAGATGCAAGACTAATGCTAGAATGCTTTGTGAAAGATTGAATGTTAATAAGATGCTTCCAAAGACACGTTTTTGATAACAATACTTCCACTTGAATAAATTATTGAAATAATGCTTAAGAATATGTACCAACAACTCTTAATGGAGAAATTTAAAGTGAAATGCCAACTCACAAGCTTTGGAATGAAATTTGCATGAGATCACAAGCTTCACAAGTTGCTTTGTAAATAAATGTTAACTTGTAATTTGCTTCAAGTAAATGGAAATGCTTCAAAAGATATATCAATGAACAATGTGATCAAGATGACATTCAAGCATAAATTGACATAGTGAAGTATAAGCATATGAAACAAATGCCAAGTAAAGGAAATGAACAAATGAAAGTGATGTAAAATGCTTGCTTGTAATGTGTTGTAGCATAAAATAAAAGTGAGTTGCTCCAAAATATTGCAAGTGTTGTCACTTAAGCAACCATGAAAAAATGATTGCACAATACAAGAGACTAGCAAATGAAATTGCAAGTTTGATTGCAAAGTTAAGAGAATGCGAGTGCTACGTGTGGAAATTATGAGTTAAAAGCATGCACTAATTAGATTGGATTAGCAAGAGGAACATGCATTCAAATAATTAGAAACTAAACTAAAGAAATTGATCTGCTCACAAGAACAAGTTTTCCTTTTAAATGAGGAGGTGGGATACCATGGGAGAATTTCCCAAGCCCCCTCAAGAAAATTAGTCTTCTATTAATGTGATTTTACAATGAAAATAGCCTCTCAAAGACCTCAAATAAAACCAAGGGGAGTCTTTACAAAGTTCTCCCTCTAAATGAGGAGGTGGGATACCATGGGAGAATTTCCAAGTTCCCTCAAGAAAATTAGTCTTCTATTAATATGATTTTACAATGAAGATAGCCTCTCAAAGACCTCAAATAAAACCAAGGGGAGTCTTTACAAAGTTTGTTGCTTATGAGCATTGGATCTCCTCCTTAGATAGTAAAACTAATAACAAGTGAAAGATATTAAGAGAGGCTTTCAACGTCTGCAAGGATAGAGGACTATTGTACATGTACAAATCTGCCACCAAAGGTCCTCAAATCTTGCAAGTTAAGGGACTGTTTTTCAGGCACAAATCAGTCACCAAAAAATTACAATCAGTCCAAGAGGAAGGGAAGGTAAGCCTCCCTCCAATTTTCGGTTTTGGCAGAGAATAATGATGCCTTCAAAACAGCTCACGACCTTCTTGAAAATCTGTCCAAAATGTGATCTTGACCCTGTCAAAAGGCTGCCAATAGAGTTAATGCATTTGCTGAAGAAGGCCCGCAAAACAGATCCAAAGGTAGTGGATAAAAACGTGAGAGAAAGGAGATTATTAACTACAAACAATGTACAAAGATTAGACCAAGGCAAGCGAGTGGAACCATCCTTATCTAGCCATCATCATGCTCTAAATAGCAAAATAAGATCAATATGAGCACAAAAAATTGAAGTAAATGATTTAAGTGAATTTGACTTGATTACAAGACAAGGCTAGGATCCCTGCAAAACAATTTGAATGATGAGACTTTGAGATTAGACAATTGCGGGAACTTCCATGAGCATTCTCAAGAGTGGGATGGTTACTCCTATAACTTACCCTCACGCTTGAAGTATGATCCAAAATTTGTCTTCTACACAACTTCACACAAGATTATTAGATCCATATGCGTTTAGCAAAATGCAATGATAAGAAAATTTTAGAGATTTATAGGAAAATCAACTAAAGCGTTCTCTATCTAGAGAAAATTTCTAAACCTGATGCCAATGTAAGCTAACTCTTCATCAACACAACTCTAGAAATATAATGGAAATAATAACATAGCAACATAAGTAGAAAATTTGAAACAATGATCAATATATCACCATACTCAAAGAAGAACAACACCTCAAATGTAACCCCAAGGTTTTTATAATATTAAAAAAGTAGAAAAGCAGAGTTTATGCAAGCACAATAGCTCGTATCAATTGTGATTACAATAGAGCCCATGACTCAGTTAAATAAGAGAATTGGGAGAAAATCCCAATGTGAAGTGATCAAACACGTGGCAAAGTGACAATCCCAATAAGAGAGATCAATTACATGTGTATGAGGACTGTAGAACTGACTTTCCAAGTGTCCCTTTAACTAGTGCAAATTACTCCTCCGGCTAGCGTACATCCTTGTTGCTATGCAAGTTCTTTATGGCTACCAAGTGTGGTTCGATTGAGGAAAAGAGGAGGCATACTGCTGTTAGTTTTTGTAGCATTGAATGTGTTCTAGCCACAGAATTTTGTGGAGAGGCTATAATAAATGAGATCTCCAAAACCCAAAAATCGTTTATGGAAATTCTACCTGTTAGAACCCTGTAATTTACAGCATCACAAGGTGACTGTGTACTTTCTCTTTGCAAAATTTTCATACTATACATATATGTCAATATTCAAAATCTTTTCCAAAGCAAGAATCAAAGGGAACAAATTCAGCACGAAGGCAAGGAGCAACATTAGACCATTAGCAAAGACAAAGGCAACAGAGAAGTAGTTAAGGCAGAAAAAAAAACAAGCAAAGGTAGAGTCGTGAACGTGATTGGGTCAAGTCGTGCGCTTTGGGTCGAGTCGTGAACGCTAAAGCAGGTCAAGTAGTGAACGAGTCAAAGTATTCCATGAACAAACCAAGAAACTAACGGGCACGGCCAAAGAAACAAAATCGGCAAACCACAACAAAGGAGGAGTAAGGACCGTGGATCTGAGCTTCGATCAACGTTGGAGATTGAATCACATCATCACATTACAAACCCCTTTTTCATTTCATTTCCCTTAAAAATCATTAAACCTTTCCTTTCCGCCTTTCCGCTTCATTTTCCTACTTTACCTGTTTAACCACCGTTTCGCATCGCAAATATTACAACTTACCAATAAAGTGCTCGCAAGGTATTCAGTTTAACTTGCGATGTGGTTGGCCCCACCACAATAGTTCCCCCCCCCACTTTCGGCCGCTTGCAATACATATCTTATAACATGAAACCTCATACACTTACCACAAAAACTTTCCGACTTGCGATTACGATGTGGGTGGGTCCCTCTCTCCACACTTCCCAAGTTTTAGTATTTAACCCTCACGCTTATAACTAAACTTCAAGATTTGCGATCTGTGGGCTGTGGTCTGGTCCCACCTTACTTGCCACGTCACTCCGCCCTCCTCGCTATTCGCACTTCGCAGGATTTAGAATTTACCTCCGCCGTTTATAGCTAAACTTTAAATGTGCGATTTGCAATGCGGTTGGTCCCACTTTCCCCTGCCACGTCACTTACCTTCTCCCTGCACTTTGCACTTCACATCTTTTAGTGTTTACCACCTCCGCTTACCGCTGAACCGTAAGTTTTGCGATCTGCGGGTTGCGGTCCAGTCCCACCTTCCCTCCACGTCACCTCCTATTTCGCATCGCATTGCCGATTCCATTTCTTATAACAACATGCGATGTGCGATTTCTTATGGATGCGATAAGGTTCATAATTGAAATCTAAACTTTTTTAGGTCTGGGTAAATGGGTTTTTTACGATGTTTTGTGTAGAAAGGGTTAAGTCGGGCATATGAGGTTTGAAACTCATTTAATGACGAAATAAGGTTAAATGCGGCAGGAAGGCTTGGGTAGCAAAAAGACACTGAGGGTCGAGTTGGGCAAGGCATTTTACCAAACTGGTTATGTTATAACGACACAAAGGACTTCTGGGGGAAATAAGCCCCGACAAGGCATGCGAGCATGGGAGGTCGACTCGGGTTGAAGGTGTTCACACAGAACACATTAACATAATCGCCAAAATAATGAAAAGTGGCCAGCACTACACATATTTGATTACCCAACACCAATTTTCTGCAAAACGGAGCCAGATGTCAGAGCCTCCATTGGTTGCCTCTTCGTAACCATCACAGCCACCTCCAAGCTTACTGTTTGATCTTCCGAGGAGCCATTGAAGCGTTTGGATCTACGAAGAGTTGGCCAGAATGAATTCCAGAGGCGGTGTTGTTGTTGAGATGTTTGATCAGGCCTTGCATGGCCACACTTGTTCATTTTCTGCTAAATTGTAATCAATGAAAGGTTGCCGAGTAAGGAAGGGTAACCGACTTTAGTTCTAGTTAAATACTGCTAGAATTTTCATTATCAAGGGTTGGAAAATTGGATCCTGCTGAAGCTTGCATTGTAAGAAGTATTGGAACTTTGTAACTGTTTAAGCTGGGCATCAATAATAAGAGACTGTTCATAGGATTTTTGAGCGATGTTAATGATGATGTTTCTCCTCTATGTTAATGTTTTTCCTCTGTCTTTTCATGCTGTGCATCAATTTGTCTGATTTCAAAACATAAAGTTTAGATTAAGATTTACTAAGAGAGCACCTTAATTCTGTCTATGTTTGTTATCTTAATGTTTTCCTTTGAGACCTGAATACGGAATTCAGAGACGGTTTGCTCTGCATTTAAGTTGAACCTTAATCTTCTCCCCCTTTTCCATTTCACACTGCTAGTAAGATCTAGTCTGCATAGTTAGCTTGCCCTGTGAATGCCCTTGAAAAGTTGATGCACAATTCAGCCTTTTTTATGACTCCATAGCCCAATGGATTAGTCTCACAGCTCCATCTGTCCAACCACACAATCAATCAAACAAACAACTCCCCATCACTGTAACTAGCTTAATATCAACACTTCTATTTATCAAGTTAAATCATAAAAACAGAGAGAGCCCTCTCTGAGTCTAGGAAGGCTAGGTCCTGGACTCCAAAGTGGTTTGATGCTTGTCCTCAGTCGTTTGTTCTTGCCAATCTTACAAATTACGGAGTGACAACATAATGGCGACTCCACTGGGGAGACACTTATTGAAAAAGTTTAGTGTTTCTTCAGGACTCAGAAATCTCAGTCAAAACATTGTATGATTTGAGTATTGTCTAAGATTGGTATCTGGTTGTTGATGGTGGACAAAAAGCCAGACACAAGAAAGTTGAAGTCATCCACCTGGCGACTCCAATTCAGATTAGTTCCATTCAAAGACTCCACTGGAGGAAGGACCTGAAACATGACCAGTGAGCCTAGAAAGAGAAAGTATTCAAGCCCAAATTGGATTCAAGAAATTATTGTTTTTATCTGTAACTATATTCTATCCTACTTTAAGCGTGATCAAGAGTACATTGCTAAGGTTTA
The DNA here is from genome assembly GCA_034641835.2 of Pinus albicaulis. Taxonomy (NCBI): domain Eukaryota; kingdom Viridiplantae; phylum Streptophyta; class Pinopsida; order Pinales; family Pinaceae; genus Pinus; species Pinus albicaulis. The sequence goes on from CM076578.1 coordinate 1,897,735,195, forward strand.
CATTGATCATTGGCAAATTGATGAGCCTCAAGAAGCTAAGCCCCAAATTGCAGACCATACACATACTTTTACACCTATGCACATCCCTGATGCACTTGTGGAAAACCCAGTGAAATATGAGCCTCAGGCTTTATCTCGTGCTCCTGCTAAATTCTCAAATGGTTATAAGCCTCTTGCTGTACTGCCTATACCTGTAAGAGTCCCTGACAGATACAAGCCTCTGGTTTTGCCTCCTACCTTCCATGACCTCCCTGCAAATTTTATCAATAATCTACCCAGATTTGATGGAGAAAATGCAAAGATCACTGCTGAAAAGCATATTCAAAATCTTGAGGATTTCCTTGACCTGTTTGAGGTAGGAGAAGATGATGTGTGTCTCAGAATGTTTGCCCTATCATTGCAAGGTAAAGTTAAAAATTGTTTTAAAGATCTTTTAGCTGCAAGCATTACCAATTTTCATCAATTCACTCAAGTTTTCCTAGATAGATTGGTGGTCGTGGGAAATGTTTTTCTCATCATAGAAGAGTATAACCATTTAAAAAGACAGCGTGGGGAGACAGTACAACATTTTTCAGCCAGGTTCAATAAGGTATACCATGCAATACATGCTAAGATAAAGCCACCCCCAATATGGGATCTCTTGCACTACACAGATGCATTTGACCCGGAGATGGCGTTCCGGTTAAGAGAAAGGGACCTTGCAACCCTGGAAGAAATGCAAAATGTGGCAGTTGATGTGGAAGCCAACTTGCTGAACAGGGAAGCGAAGTTAAAAGCAATGAAGAAGGACAAAATAGAAAAAGAGCAACTGATTTCTTCAGAGATAAAACTAGATATGTTGACAAACACAAAATGATTCATGTGATTAGCAGGAAATAGGAACTTGCTATTCAGATACCTCATGTTCCATTAGTTCTGGAAAAGACAAACATCAATGTACCCAAGCAGTTTGTAGCCCTTCTGGACACCCTAAAACAGAAAATGATTGTTTCATGTACTCTATCCACAACACAACCAAAGATGAAGTCCCAAATCAGAAGTGGGTTGGGAAATCCTCAGCAACAATGCACATGATAAATGTACTTGCATACAGAGGCATCCATCTCTAATATGATTATCGAGAGGGAGACTATAAGGTTGAGATTGAGGCTGACTGTACAGAGCAACCAGCACTGTCTCCATGGGAAGAAGAGGCCTGGTCACCACAATGCAAAGATGAGAATCAAACTCTGCATACTGTGCAAGATTGTAAGGAGGAAAATGTAGGAAGTTGTCAAGTAAGTACAAAATGCCTTCCTCTATCTTTTGCCTCACTCTTAAGAGAGCATTACAAGCAAGCTGCAAATAGGAAGGAGGAGGAGTGCTCTAATGAATCAATCAAGGAAGAGATGGGTGATACAAACCCTGTTTTAGATCTGGAAGTCCTCCCCCTGAGTCCTCTTGAAATCACAGAATCTGAAGTGGAGGAGGAGTCAACACATTTTGAGTCTCTACCCTTATGCTTTAATTCATTTCAGATTGTGAAAGGGAATCTGGATCATATTCTAGTTGATAATCACAGGAGAAGAGAACTCTCTCACCAATCAGATGAGGAAATCAAGGATGATAAAATATCTGTTTTAGATCTAGGGGTTCAACCCTTGAGTTCTTTTGAATGTCAAGTAGTAGATGAAATCACAGAGTCTGAAACAGGTGATGGATTGATCTAGTTTGACTCTCTACCTTTGTGCTTTAATGCATTTCAGATTATAAAAGGTAATTGGGATCACATTCTTGCTGATAGTTATAAGAGAAAACATGAGGTCTCAGAAGAACCAACACTACCATCCAAAGCACCACATGACCCAATAGCAGACGTGTTGGATGGTTTCTTCTTTCAAAGTCAATCTCCCAATGTTCATAATGCTCTCAAAAGCTGCTATGATATGGATATGATCAGACAGTCTTCCCCATTGTCTGATTCAGTAGAAGTAGTGGCACAACACCCATCGGATAGCATGCAAACATGTTTAGAGTTGATTGAAGACCAGGAGAGCACATCGCCAGTACCAGGATATGAAGCTGAGTGGGCTGAGTCAGAATACCCAGAAATAAATCAAGAGTATCTTGATCCAATGGCTGTCTATATGGAGGAATTGTTTTGTACAAAGCCTGCACATATTTCTGGCATGACAGTTGTTTTTTGAAGGTACCAAGATCCATGTAAACAAGATCAGGCCAGGAATTTCTATCAAACACCATCGTCAGGTTTGTCTCTGAACAAGGTGAAGAGCAATGAAAGAACAAAGATATTAGAACAATTGCTTGACTGGCTGCACCGGCAGTATTGTATCATTTAGAAGGGCAACCATTTCAGTAGATTAGGGTAGGTAGGTGTGCAAATAAGCTCAACACTCTGAGCATCTTTCAACTTTTAGTTTTAGATTGCTTTCTAGTTTTCAGATCAAGTATGTGCTAGACTTCAATTTGCAGAGAGTGTTGACTTCAGCTTGAAGTTTTCAACCACAAAAGTTGTAGCAGATCAGGTTGCAGGGTTGGGATCAACCTAGTGGATCAGGCTACTAATCTACGGTGTTCTTGACACCTCTTGAAGGAGCTACCATCCCTAGTTAGAGCCACTGTTAGAACCCTATAATTTATAGTATCACAAGGTGACTGTGTACTTTCTCTTTGCAATTTTTTCATACTGTACATATATGTCAATATTCAAAATCTTTTTCATAGCAAGAATCAAAGGAAACAAAGGCAGCAGGGAGGCAAGGAGCAACATTAGACCATTAGCGAAGACAAAGGCAACAGAGAAGTAGTTAAGGCAGAAAAAAAAAACAAGCAAAGGTAGAGTTGTGAACGTGATTGGGTCAAGTCGTGCGCTTTGGGTCGAGTCGTGAACGCTAAGGCAGGTCAAGTAGTGAACGAGTCAAATTATTCCACGAACAAACCAAGAAACTAACGGGCACGGCCAAAGAAACAAAATCGGCAAACCACAACAAAGGAGGAGTAAGGACCGTGGATCTGAGCTTCGATCAACGTCGGAGATTGAATCACATCATCACATTACAAACCCCTTTTTCATTTCATTTCCCTTAAAAATCATTAAACCTTACCTTTCTGCCTTTCCGCTTCATTTTCCTACTTTACCTGTTTAACCACCGTTTCACATCGCAAATATTACAACTTACCGTTAAAGTGCTCGCAAGGTATTCAGTTTCACTTGCGATGCGGTTGGCCCCACCACAGCAGCGCCACCCCCCACTTCTGGGCGCTTGCAATACATATCTTATAACATGAAACCTCATACACTTTGTTATGATAAATCTTTAGTGTAAGTGTACGAAAAAAAGACCACTTTAGCTGCGCATAACAAACAACCCTAACAACAAAAGATGGCTGCTGATATCTTCAGATCTGCGGTTAGTTAATCAAGACAAATGCTGCAAAAACCCAGATCTATGCATAAAAAGACGTTAAGCAGTAAAAATAAGGTTTTGCTCCATGCATCCAATAGACAAGACAAGAACAATATTTTTGAAGAATTTTTTATATTAATGGCCCCTGGGAGGAAAACAAGAAAGGTGTTTCCAATTCTCCTCAATGGGATGGGTTCTTGGAAGTCCTCAGCACTTCAGATCTAGAATTTCTCTCTCTTGTTCGTGTAGAAAACCCAGACAAACATAGAACTCAAAGGGAGCTCAACAAGCAAATAATAGAAAATATGACAATGATAAGTGGCTCAAAGTCAGGCCAAGAGCATAGATTTAGAGTGATTTAAGAGGCAACAAAATGTGAAGAATGGTAGGAAAAACCCTTCTATTTATAACAAAATATTAGGTCATTCTAGATCTTGGTGCATGATTAAAATAATATTAACCAAATCTAGATCCACCTTTTATGGAATATTTTATTATATTTGTTGGAGGAGAAAGGAATTTGACTTGGGTCAAATCCCTTTATTTGTAAATAATAAATAAATAAATGATTTATTTATCATTTTAAGGAAGTGGTTGAATGATAATTAAATAAATAATGATTTATTCAATTATTTATAAATGATTTAGTCAAATTTAACGAGGAATATTATTTAAATAAGGTTTAAATAATTATTCCTAGAAAATAATAAGATAAATAAGGATTTATCTAATTAATTTCCTTGTTTTGGGTTAAATATGACCAGGAATAATAATTAAATTATTGTTTAATTAATTATTTCATGAGGAAAACCAAACAAATATAGATTTGTTTAATATTTCCCCTTGGGGTTTTCTGTTTAGACCATAAACAACCTAATAAATGTGTTTTATTAAGTTATTTTACATAATGAAAGCAATTTTACTTAGGGTAAAATTGGTCTTACATGGTGTACTTGGGTCCATCTAATGATAATAGGTTAGATGACCAAAAAATGGTGTAACACACTTACCACAGAAACTTTCCGACTTGTGATTGCGATGTGGGTGGGTACCTCTCCCAGGACTTCGCAAGTTTTAGTATTTAACCCTCATGCTTATAACTAAACTTCAAGATTAGCGATCTGTGGGTTGCGGTCCGGTCCCATTTTACCTACCATGTCACTTTGCCCTCCCCGCAATTCGCACTTCGCAGGATTTAGAATTTACCTCTGTTGCTTATAGCTAAACTTTAAAATGTGCGATTTGCTATGCGGTCGGTCCCACTCTCCCATGCCACGTCACTTACCTTCTCCCCGCACTTCACACTTCGCATCTTTTAGTGTTTACCACCTCCGCTTACGGCTAAACCTTAAGTTTTGCGATCTGCGGGCTGCGGTCCGGTCCCACCTTCCCTCCACGTCACCTCCCATTTCGCATCGCATTGCCGATTCCATTTCTTATAACTCAAACTATAAAACATGCGATGTGCAATTTCTTATGGATGTGATAAGGTTCATAACTGAAATCTAAACATTTTCAGGTCTTAGTAAATGGGTTTTTTACGATGTTTTGTGTAGAAAGGGTTAAGTCGGGCATATGAGGTTTGAAACTCATTTTATGACGAAATAAGGTTAAACGCGACAGAAAGGCTCGGGTAGCAAAAAGACATCGAGGGTCGAGCCGGGCAAGGTGTTTTACCAAACTGGTTATGTTATAACGACACGAAGGATTTTCGGGGGAAATAAGCCCCGACAAGTAGTGCGAGCACGGGAGGTGGTGTCGAGCTGAAGTCGTTCACACAAAACACATAAGCATAATCACCCAAATAATGAAAAGTGGCCAGCACTGCACAAATTTGATTACCCAACGCCAGTTTTCTGCAAAATGGAGCCAAATGTCAGAGCCTCCATTGGTTGCCTCTTTGTAACCATCACAACCACCTCCAAGATTATTGTTTGATCTTTCGAGGAGCCATTGAAGCGTTTGGATCTACGAAGTGTTGCCTAGAAATAATTCCAGAGGAGGTGTTGTTGTCAGAGATGTCTGTTCAGGCCTTGCATGGCCACACTTGTCCATTTTCTGCTAAATTGTAATCAATGAAAGGTTGCCGAGTAAGGAGGGGCAACCGACTTAGTTTTAGTTAAATACTGCTAGAATTTTCATTATCAGGGGTTGGAAAATTGGACCTTGCTGAAGCTTGCATTGTAAGAAGCATTGGAACTCTGTAACTGTTTGAGTTGGGCGTCAATAATAAGAAACCGTTCATAGGATTCTTGAGCTATGTTAATGGTGATGTTTCTTCTCCGTGTTAATGTTTTTCCTTTGTCTTTTCATGTTGTGCATCAATTTATCTGATTTCAAAATAGAAAGTTTAGATTAAGATTTGCTAAGAAAACACCTTAATTTTGTCTGTGTTTGTTATTTTAATGTTTTCCTCTGAGACCTAAATGCGGAATTTAGAGATGGTTTGCTCTGCATTTAAGTTGAACTTTAATCTCCTCCCCCTTTTCCATTTCACACTGCTAGTAAGTTCTAGTTTGCATAGTTACCTTGCCCTGTGAATGCCCTTGAAAAGTTGATGCACAATTCAACCTTTTATAACTCCATAGCCCAATGGATTAGTCTCACAGCTCGATTTGTCCAACCACACAATCAATCAAACAAACAACCCCCCATCGCTGTAACTAGCCTAATATCAACACTTCTATTTATCAAGTTAAATCATAAAAACAGAGAGAGCCCTCTCTGAGTCTAGGAAGTCTAGGTCATGGACTTGAAAGTGGTTTGATGTTTGTCCTCAGTTGTTTGTTCTTACCAATCTTATAAATTACGGAGTGACAACACCACCTAGAAGTGTCTCAATTAGATTATTAATTGTTTTGAAATATTTCCCAAGTCTAAACTTAGGGAATATGGCTAATTAATCAATAAAATTGAGATAAGGGAGAATCATCTAGAAAATCATACGGATCGATCCAAAGATGGTCCTAGCCATCTATTGTGTTTTAATCTTGGTCGTTGGTGCTCCAACAATGGATTATAATAGGAGATCGATGTTGTGATGGAGAATACACAGGCGCAGTTCGATTTCTAGAGTAGCAGCAGTCAGTTGCCGGAGAGCCAGAAATCAAAGCAGTCTGTAAGGGGCAGAGACAATGAGGCTAGATGAAGATTTCCAGATCCAGTGAGTGCATTTGCAGAGAGGCAAAAGAGCCACAGAGACGCTGACGCAGGGACTACGCAGTAGCTTCTAGAGGCAGTTCGATTTGCATATTCGGGAATTCCTTTTAGTGTTTCGGTGGTAGAAGAATTTTGCAGAGGCCAGGAGAAGCGTTTCCAGAGTTAGTGGATAGCAGAAGAGGCAACTAAATTTGAGATTCAGGCCGTACGGATTAGAGCTTGCGCAGAGCCCACGCAGAGGGTGACGCAGGGCAATACGTAGAGGGGGTTTCAGAGACCATTCTTTAGAGTCATATTTGCCTATGGGGTGAGGAAAATTCCTCACTAGATTTCTGCCAATATTTTTCTCTGTAGGATTGCCAGATCCGACATCCAGATTATTGTACTCGAATTTTCACTGCTACATAATAATGAAAACCCTCACTGCCGCATTGATTTTCCCAAGTTTTTTTTTTTCCGGGGAATTTTGTCCAAAAATAATTATGTCAAATTTTATGTGTGTGTGCTAGTAATTTCTCAGATTCCAGCGCTATTTATTTTCAGTAGAATTTTATTTGTGAAGGTTGTAGTGTGTTTATTTCGGTGTTGTTGTAGAAATAAACTAAATAATTAATTTATCAGTTAGGAGAAATAATACCGGTTGCTGCAATATGATTTCAGTTTGAAATTTTCACATGGTATCAGAGTGTGACTAATCAATGGGGGAGCTCAGAAGCGAAAAGAAGGAATTTCACTGTTTAGTAAGAGCAACAGGCCGAAATTCCCAGAGGCAACGCAATCCATTGCCTGGCAGAACGAGTTGCTTGAGGAAGTTCGATTTTTCAGAGCAGAGAGACAAAAAAATTATATTTTTTCAGATGAGTGACTCTAGAGCCAGAGGAAGCAACCTGGATTTTTCGTTGGGCAGATTTCTGGTTGGACGCATAGGGTTTTGCAACAGTTATTAGAGCAAAGCCAACGTTGGGTGGAAGAGAGAAAAACACACATTGGAGGGAAAATTTTTCTCAGGGAATTTCGAGTCTCAGAAGTTCGAATTTCTAGGTAGATTGGCAGTAGCAGTTAGCAGATCTGCGCATTCGAGAAGGGAGTGCGAGTAGCAGAGCAACAACCAAGCAGAGGGAAAGAGGGGTTTTCAACAATTTTCAAGACGGCCATTGCAAAGCTCAGAGATTAGGATAGGTTGGATGGATCATCCAAGTATGTCATCTGGAAGGCCAGGATGTCTTTCCTTCTAGATGAATATGGTCTGAAAGCCTACATTGATAATGTAGTGGCAGTTCCTCAGGATGCAGATCAGCTGAAGGTACATAGGAAGGAGATGGCGCGGGCGAAGCGGTTGATCCTGGACAGAGTCCGAGATCATATTGTTTCACATATAGCGGCCAAGGGAACGACCAAAGAGATTAGGTATGCTCTCTCCATGTTATACCAGGGAACTTCCAGGCAGCGAAAGATGTTCCTAGAGGAGAAGCTAAGATGTATCTGATTACAGAAGGAGGAAGGCATAGTTCCTTTCCTTAGTAGGATTTAGGAGGTCTGAGACCAGCTGTTAGCTGTTGGGGCAACGCCTCAATCCATGGAGCTAGTGCGATTGGCACACAACAGTGTCTTAAAGGATTGGCAGGTCTTCGTCCAAAGCATATTGGGCAGAGATAAGCTCTACCAAAGTGGGACAGGATGTGGGTCGATTTGCAACAGGAGTAGTTGAGATGAGCTCTATTAAAGATCTTCATCAGTGGATCGAAGGTGGTGAAGGAGGAGGAGAACGTGGCCCTCGCATTTATAGGTCCTAGTCAGGGGCAGGGGGAGCATAGAAAGAAGAATGACTTGTCAAAGGTCAAGTGCTTCAGGTGTGGTGAGCTTGGTCGCTACAGTACCCAGTTTCCTCTCAGAAATAAGGACAAGGAGGAGAAGCAGTACCCAGTTTCCTCTCAGAAAGAAGGACAAGGAGGAGAGGCAGGACCAGTAGGCAGCTTCAACAGTGATCGACATGACGTCCTCCATGTTGGAGGAAGACTTCGCTATGATTTCCCATATACCTCTAGGAGTGAGGTGGGGTGACTTGGAGTTGTAGCCCTAGAGAGCTATAGATGGGCAGGGTCCTTAAGGAGTCCACCTCATGGATCATTACCTTGCTACGGGGGCCCACATTATTCAGTAGCAGGATGGATCAGTGGCAGTAGATGCAGTCAGATACCAGAGTGACAATTGCAGAGACTAGTAGCTGTCAGATGTTGGGGAGCACAGTGCAGAGTTGGCAGCAATGCAGAGTTGGCAATAGTGCAGAGTCAGCAATAGTGCAGATCCTTCAGAGACAGTGCAGAGGATAGTAGCAATCAAAGACTCGGGTGATAGATGCATTATACTGATCACAGTTGATTCAATATTTTGGATGTTTTTCAGCTGCAGATGTTCCAGTCGCAGCACCAATAGAGTTGCTGTGTTGGCAGCAATACAACAGGGTCAACAACAGCATAGATGTAGCGTATATTAGAGTTGCGCAGTAGTTGGTGGGCAACAACAGCTAGGGTGTTGTGGCAGGATGTGCAACACTATAGCACTTTCTTCGCTAAGAGGGAGTGTTAGTTTTTGTAGCATCGAATGTGTTCTAGCCACGAAATTGTGTGGAGCAATGTTGCACAACTCATACTCGTATAAGACTCGTCGACTCGTACAAGAATTTGGAACAACCCGTATAAAACTTGCATAAGACTCGTCAAAATGCAAAAAAAAACTTAAAATATGGTAAATTTTAAGTAGAAAAAAGAAACTAATGATAATTCCAGTCCTTCTAAGTTATAAAAACCACAATATATGCAATAATTCATAACATCATCTCATATCTATAAAAGTACAACATAACATATTCGATTTTTGTAAGCAAAGCATTTAGATACTGAATAAGAAAAGGAATCATGATTCCATAATTAAAATAAAAAATGTCAGCAAGTTCAAAATTCAAATACATATGTCATAAATGATAAATGATTGTCTCATAACAATCTTGAGTCTCATCACTCATGGACAACCACGCCTATAATAAGCCCTCGTGGAGCTCATGGTAGCATTGGAAGGTTGAAGCAACTCTGAAGTAGGTGTATTGGGAGTCTCCATTTGAGATGGAAAACTAGAGAGATCCTCAGTCTCTTCATCAAGCCAACTCAAATCAGGGGGCTCCTCCTCCACAACCCAATCAGACTCTAAATCAATAGTATCCAATAAAATTGGATATGTATCCTTTGGTTGCACTTGTTTTGTGAGCATTCGAAGGTTGTAGTAGATGAAAACCAACTTCTCCAACCTCTCACGCTCCAACATATTTCTCTTTTTGCTGTGGCTGTGCTCAAACACCGACTAATTGCGCTCACAAGAAGAAGCACTGCAAGGTTGACTCGGAGCTTTGATGGCGAATTCTTGTAATTGCAGTGCCTGAGAGCCACAATCTATCCACCAATGAGCTATAAAAAAATAACAACAAATATTATTAGTTTGCAATGCCAAACATATAAAAGGGAACTAACAAAATTATAAGCTAAGTTCTAACAATTTGCACTTACAAGGCATTTTCTTGTCCTTGAGACGTTGGCTTGAGCTGAATCAAACATGCTAGATGCTTCCTTGTAGATATCTCGTTGTAGGTTGATTTTGTCTTGAATATCTACATCCGGGAACATATTCTCAATGCATATCATGACACCTCTCATCACCTCGGGATCTCTTTGAATGTTAGTCCCCTCATTATAGAATAAGCTCGGATTGAGATATGCTCTTGCTGCATGCATTAGTGAATGTAGTTGCCTGTCCCACCTGTAATCAATAATTTGCCATATAGGGAGATATTTAGATTCATCTCCCTTATAGAAAGTCTTGACGGCCTCTTTGGCCCTATCCATGCCCTCATAAATATATCCCATTAGAGGTTTCTCTCCATTCATCAATCTCAAGAATTTCACAAGGGGCTCAGTGAAGCTGACAATCTCAGTGACTTTGTCCCACAAACTATCACCAAAGACAAATCCTTTCACAGACAATGCTTTTGGCTTTGTGCTATCTTTCCAAAATGCCCATTGCTGGCTACAAAACATTCTTCTCAAAGCTTGGTACTCATACAAAAGGCTTTGGAGGGAGAGAAAGTTTGTAGCAAACCGTGTGACAGCTGGGCGACTAAGCTCACGCTGTGTGAATTCCCTCACAAGGTTCAACACCCAATTATAAATATACTTGGTAATTTGCTTGCATTCTTGCACAACATCCTGCACCCACTCCAACTTCCCAATGTCCTCTAGTATCAAGTCTATGCAATGCACAGCGCATGGAGTCCAAAATATGGTGGGATATATGGCACAAAGCAACCTTCTATCTACTACATAATTTGTTGCATTGTCCATGATTACTTAGACAACATTTGCAACCCCAACTTCCTCCACCACATCAACCAACAATGTAAAAATCAAATGTGCATCTTTTACATTTGCAAATGCATCAATGGATTTTATGAACATGGTTCCTTTAGGGCAAGCTACAACAAAATTTATTATTGTTTTACCCCTCTGATCTGTCCACCCATCATACATAATTGTACAACCTGTAATTTTCCATGAGCTTTTAATGCTCTCCAATTGTTCTTTGACACACTCAAGTTCCTCATCTAGCTCTTTCCCCCTAAGTGCATTATAAGATGGGGCTTTGTATCTAGGGCCAACACTTGCAATGGCATCCACCATGGGCTGATAAAAATATGACTTCACATAGTTGAATGAAAGATTGTTATGGTACCAAAACCTCCGAATTCCATATTTGCCTCCTTCCTCTTCTTTTCATTATAACTATCCAAGGTTGGTTGAGATCCTGGAGTTGTACGAGGACTGAAGAAAGAAGAGGTTATGCTCCTGTTTGCCACAACACGTGAAGAAGAGTTACCAATACCTGGACTTTGATTTTGTGTTTCACTCTGAGATGAAGATCTACCTATCCCAACAATCTTATCCTTATTTCTTGCCCTCTTAGAAGTTTCTTCTTTAATGGCTTCCAAAGTAGCTGCCATTTAAGTAGTGACTTTATCAAGGCAATTTTGACAACATTCCACACCATTCCTAGGAATTCTAGCTAGGTGGTATTTTAGCCTATTTATGCCTGCATGCATTGTTGCATTGCAATAATTGCACTTGACATGGTGGTCATTACCGACAATGATTCGTTGAAACTTGACCATGTGCCCATGCCAAATCACGAGACTTTCTAGAACCCTTTGGTGGCATGGTGACGAAATCTGGAAGAAAAAATTAAATTTTTAAAATTTAATTTGATATTTTAAATTTTTTTTTTTTGGTTTTAAATTTTTAAATATTTTTCAATTTACAATTTTTTTTCGGCCCTGTGGCTCAGTTTCTCAAACACACAATTGGCTGAGAAACTCAGCCGTAGGGCCAAAAAAATTTGCAAATTGCAAGTGAAAAGAAAATTAAAAATTGAATTGATTACTTAAAATTAAAAAAAAAAAATTACATGCAAGCAAAAAAAACAATGAAACAAGGATCATGAAGCTTACCTGAAGCTCGTTGTGATCTGATGAAGCCTCCTTCAGCCTCCTCTAGCCTCCTCCAAGCCTCCTTTAGCCTCCTCCAAGAGCTCCTTCATTGTGCAAGGGAGTCACTCACACACTCAAATGACAAGTGAATGACAAATGGAAGGGAGAGAGGTGCTTATAAAGCATTTTCTTCACTCCAAAGTCCCTTTTCCTCCACCTCATTTCCAAAAATAAATAGAAAAGTAAAAAGAATGAGAAAGTCCAAAATTTTTTGCCTTTTGTGGTGCGACGAGTCTTATAAGGGTCCGATACAGGTCCTATGAGAAACCCACGGGTCTTATGCGGGTAGGCAGGTTTAATGAGAGTTTGAGTGGGTAAGGGTAACGAGTGCAGGTTCTATGCGAGTGAACTGACTCGCTATAAAACCTACAAAGACTCGCGGGTTTTATACGGGTGGTGCTTCATTGGTGTGTAGAGGCTAGAATACATGAGATATCCAAAACACAGAAATCGTTTCTGGAAATTCCACCTAGACGTGTCTCAATTAGATTATTAACCCTTTTTTAAATATTTCCTTGGTCTAAATTTAGGGAATATGGTTAATTAACCATTATTAGTTGATTTAAGGTGAGAATCATCTAGAAACTCACACAAATCGATCCAGAGATGATCCTAGCTTTTAATTATGTTTTAATATTGGCTATTGGTGCTCCAACAGTGGATTATAAGAGGAGATCGATGTGGTGATGGAGAATACACTTGAGCAATTCGATTTCCAGAGTAGCAACAGTTAGTTGCTGGAGAGCCAGAAATCGAAGCAGTTTATGAGGGGCAAAGATAGTGAGGATGGAGAAAGATTTCCAGATCCAATGAGTGCACTTGCAGAGAGGCAGAAGAGCCATAGAGAGGCTGACGTAGGGACTACGTAGTTGCTTCTAGAGGCTGTTCGATTTGTAGATTCGAGAAGTCGTTTCATTGTTTCGGTGGCAGAAGAATTTTGTAGAGGCCGAGAGAAGTGTTTCCAAAGTCAGTGCTTGGAAGCAGAAGAGGCAGCTAAATTTGAGATCTAGGTCGTACGGATTAGAGCCTGCACAGAGCCCACACAGAGGGTGATGCAGGGCAATTCATAGAGGGTTTCAAAGGCCAGTCTTCAGAGTCGGATTTGCCTGTTGGGTGAGGAAAATTCCTCACTAGATTTCTGCCAATATTTTTCTCTATATGATTTCTAGATTCGACATCCAGATTATCTAGATTTTAAATACTACATAATAATAAAAACCTTCACTGTTGCACCGATTTTCCCAAGTTGGGTTTTTCCAGCGACTTTTGTCCAAAAATAATTGTGTCAAATTTATGTGCACTAGTAATTTCTCAGATTCCAGCGCTATTTATTTTCCACATAATTTTATTTGTGAAGGTTGCAATGTGTTTATTTCGATGTTGCTGTAGCAATAAATTGAATAATTAATTTATCAATTAGGAGAAATAATACCAGTTGCTGCTTTTAATTTATCAGTTAGGAGAAATTATCCCCTTTATGCTTTTAATTTTCTCGTCCACCCTTTTTTCTTGACTTTGGTACCAATTTTTCAATTATATTTTTTTTTGAATTTCTTTGCGACTTTTGCCACTAACATTAGAAAAACTTAAAAGTGGCTTTTGAGGGGCAATACGTTAGTTTTTGATGCTCAAAGTGGGTCTTAGGATAATGCTGGGCCTCTGATGATGAATTTTGAGTAGTCACATGCCCCAAACATATCCTAAGACCACTTATTTACATCATTACATAAAAATAATTAAAAAATCCCATTTTGGGGAAATTTCCTAATTATTAAAAAACCTACTTAGACCTAGTCAAATTCTGTGATACTTTACGAGTGATCTAACATGGTAATATACATTGACTCTAGACACTAGGACTCACTCAAGGCCTCTCTATCAAGCCGCACTCCAACTTTGGGGTTATATCTGGGAGAAAAAACTCTTAATTATTACGTACTGAAAAACACAAATAATTAACCAAGTAAAAAAAAACTCTCTAGAGTGAACTCACTTGATGACAAAGTCCTAAGCTACCTAGGCCTATTACATGACTCTATTTAAACATGCTAGCATCACTTTATAACATCCCCCCAGGGTTTCTAGAATCTGAGTACAATAGAGAAGAAGAAGAAGAGGAAGAAGAAAGAGCTTAAAAGATTTGATGATATCTGAACTCTGGTACAAGAATCTTCTGACATATCCTTGGGCATGGAGTCTTCAAGTCTTCAAGTATACTTCAATGGTCAATATCTCCTTTATCACCCTTGAATACCTTAATGCGTTGAACACTTTCATTTTCAACCATAGCCTTGATTTGCTTAAAAATGGCAAAGACATTAGATTTTTTCTTCAACAAATACACCCATATTTTTCTTGGAAATTCATCATTGAATGTGACAAATACTTAGCATTACTAAGAGACTGGGTTCTCATTGGATCACAAACATCACCATGGATTAATTGAAGTGCTTGAGTTGCCTTGGTTTTGTCATTATCAAATTTGTATTGATATTGCTATCTTGCTATACATGCTTCACATACATCTTTATCTTTTTCATTGTTAGGTAATTTATTCACTAAATTATGTTTATGAAGCAACTTCAAATAAAAATAATTAAGATGACCATATAGATGACCATTTTTTTGATGCCAATACAATTCTGAAGTGGAACATGTCAAAAGAATTGCAGTTACTTTGGAATACCATCAAACCTCTACATATCGTAACACCGCAATTCTCTAGCAATAATATCGTTGTTGCAGTCTTTAATCAAATGCTGTTTCTTATCCAACACAATAGTAGAATTTTCATCAATAATTTTATTAATTGAAGCAAGTTTGTTTTTAAACCCAGAACATACGAGACATTTTGTATAGTTTTGATGTAATCTCTTAAAACTTGTATGGGTACATCACATCTTCCTCATGAGTATTGTCATCACTAAGAACAATAATCTTGTTATCACAATGAGCAAGTTTTGAAAAAACTTCTTGTTTATCTGTCATATGCTTGGTGGCTCTCAAATTGATCTACCAAACCCATTGAGAAGTAGAGGTGTTGTAACCTAGGGAATTATGAGGTTTTACTATCAGTCATTTACAAAGAGCAATTCACAACAACATACTAATATTCAGTCACACACATAGAGAGGATGTTAATTTTGGGAAACTAGGTCCAAACTCCATGTTGCACTGCTCATATGATGGTGATTATATTTTTGTTGGATTCCTATTTCAGAGAGGTGCAAGATTGATCTAAAGATCATCTTGTTTGGATGAGCAGAACTTATATTTTGTTTTTATTTTCCACACATGTGCAAATTGTCAAGGTCAGCCAGATTTGTAATGTAGGTTCACAAGCCCAACAGATGTGTCACACACCCTCATTGATGGATAGAAATAGGAGAGAGATGATGCTCATTTCATTACACATTCTTCTTGTGATCTGATTGGTTCGTAC
This sequence comes from Pinus albicaulis, assembly GCA_034641835.2. Lineage (NCBI taxonomy): Eukaryota > Viridiplantae > Streptophyta > Pinopsida > Pinales > Pinaceae > Pinus > Pinus albicaulis. The sequence goes on from CM076578.1 coordinate 1,897,750,790, forward strand.
AGCCTAAGAGAGGCTTCTCTTCCTCACACGCGTGAATATGAAGCTGGAGAAATTGCAGACTGTTTTAGAGCTTTTGCTGAAGCGTTGACCAGCGTTGATCGTGGGTCAAATCTTGGAGTTTGACATTCATTTTTGGACAAAAATTCCGATTTCTTGAGGCCGCATTGGAGGGCACAAAGATCAAGGTTGGATGTTGACTTTGATTGTAGACTGTTGACCACATTGTTGACTTCTGCGTTGACTTATTTGTGTTGACTTCGTTGAATTTTTGGGAGTTGTCTTTGAGGGGTGTATGTGACACTTTGAGAAAGGTTGATCTAGTATGTTGGAGAAGTTGGTTTGACCAACTAAAGCCTTTGCTGGCTAGGGCATCCTGTTGACTGCTGTAACAGACATTTCTCTCTATATTTGCTAGACAAGAAGAATTACAATTTCTGATATATTATTTGTCTTGTCTTTTGTTGATCTATTATTATGTTCTATCAACATTTTACTTCCATGTTTATGTGATTGCTAAATTGAATTGGGCCTATAAGAAAGATTGAAGTAAAACTGCATTAAGCATAGAACATACCATGGTTATTTAAAATTAACATGGTATCAGAGCTAAGGTGAAGACAAAGCCCAAGCTAGTGTGAAAAGAAATCACCGAAGAAGTTTTCGTATCAAGGACAAATGGCCTCCTCAACCTACAAGGGTTTCAAGTCTGATGATAAGTTGACTGACAAGTCTGATTATCATGCCTCGAAGATGTCTTTGGATTTGGTATTGGAAGATCAAGATGTCATGGATTAAGTGCAGGGGAAGATAAATGAGCTTCCATCAAATGCACCGGCTACCACAAAGACAAAGTATAGAAGAGGGGAAGTCAAGGCGAAGATGATTGTCAAGGGTTCTATTCATAAGCACTTGGTTGCTTATATCTCTGAGCTGGGTACATTTAAAGAGATGTATGATAAGTTGGTTAGCATGTTAAGGGCTAGCAATGCTAATCAAGTTCTCTTCTTCAAGAACAAGTTGAAGAATATCAAGAAGGGCAAAGATGAATCCATTCAATCATATTTTATGATGTTCACAAAAATCAAGAATGATCTCCTAGCCATTGGAGAAGTAGCTGATCGAGAACTCGTTCTTATTGCTCTTGGAGGATTCCCCTGGGAATGGTATGTATTCAACACTACTATTCTTAATAATAATGTGATTCCTGATTTTGATGAATTATTGATGAGATGCACTCAAGAGGATACAAGGATGATGGAGAGAGACCATCCCTCGAATGGGAATGGAGGTGACCCTACTGCCTTCACCGCTCATGCAAAGAAGAGGAACGATGGTGGTCCGAGAAATCAAAACCATGGAAGAGAGGGTCCCAAAGGAAGAAAAGGAAGATGTTACACTTGTAACAAGTTTGGTCACTATGCAAGAGAGTGCCCTAATAGAAGGGACTCCCCTAGAGATGGTGACAACAACAACTTTAGGGGGAATGGCAATCAAAGGACCAACAGGTTCAAAGGAAAGAGGAAGGCTCCCTCTGATCAAAGTGGAAATGGGCAACCTTTCAAGAGGTCAAGGAATTCTAGGTATGATGAATCTAATGTTGTTGATAGGAAAAATTAATATATTCTAATATCTGCCCTCTCTATTGTATCTCCTTTTGATACGCTAGATAATAGGTTGATTGATAGTGGTGCCTCAAGGCACTTCACTGGATATAAGGAAGCCCTTTTTGATTTGATTGAAAATCATACTAATTTGGAAATTATCCTTGGAGACAATGCCACCGATCCCGTGAAAGGGACAGGGACTGTGATCCTTCATCTAAATCAAGGTCAAGTCCTCTGCTTGCAAGATGTGTTGTACGTACCTGACTTAAAGAAGAATCTAGTGTCTATCTTGGAAATGGAAGACAAAAGATTCAAGGTGGCATTCATTGATGGAAAGGTACGCATTTGGAAGAGGAACTTCAAAGAAGCGTTCACTCTTGGTTTTAGAGTTGATACACTATATCAGGTTGGTGGAAGTCCGTTGGGGGCCATGACATGTGACACAAACCTTCAATCCGAGCTATGGCACTAGAGGTTTGCACACCTTCATTTCAAAGCCCTTCTCGAAGCAAGAAAGGTGGTGATAGGGATGCCCAAATTCAAAGATGATCATGAAGGTGTATGTTAGGGTTGTGCTGAAGGAAAACATACAAGGGGACCATTCCCCTCAAGTGTCACGACGACCTCTGATATTTTGCAATTGATTCATTCTAATCTATTTGGTATGCTTCCCGTAACATCCTTGGGAGGATGCCTATATTATATCACTTTTATAGATGACTTCTCTCGCAAGACTTGGATATATTTCTTGAAGAAGAAGGACGAATTATTCAAATGGTTTTGTACCTTCAAGGCCTTGGTTGAAAATCAAACAGGGAAGAAGATCAAAATTTTGGGACCGAGTATGAGTCAAATGAATTCAATGACTATTGCAGGGAAGCTGGCATTAAGAGGGAGACCACCACTGTGTATACTCTCGAGCAAAATGGTGTTGCTGAAAGGAAGAATAGAACCATTTTGCAAACTGCCCGTGCCATGCTCTATGACCAAGGTCTTCCAAAGTTTCTATGGGGAGAAGCTGGCAACACTACTGCGTACGTTCAAAATAGATGCCCACATTCCGCATTGGACTCCAAAACTCCCGAAGAACTCATTTTAGAGTTTTTGGAAGTCCCGTTTATTTTCATGTACTGAAAGAAAAGTGAAGCAAGCTGGATGCTTCTGGGAAGAAGGGAATGTTTGTGGGCTAAAATGAAACCTCGAAGGCATATAGAATCTGTGCCTGGTCAAAGAGAAGTAGAGATATGCCATGATGTCACCTTCGATGAAGATGTTGCCCTCAAGAAAGTGAGGAATCTTCCTAGCTCAAAGGAAGACAAAGAAGAAGAAGAAGACGCTGGAAGGCAGGAAGAACCGAAGGATGAACCAATGCCCGATGTTGAAGGTCCGATGGATCCTATAGATCCACCTCCTTCAAATAAAAGGAGACCCTCATGGCTTAGGGACACTCTCGAAGATGCCGAGAGACACATTGCTCCGAGAGGAACATTCCGTGAAAGCAAGAAGCTGAATAGGTACCAAGGGTACAGTCTGAGCCTGGATCATTTGAAGAAGCCGTAAAGCATCAAGTTTGGAAAGAGATGCTATGCACGAAGAATATGAGTCCATTATGAAGAATGATGTCTGGGAAGTGGTCCTGAGACCAGAGGACAAATCTGTTGTCACCTCGAAATGGCTCTATAAGATCAAGCATGGAACCGATGGAAGTGCTGAAAAGTACAAGGCAAGATTTTTTGCCCGAGGCTTCTCTCAAAAGGAAGACATAGATTATGATGATATATTTGCACCTGTTGCTCGCTATACCACCATCTGATCGATCATTGTCCTTGTTGTAATGCAAGGATGGTGTCTACATCAGATGGATGTGAAGACTGCCTTTTTACATGGTTCAATCAAGGAAGAGGTTTATGTGGAGCAACCTCTGGGGTTCGAAGTCCAAGATAGAGACACATATGTATGCAGGTTGAAGAAAGCCCGTAGGGCTTGGTATGAGAGGATCGATAGCTACTTGATGAAGTTTGGCTTCACTTGAAGTGATGCTGATCCAAAACTTTATTTTAAGGTTGATAAAGAAAGGCCTCTCATTTTGGTTCTCTATGTGGACGATCTCTTCCTAATAGGTGTTGACCCTCTCATTCATCAATGTAAGAGGGAGTAGCATTCGAGTTCGATATGAAGGACCTAGGATTGATGCACTATTTCCTAGGCTTGGAGGTTTGGCAAAGGCCAGGTGAGATTTTCCTTTCTCAAGGAAAATATGTCGTGAAGCTGCTGGAGAGATTTGGGATGGTGGACTGCAAGTCCTTGACGACTCCGATGGAACTCAACTTTAAGAAGTTGTGTGGAAGTGTTGATGGGCCCGAGTTGGGAAATGTCACCGAGTATCATCAACTCGTGGGGGCCTTGATGTTCTTAGTGAACTCACGTCCGGACATATGTTTTGCAGTGAACACATTGAGTCAATATATGGTTGACCCCCATCACATTCACTGGATTGGTGCTAAGAATCTCTTGAGATATCTTCGGGGCACAATCAACCATGGGCTGAGATACACTGCCGAGAGTATGAGGCTCCATGGATATACCGATGCTGATTGGGTAGGCAATGTGTGTTGAAATTTGGTACCGGAGGACAGGTGGTTCCCTAAGGCTTTGATCTTTGGCCTAGGGAAAAGTGTCCAAAAGAATTTAATTTTTCTCCTAAAGTGACTTTATAATTTTTATAAAGTCAAATCTAATTTTAAAGTGACTTTAAGTGATAAAGTTACGAAAGTCTAATTTTAAAGTGACTTTAAATGATAAAGTTACTAAAGTCTAATTTTAAAGTGACTTTAATAAAGTCAATGTAAAATTAGAAAGGAAAAGTGACTTTGGAAATAAATGACTAAGTGGGTCTTTATTAAAGTGGGGTGAATTAAAAAATAGAAAGTGAGATTTAAATGAGCATTTAATCTCAGCCCTAGATCTCAATCTATCTCAGCCATTGGATTTAGGGATTCCCCAAAAGTCACTTAGGGTTAGGTTAAAGGAGGAAAAGGAGGAAAAGGTCATTCAATTCTTTCATGAGCAGATTGGGAGAAGGAGAGAAAGAGAGCAAGGGAGATTTCTGGGCAGTGAGGAGAAGGAGGCAGCAGCTTGGCACACATTCCAAGGCAGCCGATTCGGCAAGTCGTCCGTACCGCAGAGTTTGGCACACATTCCAGGCGGATTTTGACGATTTTCTAGAAGGCCGGTACAGCGGCCTTTTGGCACGATTTCAAGAGGCCGTACGAGCGGGTTAGCACGGATTTCGAGGCGACAAGAAATTTTGTTATTTGTCGCAATTTCTAGACGGTAAATCGACCGTCATTGTACCTTTGCACGGAAATCGAGGCAGATTCCGTATAGCAAGTTTCTGCTGTCTTTTGGCACGAATTTCGAGGTTCGTACAACATCGTTTATTGCTATTTTGGCACAGATTTCGAGGTGGCCGTACAGCTGCATTTATTGCAGATTTTTGGGCACGCACATTCCAAGGCAACAGTTCAGCAAATCCGTACAGCAGAGTTTGGCACACATTCCAAGGCAGATTTTGGCACGATTTTCTAGAAAGCCGTACAGCAGCCTTTTGGCACGATTTCCAAGAGGTCGTACAGCAGTTTCAGCACAGATTTCGAAGCAGCAAAGGGGCTATTTGATTTGGCACGAATTTCGAGGCAAGCCGTACAGCAAGTGGCTGTACTGTTGCACGGAAATCGAGGCAGATTCCGTACAGCAAGTTTCTGCTGTCTTTTGGCACGAATTTCGAGGTCCGTACAGCAGCATTTATTGCTGTTTTGGCACAGATTTCGAGGTGGCTGTACCGCTGCATTTATTGCAGATTTTTGGGCACGAAAAACGAGGAAATCCGTACAACATTTATTGCTGTTCCTGTTTTGCTGTTTGCACATTTTCCGAGGCGGTGGTAAAGCACGGAAAACGAGATAAGTTGTAAAAGTTTACTTGCTGATTTTTTGCTGAATGTTTCTCTCATTGTAAAAAGCATTTTTCCAGAAATAAGAAGGAGCTTTCGAACTGGTTTTCCCCAAGAGTTGTAGGGGGTTTTTCCAGGGTCACCTTGACCAAAAATCACTGTGTTATGATGTGTTGAATGGCTGTTTGTTACTGCTGTTTTTTATTTCTGCATTTTCCAGCATTCTGAAAAATTTCCAGAATTTGTGTTTTCAACAAAATTTATTTTCCAGTTGTTGAATGTATGGTTATGGGAAATGACATTTAACTATTTTGGAGTAATAAGGTGAAAACTGAAAATCGGGGTGGGAAACTATAAATTTCTACATGGTATCAGAGCTTGAGTGCTGAAGGGCAGTTTGGGACAGCGAGGAGGAAAATTACAGCCTGCTGATTTTTCACTCAGAAAATTCCAGCAAGCTGATTTTTCACAAACAGTAGTTTTATCTTTACTACAGCAGTGCTAATTTTCGTTTTTAGGACAGCAGGATGTCTTTGGGACTGAGGGTGGAGGATAGGTTGGATGGGCATTCCAATTACAGCATTTGGAAGGAGAGAATGCAGAGTATCTTTGAGGAGGCAGAAGTCTGGGACATTATGGTGCATACCACACAAAACCCTGTAAATGTGCCTACTGATGCTACTCAGTTGGCAGCATATAATAAAAAGAACAACAAGGGTAAGAGACTGATTCTAGACGGAATCAAAGACCATTGCATTCCTCATGTGAGAGGAAAGAGAAATGTTCATGAGATGTGGACAGCATTGTCCAATCTCTACCAGAGTACCAATGAGAATCGGAAAATGGTCCTGAAGGAGAAGATGAAGACCATTAAGATGGGCAATGATAGTGCAGCTGGATATCTCACAAAGATTACTAATGTGAGAGATGAGTTGGCAGCGATTGGAGAGGCCATTCCACCCACCGAGTTGGTGCGGATTGCAGTGAATGGTCTCCCCCGTTCATGGATGAACTTTGCTGATGGAGTTTGTGCACGTGAGACCCTTCCCACATGGGAGAGGTTTTGGGATGATTGCATTCAGACAGAGATCAGGAAAGGTCAGCTTGGGGCAGCCAAGCCAGTTGAGCAAGATGAGGATGTAGCACTGTTGGCAGGACGCAAGAAAGGCAAAGGGAAGAAGCAGGCTTCCACAAGCAATGGTGGGGGCAAAGGCAAAGGTAAAGGTAAACAGGATAACACACAGAAGGACTATTCCAAAGTGAAGTGCTGGAATTGTCAGAAGATGGGACACTATGCAGTTGTGTGTCCGGAGAAGAAGAAGAAGAAGGGGAAGAACCAGAGCATGGCAGCTTCAGCAGAGGTTGAGGACTTTGCAGATCGCTTTGACCGGGAGTTTGGGTTCATTGCGTGTGAGTCTTCTGGTGCAGGATTATCTGCCATAGAGGTTCAGAGGGAGCATGCATTTCCCTCGATTAGCGGAGCATCTTCGGGGTATTTTGCATGTGGACAAGGCTTCACGTCACATGACAGAGTCCGTGAGCATTTCGCAGCTTTCAAAGAGTGGCACCGATATTCAGAGAGTGGCACCGATGTAGAGGTAGTACTCGGTGATGACAGAGTTGTTAGAGCAGTCGGTGTGGGAACATTGACATTTCAGAGGGAGTCCAAACCTCCCTTGAAGGTGTCCGATGTTCTTTATGTGCCAGGGATGAGGAAGAACCTCATATCCGTCTCAGCTTTGGAGGACAGAGGATATGAGATACTATTCAGGGGAGGACAGGTGTTGATGTATCCCAGGGGCACTCCAGCTGATTCAGCTAGAGTGATAGGTGTACGCCACGCAAAGGTGTACAAGTTTGCATTTCAGTCCCTTTTGGCATTGAGCAGTAGTACCGACAGCAGAGCTAGCAGTTCTGAGCAGTGTGAGATTTGGCACCGCAGGATGGGGCACATGCATCATGGAGCCTTGAGGACTTTGCGGGAGATCACTACAGGTGTGCCAGATTTCAGTACCGATCACTTTGATACTTGCAGAGGATGTGCGATGGGCAAGTTTGCCAAATCCCCTTTTCCCAGCAGTGACAGCAGAGCGACTGGGATACTTGATTTGATTCATTCCGATGTGAGCGGTCGGATGTCTCATGTTTCCTTGAGTGGATATGAGTACTATGTGTTATTCATCGATGATCACTCCAGGAGGACCTGGATTTATTTCTTGAAGACCAAGAGTGAGGTCTTCAAGCGGTTTCAGGAGTTTAGAGCTCTTGTGGAGACACAGACAGGTCGGAAGATCAAGTCCTTGAGGTCGGACAATGGGGGAGAGTACACCCTTGGAGAGTTTGTTGACTATTGTGCGGAGGCAGGCATTAGGAGGGAGTTCACTGTTCCTTACAACCCCCAGCAGAACGGGGTTGCGGAGAGGATGAACAGATCCATCGGAGGGGCTGCCAAAGCCATGTTACATGATCAGGGGTTGCCATTGTTTTGTGGGCAGAGGCCTGCAACACAGCTGTTTATTTGCAGAACAGGAGTCTGCATCGTGCCTTGGGGCACATGACTCCGGAGGAGGCTTTTTCTGGGAAGAAGCCTGATATTGGTCATCTTCGTATCTTTGGGTGCATCACATACTCCTACATACCCAAGGAGAAGAGGACCAGACTAGAGCCCACCGCAGAGAAGGGTATCTTTGTGGGCTACACGTGAGACCTTCCAAGGCCTTTCGGATTTACATTCTCGCACGCAGAGAGTTGTTGTCGATGATGTGAAGTTCGAGGAGGACAGGCTTCAGGAGGTCACATGGGAGTTAGGAGTATCCGGACCGCCCGTACCCTAGAAAGAAGACACAGCTTGAGGTACACTCATAGGATCGAGGATCCGGAGAAGCATCTATGACGATGTCGTGTCCGTCGTTGGGGAGTGCTCGCAGTCGGGAGGGGTGGAGCTGGCAAGGACAGACAGCCTCCACAGCGCTCAATCGGGGAGTCCATTGATGGACAACACACGTACCCTCGCATTCACAAAGTCTGGGGGCAGGCAGAGGACAACAGACAGGATGGGGCCGCCAGGAGTTCAGGCTCCTGATGTTGAGGAGGAGGAGTTTTATTCTCCCGCGGGAGAAGTGCACTCAGGGAAGAGGAAGCCCAAGTGGCTTCAGGACACCTTGAGAGATGCCACATCTGTTGCTGAGCCTAAGAGGCCGGTCAGAGAGAGCAGACCACCCGAGAGGTTTTGTAGCTATATGGCAATGGCTACCAGCATCCTTGACTCTGAGCCTTCTAGCTATGAGGAGGCAGCTAGCCAGCAGGTCTGGAGAGAGGCCATGCAGGAGGAGTATTCTTCTATCATGAAGAATGATGTTTGGGAGGTGGTGCCGAGGCCTGAGGGCAAATCCGTGGTTACTTCCAGATGGCTTTACAAGGTAAAGCATGCTGCAGATGGCAGCATTGAGAAATTCAAAGCGAGGTTTGTGGCTAGAGGGTTCTCCCAGGTAGAGGGAGTTGATTATGAGGAGATCTTCGCTCTCGTGGCTCGATATACTTCGATCCGCTCTATTATATCGATAGCAGCAGAGATGGGTTGGAAGATCCACCAGATGGATGTGAAGACTGCATTTCTCAATGGCTTCATACAGGAGGAGGTGTACATTGAGCAGCCACAGGGCTTTGAGGTGCATGGGAAGGAGTCCCATGTGCGCAGACTGAAGAAGGCCCTTTATGGCCTGAAGCAAGCTCCCAGAGCTTGGTACTCCAGGATAGATACTTACTTGCAGAAGATGGGTTTCACAAAGAGTGAGTCAGATCCGAACCTTTACTATATTGTGATAGGTGAGGAGCCTCTCATTCTGGTGCTGTATGTGGATGACTTAGTCATTACAGGTGCAGAGAGACTCATAGAGCACTGCAAGAGAGATCTTGCGGCGGAGTTTGAGACGAAGGACATCGGCTTGATGCATTACTTTTTGGGTTTGGAGGTGTGGCAGGAGGAGGGGCATTTCTTCCTGGGACAGGGGAAGTATATTGTGGACATCCTTGGCAGATTCCACATGGAGGATTGTAGACCCATGTCCACACCGATGATCACCAACTGGAAGAAGCTTCATGCTTCGGATTCCGAGTTGGTGGATCCCACATTGTACAGGCAGCTGATTGGTTCCTTGATGTATTTGGTCAACACTAGACCAGATATCTGTTTTGCAGTCAACACGATGAGTCAGTTTATGTGTGAGCCCAGGAAGGTTCACTGGGTGGCTGCAAAACACATTTTGCGATACTTGCAGGGGACAGTGGATTATGGTCTGGACTACAGGCAGGGGGATGGAGTGAGATTGGCAGGTTACACTGATTCTGATTGGGCAGGCTGTGCTTCTGATAGGAAGAGCACTTCAGGGTGCTGTTTTGGGTTGGGTTCGGCAGTGGTGTCATGGTTCAGCCGGAAGCAGCAGTCAGTAGCATTGAGTTCAGCGGAAGCAGAGTATATGGCAGCCAGTCTAGCTAGTTGTGAGGCCATCCGGCTTCGCAAGATGTTGTTTGGCTTATTTGGTCAGCCGTTGAGACCTTCAGTGATTTACTGTGATAATCAGAGTTGCATTAAACTCACGGAGAATCCAGTATTTCATGACAGGTCAAAGCATATCGGGATCAAATATCATTTCATCCGAGACTATGTTCAGAAGGGAGCTGTGAAGCTTGAGTATATTCCCACTGATGAGCAGGTTGCAGATATTCTTACCAAAGCCTTACCACGGGGCAAGCATGTCTACTTCAGAGACAAGATGGGTGTGGTGAGGAACACCTTCCTCGGTAAGAGGGAGTGTTGAAATTTGGTACCGGAGGACAGGTGGTTCCCCAAGGCTTTGATCTTTGGCCTAGGGAAAAGTGTCCAAAAGAATTTAATTTTTCTCCTAAAGTGACTTTATAATTTTTATAAAGTCAAATCTAATTTTAAAGTGACTTTAAGTGATAAAGTTACTAAAGTGACTTTATAAAGTTATAAAGTCAAATCTAATTTAAAGGTGACTTTAAGTGATAAAGTTACTAAAGTCTAATTTTAAAGTGACTTTAATAAAGTCAATATAAAATTAGAAAGGAAAAAGTGACTTTGGAAATAAAAGACTAAGTGGGTCTTTATTAAAGTGGGGTGAATTAAAAAATAGAAAGTGAGATTTAAATGAGCATTTAATCTCAACCCTAGATCTAAATCTATTTCAGCCATTGGATTTAGGGATTCCCCAAAAGTCACTTAGGGTTAGGTTAAAGGAGGAAAAGGAGGAAAAGGTCATTCATTCTTTCATGAGTAGATTGGGAGAAGGAGAGAAAGAGAGCAAGGGAGATTTCTGGGCAGTGAGGAGAAGGAGACAGCAGCTTGGCACACATTCCAAGGCAGCAGTTCAGCAAGTCCGTACAGCAGAGTTTGGCACACATTCCAAGGCAGATTTTGGCACGATTTTCTAGAAGGCCGTACAGCAGCCTTTTGGCACGATTTCCAAGAGGTCGTACAGCAGGTTAGCACAAATTTCGAGGCAGCAAAGGGGCTGTTTTATTTGGCACAAATTTCTAGGCAGGCCGTACAGCAAGTGGCTGTACCTTTGCACGGAAATCGAGGCAGATTTCGTACAGCAAGTTTCTGCTGTCTTTTGGCACGAATTTCGAGGTCCGTACAGCAGCGACGGCGTTCTTCTTTGTTTCGCTCGTCGAGTGGCCGTACAAGCGCATTTGTGCAAATTTTTTGGCACGAAAATTGAGAAATCCGTACAGCATTTATTGCTGTTCCTGTTTTGCTGTTTGTGCATTTTCCAAGGCGGTGGTTAAGCACGGAAAAAGAGATAAGTTGTAAAAGTCTGTTTGCTGATTATTTATTTTGCTGAATATTTCTATCACTGTAAAAAGCATTTTTCCAGAAATAAGAAGGAGCTTTCGAACTGGTTTTCCCCAAGAGTTGTAGGGGGTTTTTCCGGGGTCACCTTGACCAAAAATACTGAGTTATGATGTGTTGAATGACTGTTTATTCTTTATTTTGTTTTTTATTTACGCATTTTCCGACGTACGAAAAATTTCCAGAATTTGTGTTTTCAGCAAAATTTATTTTTCAGTTGTTGAATGTATGGTTATGGGAAAGGGCATTTAACTATTTTGGAGTAATAAGGTGAAAACTGAAAACCGGGGTGGGAAACTATAAATTTCTACAATGTGGTGGATCGTAAGAGCACATTTGGATGTTGCTTCACTCTTGGTTCTGCTTCGATATCTTGGATGAGCAGGAAGCATAAATCGGTTGCTTTGAGCACCGCCAAGGCCGAATACATTGCAGTGAGTATGGCCTGTCATGAAGCTGTTTGGTTGAGAAAGCTCTTCAGTGAGCTGTTTGGACATGTGCTTGATACCGCTGTTATCCTTTGTGATAACCAGAGTGGGATTCATCTTTCTGAGAATCCTGTGTTCCATGATCGATCCAAGTACATTGATATTAGGTACCACTTTGTCCGGGACATGGTACAACGAGGCGCTGTAAGGCTCTATCACATTAGGACTGATGAGCAGGGCGTAGATATTCTCACGGAGCCCCCGGGGAAGGTCAAATTCTTAACCTTCCATGAGAAGCTTGGTATCATGGACAGACCCTATTCTGAGGGTCCTGCTTGAGTTGGACTTTGAGCTCTAGGAGCTCCAGGGGGCTTGGGGATAGCTTCTTGGAGCTATAAGAAACCACAGGGCGAGGTTCGCCAATCCTTGTTGGTGTGCTTCTTCCCCACTGTTGTGATATTGTGCTGATTCACCCTCTCTTTGATCTATGCCCCACATGCATCTTACCCATGGAGTTTCAGACTCATGGGAAGTACCTCTCATTTGGCCAATGAGGCGGGAAATGTGGACAGAGACCAATAGCATGATCGATGGACACATCGAGGATTGCCGTAGTATGTCTAGGATGGGATGCGTCCAACACATTGTCTGGGATCAAGTCTGATGAGGTTCTTACCTCTAAACTGACTTCGGGTTAGTATGTGACTCTCTTGAGTTTGATTGAGGTTTTAACCTCTACGCTGACTTCTAGTCAACAGAGCGTGATGTCTTTGTGACTCACTCTCGTTTGTTTGCCCCAAGAGCTAGCAAAGCATGTTACGGCAAGATGACATAGGATTGCAGGATGATGATGATGATAGTACATGATGGTATTGGATGACAGGATGACACAGGTGGACAGATGGAGTTCTCCCTAGTTGAAAGGGAGTGTTAATTTTGGGCAACTAGGTCCAAACTCCATGATGCATTGCTCATATGATGATGATTATATTTTTGTTGGATTCCTCTTTCGGAGAGGTGCAAGACTGATCTAAAGATCATCTTGTTTGGATGTGTAGAACTTATATTTTGTTTTTATTAACCACATATGCAAATTGTCAAGGTCGGCCAGATTTGTAATGTAGGCTCAGAAGCCCAACAAATGTGTCACACACCCTCATTGATGGAGGATATAAATAGGAGAGAGATCATGCTCATTTCGTCATAATCTCATCACACATTCTTCTTGTGATCTGATTGGTTCGTACAGCCTAAGAGAGGCTTCTCTTCCTCACATGTGTGAATCTGAAGCTGGAGAAATTGCGGACTGTTTTAGGGCTTTTGCTGAAGTGTTGACAAGTGTTGACCATGGGTCAAATCTTGGAGTTTGACCTTCATTTTTTGACAGAAATTCCGATTTCTTGAGGCCACATTGGAGGGCACAAAAATCAAGGCTGTACGTTGACTTTGACTGCAGACTGTTGACCACAGCGTTGACTTCTGTGTTGACTGATTTCTGTTGACTTGTGTTGACTTTTTGGGAGTCCTCTTTGAGGGGTGTGTGTGACACTTGGAGAAAGGCTGATCTGGCATGTTGGAGAAGTTGGTTTGACCAACTAAAGCCTTCGCTGGCTAGGGCATCCTGTTAACTGCTGTAACAAACATTTCTCTCTATATTTGCTGGACAAGAAGAATTACAAATTCTGATATATTATTTGGCTTGTCTTCTGTTTATCTATTATTATGTTCTATCAGCATTTTACTTCCATGTTTATGTGATTGCTAAATTGAATTGGGTCTATAAGAAAGATTGAAGGAAAACTGCATTAAGCATGGAACATACCATGGTTAAATTAACAGAGGAGAAGGAAGAGAGCACAAATTAATAGAGAGACCAGCAATAAGCACTTTGTTATTGTACCAAAACAACAATTAATAAGCCAACTGTTCTCTATTACACGGATGCACATATTCATACTTAGGATCCAATTAGCAAGTAGTTACAACTGTATAAATACTTTGGTTGGTTAACCTGACTACCTTGTTGATCGACTTACGTATTTGGCTGGACAATTGACTGTTCTTTCATTCTAGTTGACTATTGGGTCTAGTCGACACAGTAAACTAGCACTTCCAACATCTCCCCCCACCTCAAATCCTTTCTCATCTTAAGCAGGAGGAAAATGTGGTCTTATAATTACAAAATTATAAAGAATCTTGTTACAAAAATGTTGGTTAGGGTACTTGGCTTTCACCCCAGAGACTCAGGTTTAGGTCCTCGCAATGGAACCAATGTTGTAATTGAGGGAATCATGAGGTGTTACCAACAGTCTTTTACACAAAGTAGTATACAATAATATACTAATATACAAGCATGCACATAGAGAAGAGAAGGAAGAGAACACAAAGTAATGGGGAGACCAACGATAAGCACTTTATTATTATACCACAACAACAGCTAAAAGCCAACTGGTTTTTGTTGCATGGATGCACATATTTATACTCATGATTTAGTCACAAGGCAGTTACAACTGTTTTACTACTTTGGTTGGTTGACCCGACTGCGCAGTTGACTGACTTGGTGCAAGATTATTCTGCTTGTATCTTTGCTCTCCGTAGAGGAATAAGTCTACAACTCTTCAAACAAGGGAGTTTCATTTTGAGATTAGATATAAAATGATGACACAAAATGTTGATAATCATTACATAGGCTATTAAACAGAATGGTGATGAATTCTTTATCTTTAATATTTGAGTCAATCGCTGATAATTTGGTTTTTAGTTCCCACAACTTCTGAACATGATTTTTTATAGAATTTGATGCTACCATATTCAAATTAGTTGATTTGTTTCTCAACAATAAAATTCATAGCTTCATACAAATTCTTTAAATCTCAATTGCAATGGTAACCAATGACCATGAATGAGGAAGAATATCATCTTCCAAAGCAAAGGTAACAACAAGTAATACATTTTTTCTTTTCTTTTTATAGTTGCTAGTAATGGGATTTGGTTTTGGTGTTGTTAGTGTAACTATTTTTCAAGGATTAAGGTAGGGACGAAATTTGCTCCATTTTTTTGTTTCCAAGTAGGAAAATTTTTACCATTTAATTTATGAGACTCAGACATCATGAAGTTATTAATATTGGGCATTACATTATAACTTAAAAAAAAAACTGCTTATAACTTATCACTCTTTAAAATATCAGATTTATATGGCAGTCAAATATGTTTTTTTTTCAAATATCTTTAAAAGATTGTTGTACCTTTTGTTTGTACATGCATCATCTTCAAGTTCATTGTATGTTGCTATACAATTTATTGATTAGTGTCACAATTGCTGTCATACAAGATTAATTTATGAGCCGTACACTGTTAATTATTTGCTTTTAACGTGTTGCCAAATTTGATCAATTCTACAGCTTTAATTCTTCAGCTGTATGATTTGAAATTGAGCCACCGTTGATTTAATTCAGTCATTGCACTTTTTGATTTGAAAAGAGTCTTCGTACAGAAAAAAATCACTGGTCAACAATCGTACAAACCCTGAAATTTCTGGATATTAATTACACTGTCGTCAGTACATATTCAAATTGTCATCCATGCATTTTAATTGGGAAAACTGTTGCTTGTACTTATTGATTGCAATTCACTGTAAAAATTCTGAATGGATCACACTTAATTTGATTTCATCTTCCTTCTTGCCTGTATAGATAGTCTACAAGATTTTAAAATTGCTGTTAGAATTTCATATTGCTATGCACTTATTGCTGAATAACCTTACAAATTTTGAACAAACCGATGTACCATTCTTAATTACTGAGTCATACATATGCCCCTCTCCAATTGCGCTTTCCAAAGCTTGTGCCTGTTCCAAACTTCATCTTGACAGTCTTTGAAAATGCACTGGGCCACAATCACCAAGGCTCTAATACCATGTTAAATTAAACTATGCTATGGAGAATATGGGAGACAAACGACAGTGTGAATGAAAGACATATATTATCTGAAATGTGTGTATGATTACATAAAGTGGTTTGTATATATATCTAGTAGGTTCCATTATTCCCATTAGGAACTGCTCACTTGATTTCTTAATTACATATAACATAAATGCCATTTATTACGTATGATTTATTTCGAGTTTATTATATCATTAATCAATACATTAATGAAATTATCATTCCAATATCTAATATTGTTAGGCAATACTTTTAGGAAAACTTTATTGTTTCACTTAAATTTTTGAATATTCAAACTGGTTGTCATGTCATTTTCTGGCCGCATTCAAGTCTTGCTAAGTCTCTTATGTTTGCTGTGTGGCAGACTATAATGGTCATCGAGTTTTAACCCACTTGGGACTTCATATTCAAATATTCAGCTTGGTGGATGTATGATTGTTGTTAGATAAGAATATTCATATTATAAACTGGGCCAATTCATCTTAATATGGCACAAAGAAGTACTAGGAAGGCCCTAGTTGGTTTGGTCTTTTTGTGCGCTCTCCTTGTTATTCTTCCAAAGATGTCATGTGCAAATGTTATCTTGATCGGGAACAACATGTCCTTTTCGTTTGACGACAAAGAGGCAACCTTTGGTAAGGTTCCATTTATTGATGCTCTTTTATAGTTTGGGTTCATGCCAAGTTGATGTTGCTTCCAAAGTTGTCTAGATAATTCTAAAATTTGCAGAATTGCAGTTGGGTATAAAAGAGTACTTCTTTCTTTGTTTCTTGGATTTCTCTTGCATCGAATAGCTAAATTTTTTTCTGCTATTTGCTTAATTTCTGAATTCCTTATTTAAGATCCAAACGTGATAACGTTATGCTAATTAGATACTGTTTTCTATCTGTCAGCATTTACAAATTTCTCAAATGATATTCAAATAAAAGCTGGATATGAAAAACTTACTCAAATAATAACAATGACAGAATTTTTTCCATATCTTCATGGGAACATCCAAAGGAATGCTCCCTGTTACCTCCTAAGTTGTCACTTGAGGTGTAAAAGTACCAATCACCAAGTGAGATACCAAGGGCAACTTAGACTGCCTGCTGTCACCTCGGTAGTGCTTCCCTTCTCTTTAAGCGGACTCTACTCCTGCAGGAGGGGGCTTCCCCGAGAAAACTAAATCAAGCAAACCATAGGGAATGGAAAGGAGATCTACAACTTCGGGTAAATCTGGTTTCCAGTTTTACAATATAGAAAATTAAGTCTGAAGGTGATGAAATGAGGGGTTTCAAGACTTTTAGCAAATTTGATTTCTATTTATCTCAGCTTTAATTTCAATATTTGCAGAGCAGAAATAAAATGATGTATTTTTTATATTTTGAGGTGGTTGAAAGAGAGGACAAGTGCCCAGATTCCAGACTGGGAAAATGAGGTCAATAGAGAAAAATTAGTGGGGTGTTTAAACAATGGTTTAGGGGAAAACCAAATTGCGAAATACACGTAATAGCAGTCCTTGAATGGCTGGAAATTAAATACAGAATATATGAAGGAAGGGGCCTCTAAGAGATCCACCTTCAAGCTTGATTCAAAGGTGAATTTTGCTAAGCAAATAAACTATCACAACAACTATTTAAGATGTTAAATGCAAATCAGGCTATTTCCATTAACGAAATACCAAAGAAACTAGAGAGACAGATTTTCACTTCTAGTTAATTCCAATGTGGTTGATCAATCACTCCCCTTGGCCTCGTGAACAAGCTTTAACATCATAAAATTAGCATCCAAATTCAGTAAATGGCCTCTGTTGCCTCAAAAC
The DNA here is from genome assembly GCA_034641835.2 of Pinus albicaulis. Taxonomy (NCBI): domain Eukaryota; kingdom Viridiplantae; phylum Streptophyta; class Pinopsida; order Pinales; family Pinaceae; genus Pinus; species Pinus albicaulis. Next base: position 1,897,768,391 of record CM076578.1, read on the forward strand.
CTAGCAGGTCTTGTGAGAGGCCTCACAAGACAAGAACTAGACCAAGGGACAACACTGAGTTGGAGGCTCATTGTCACCACAACACGCAACCTCATGCTCTTTAGTGGATTTTCACCACAAGGGAGGCTTCCCAATATAAGTCACGCAATAGATATTTTAAGGCAAAGGTTCAAAGGTGACGAATGGGATAAGCTCAAGAAGGGCACTTAGACCAAGAACAAGGTACAATCCAATAAGGCAAGGAATAGAGTGCTCTTCAAGATATATATCATGCTCTTTAAGGAATAAGCAATGATAATGACATACAAAGGCACATGAGACCCAGAAAAGGCTTGTGAAAAAATTGATATGATCAACAAAAGGAGCCACAAGCCTTCAACAAGCCCCAAGTTAAAGGCTTGGTGCTAGTTTAGGGTTTCCTAGGGCAAAATTACCTAGGGCTTGTGATGTTCACCCTAAATAGGGAGGTTTAACTGTGGAAAAGGCTAGATTTTGATGCAATTAGATTCAATCCATGTGAAAAACCTCACAACAAGCCAACATTCTTAATTTTGGGCAACTAGGTCCAAACTCCATGTTGTGATGCTTAGATGACGATGCCAATAGTTTTATTGGATTCCTCTTTCGGAGAGGTGCAAGATCTATCTAAAGATCATCTTGATTGGATGAACAGAACATGTATTTTGAATTTATTCCACATGTGCAAGGTTGGCCTGATTTATCCCACATGCATAAGAGATGTGTCACACACCCCCACATATGCCTATATATTGGAGAGACTTGGAGTTCATTTTAGACACATTTTGGTGGAGGCATTTTCTTCTCTCTTGGATGGTGATGGAGCAGCGTTCTTGGTTCTGCGTTTAGGGCATCTTGGTGGAGCATTCTTAATGAGATGTCTTGGGGTTGTGTGACACATGTGGGTGGCTGACCTTATGAAGACTTTGCTGGTTGAAGCATCCTGTTGATCGCCGTAACGCCACCATTCTTTATCTCTGTTTTGGCTTGTCTTCCATCGATCTATTGGTATGTTCTATCTGCATATTACTTTCATTGTGCCCTAGAAGTTTAAAGTATATTTGCATCTAAGCATAGAACATCTTCAGAATTTAACATGGTATCAGAGCAAGGAGAAGACAAAGCCTATCTTGTTGAGAATCTAGGGCCAAGTTACCTCTACCTTTCCAAAGGCTGTTATAGTGACGACAGATCCAAGTTTATGGTCCGACTGAGGTGGCCACAGGTGGTTCAGACCCTAGTTTGAAGTGGCCGTAGAAGACTTGTCCAGGGTTGAGTTTCCTGAGTAAAGTGCCATAGAAGCTGAGATCCTTGAGGTAAGGTAAGGGTATGTAGTGGCTAAGTCTTATGTAGATGGTTGCTGAGTCTTCTCCAAGGAAGTCTGTCCTTGAAGAAGTGAGAGGATAATAGCGTGTTGGAGCTGATATACAGTGGTATAGGAGCAGCTAACTATTGTGAGATTGCTGGTGGAATTGTGCCCTAAGTTCAGTCATCTTGAAGCAGTGAGGGGATTGTAAGAAGGCAGAGATATGAAGACCCTGTGAATAATGCTTATGATGTGGCAAATCACTATTAGAGGGCACACTGATATAGGCCTATGTTCAATGACATTGGAGGAGCACTGTCATTGATAGAAGGCAGATTGATCAATTGATATGTGCAAGTGTATTTGAAGCAGCAGAGGACCTTGTGTGCAGCTGAGGCAGAAGCATTGGAGCAACAGTACTCTCTGCAGGTAGAGGAGGCAAAGGCCCTGCCTGGTACATCAAGGAGTAGAATCCAAAAGGGATGTAAGTGAAGTGCATCTTTAGCAAGTCATTTTATTTGTTCTTGTTGTATAGGAAGATATGGACAGTGACATATGGCAGAATCTATATGATCTTGATCTGTGATATCTTCAGAGGCATATGGAAAATTACATAATCATGAAGACATTTGTCAGGGTTGTGCCAAAGGGAAGCATAGGGGACTTTTCTTCATTCCTCAAGTGTCACAAAGACATCTGATACACTCTGACTTATCTATATGCTGCCTGTGAAATCCTTCAGAGGATGTTCTTATAGATGTCATCTCTCACAAGAGGAGCTGGCATTAAGAGGGAGACTACAACAGTATATGCTCCTAAGCAAATAACGTTGCTAGAAGAAACAAGAGAAGACCCTCATGGCTTAGAGACATATGGCCCCAAAGGGGGACATTCCGGGAAAGCAAGAAGCCATATAAATACCAAGGGTATCTAGCTGCCATGAGTACAATATGAGCCTGGATCATTTGAAGAAGTCGTAAAGCATCAAGTCTGGATGGATGCCATACACAAAGAGTACGAATCCATTATGAAGGATGATGTCTGGGATATGGTCCCGAGACCAGAGGACAAAGCTGTTGTCATCTCAAAATGGCTCTATAAGATCAAGCACGGATCTGATGGAAGTGCTGAAAAGTATAAGGCAAAATTCGTTGCCCGAGGCTTCTCTCAAAAGGAAGGCGTAGTCTATGATGATATACTTGCACCTGTGGTCCGATGTTCCACCATCCGATCTATTATTGCCCTTACTGCTACGCAAGGATGGAGTCTACATCAGATGGATGTGAAGACTGTTTTTCTGCATGGTTCGATATAGGAAGAGGTGTATGAGGAGCAACCTCTGGGGTTTGAAGTCCAGGATAAAGACTCTCATGCATGCAGGTTGAAGAAAGCCCTCTATGGGTTGAAGCAAGCCCCCAGGGCTTGGTACGAGAGGATATATAGCTACTTGATGAAGCTGGGCTTCACTCGAAGTAATGCTAATCCAAACCTTTACTTCAAGGTTGATAGAGTAAGCCTCTCATTCTGGTTCTCTATGTGGACAATTTCTTCCTGACAGGTGCTGACACTCTCATTCATTAGTGTAAGAGGGAGATCGTTTCCGAGTTCGAGATGAAGGACCTAGGACTGATGCATTACTTCCTAAGTCTGGAGGTTTGGCAGAGACCTGACAAGATTTTCCTCTCTCAAGGAAAATATATTGTGAAGCTATTGGAAAGATTTGGAATGGTGGACTGTAAGTCCGTATCAACACCGATGGAGCTCAACTTTAAGAAGTTGAGTGGAAACGCTGCTGGGCCAGTGCTAGCAAATCCTACGGAGTATCGCCAACTTGTAGGGGCCCTGATGTTCTTAGGGAACATCCGTCCGGACGTGTGTTGTGCAGTGAACACTTTGAGTCAACACATGGTTGATCCTCATAACATTCACTAGGTTGGTGCCAAGAAACTCTTAAGATATCTTTGGGCCATGATAGACCATGGGCTGAGATACACTGCCAGGAGTTTGAGACTTCGTGGATATACTGATGCCCATTGGGCTGGTAGTGTGGTGGATCGCAAGAGGACATCTGGATGCTGCTTCACACTTGGGTTTGCTTCAAGTAGGAAGCAGAAGTCGGTAGCTTTGAGCACTGTTGAGGCCGAATACATTGCAGTGTGTATGGCATGTTGTGAGCTGTTCGAGCATGTGCTAGATGCCACCGTTATCCTTTGTGATAACCAGAGGGGGATTCATTTGTCAGAGAATCCCATGTTCCACGATCGATCCAAGCATGTTAATGGCTGGTACCATTTTATGTGGGATATGGTACAGCGAGGCGCCGTAAGGCTTGATCATATAGGAACTGATGAGTAGGTCGTGAATATTCTCACAGAGCCCTTGGGGAAGGTCAAGTTCCTAACCTTCCGTGAGAATCTTGGAATCGTGGAACGACCCTATTTGGAGGGTCTTGTGGGACGATGAGCTTTGGGAGCTCCAGGGGGGCTTTGGGGATAGCTTCTTGGTGCTATAAGCAACCATAGGGCTAGGCTTGCCGAACCTAGTTGGTGTGCTTCCACCCCACCATGATGATATTGAGTTGGTTTACCTCTCTCTGATCTATGCCTCGTATGCATCCTACCCATGGAGTTTCAGACTCATGGGAAGTACCTCTCATTTGGCCAGTGAGGTGGGAAATGTGAATAGAGACCATAGCAAGACCGATGGATGCATCAGAGATTGCCGTACTCTCTCTGTCTAGGATGGCATGTGTCCAACCACTTGATCTGGGATCAAGTCTAGTTAGGTTTCGGACCTCCAACTGACTTCAGGTCAGTTAAACTAACTTCGGGTTAGTATATGACTCTCTTGAGACCAAGTGAGGTTTCGGACCTCCAACTGACTTCGGGTCATTTAAACCAACTTCGGGTTGGTATGTGACTCCTTTGAGTCCCATAGAGGTTTCAAACCTCTGAGCTGACTTCGGGTTAGCCGGAAGTGATGTCTTTGTGACTCACCTTTTGTTTTGAAATAAAGAAGCCAACGAAGCAAGTTACAGTGGGATGACGCACGATGTTTGGATGGCACTAGTGGATGGAGTTCTCCCTAGTTGAGAGGGAGTGTTAATTTTGGGCAACTAGGTCCAAACTCCATGTTGTGATGCTCATATGACGATGCCAATAGTTTTATTGGATTCCTCTTTCGAAGAGGTGCAAGATGGATCTAAAGATCATCTTGATTGGACGAGCAGAACATGTATTTTGAATTTATTCCACATGTGCAAGGTCGACCTGATTTATCCCACATGTTTAAGAGATTTGTCACACACCCCCACAGATGCCTATATATTGGAGAGACTTGGAGTTCATTTTAGACACACATTTTGGTGGAGGCATTTTCTTCTCTCTTGGATGGTGATGGAGCAACGTTCTTGGTTCTGCGTTTAGGGCATCTTGGTGCAGTGTTTTGGTGGAGCATTCTTAATGAGACGTCTTGGGGTCGTGTGACACATGTGGGTGGCTGACCTTATGAAGACTTTGCTGGTTGAAGCATCCTGCTGATCGTCGTAACGCCACCAGTCTTTATCTCTGTTTTGGCTTGTCTTCCATCGATTTATTGGTATGTTCTATCTACATATTACTTTCATTGTGCCCTAGAAGTTTAAAGTATATTTGCATCTAAGCATAGAACATCTTCAAAATTTAACAAACGTCCTCCACCTAGTTGAATTCAGCCCTATGTCGTAGCCTAGCGGCTTGCCTTGAAGGGTCGAAAATGAGAGGAGAGAGAATTTGAAAAATGATTTTTGAGAAGGTTTGATCACCTATGTGGAAGCCAATGCCTGTTTCTTGGGTGATGGAGTCTAAGGGAAACCTATTATGGAGATATCAAACCCTAGAAGGAAGTAAGGGATGAAAACCCCTAGTTATCACTTTATGAGGGGATAAAATCAAGAGGAAAGCTCACTAGGAGGTCCTCAAGGGATGTCCAACATTCTTTAGTTAAAACATAGAATATTTTACCAAAATTCCATAGAAAGATTTGACAAGAACATAGAAACCCTGTAACAATTATTGCATGCAATAACCAATAAAAGATAGTCAACAACAAATATAAATATGTGCATGAACAAAACCTCTTCATTAGCCCAAAGTGATGTTTCCACAACAAGAGCTAGCCTCCAATAGCAAAATTATCCATAAATATCACATCTCCACAAGAATAAAAGGCTACAACATCTAGGGCGAAATCTCTAAGGAGGTCGAAGTAGTCCACAAGTGAAGATGAGAATGAGATGTCAAGTGACGTCTATTTATATGAGGTCCACCTAACCTAATATTAGCTTAAGAGGCCCCTAAAACAAATTTGACAAATAATCCTTGGGTTACAAGCCAGCCCACTAGCTTAATGCAAAATTATGCCATGAATGACCCACACATGTGAGTCGTAAGCCTCAAAATGCTGATGTCATGCCCTTTTTGGGCTCCAAATGTCATGTCATGGTGAGACGAAGGATGAAATTGTGTCTGGGTGCCAAGATCATCCCTCATTTGAGGAGTGTCCCTTAAATATAACTCAAAGCAACCTTAGGGGTCCCAAATCCAACTGGGATGCCACTCCTTCATATCCATGGTTCTCCAATGGTCAACACAAGGCCTCCTATCTCCAGTGTTAGGGCTCCATCAGGTGCAACAAGCCCTCCCTAGTCATCTTATGAAAGACCATTCTGATCTGGGCTTTGAATCATGGCTTGCCCGTCAGGTAGTGTCAAGGCTAGCTTGGGGGCATGTTGGGTCCAGTGGTGCAATCATCAAGAATCCTCTGTGTTGGGTCAAAGAAGATCATGTCTTGGGTCCTAAGGGTTCTCTGGGACATGCATTATCTACTCAATTCGTCACAATGGCCAACGCCTTGATGCAAGTGGGCAACACTGCATTTGCTAAGTTACCAACCTCTCTAGAAGGCCTAGGTACCCCGTGGAGTGGGTGCCCTCGAGACCTGTGCTGCTGTGGACCACCTGAAAAAAGCCGCCTTACAATCCAATGAAAGAAACCATTTATTAGAGACTAAGATCATATAAGCATCTAAGTGGACCAAACTTTTATGTTAAGGGCATATTAATACTTCAAACTTGGATCACCTTCTGATATCTAACTAGATCAAGTCCTGTAAAGGTGTTCTCTACCTTGATAGAGGTGGCTATTGATCAACCTATTAGGTGCTTCCAACCCCTAAGGAAAAGTGGCATTTCCATGGTCAATCCCTAAACCAATAGGTGTTAGTGAAAATGAGTGGAAATGGAGGGGAAAAGGCTTCATGGCCAAGTGCCATGGTCAAGGGAACCAACTAATGGGGATCCTCATCTTGAGTGTATAGATGTAATGGAGGGAGCAATCATGGATGCATGAGTTACCCTATGCGTCTTTTACTTCTTCTTGATAATGCTTGTTATAACGATGCATAACTCAAGGGTTAGAGCTTGCTCTTTATGATGTAGCATTTAATATTACCCCTTAAGATGAGGTAGTTTATCACTCATCAGGGTTGGGACATGAAAGGGTTCCTTTTGATGAGATGGAGCATCAAGTGCTCAGGAACTGGGTGATGGCTAATGAGGGTAGAGCTCATGTTGCGCTTTTTCCCACACGCTAACTTATTGTCTCAGCCATCTATTGCATTTTGACTCGCTTCTTTTTCTTTCATTGTGGCCACATTATGCTTTTCCATTCTTTTAGCTGCATCAACCTCTAGGGCAATGTTTCTCGACCCTACTCAAGGATGTGGATAAGTGGGTGCCAAATCCCATTGAACCAATGACAATTTAGACCAAAAGAATGGAGGTGGTATAAGGGGTTTGTAATGTGAGATGGAAAGTGTCAAGTATGGTGTAAGGGAAAAGTGAACAAGCTATATCAATCCGAGCTTTCTATGTAGTGCCCCTCCTATGACCCTAGGGCCTTAAGGGAGGTACCATTGGACTAGGACTAAAGATTAAACCCCTAGGAAAGGTGAGAGAACGGATTTACAGTCGAGATCGGTCAATCTTCTAGATCACCCCTTTATTCATACTAAATGTCCAAAACAAACAAGTATAAGCACCCGATTGCAAAATGATCAAAGTACCTTTTGAAAAGAAGCCCACCTTAATCCAGGAGGAAATGCTGGATGGTGAGAGGTATGTGGCTGATGCAGATGGCGAAGGCATATCACATATCATCATCAATAAGTGAATGTCAGGGGCTTCTGGCTTGCTGGCTGTCCAATGTATGAGAAAAGTTTTCTCCTACAGGGTTACCCATTTTGGTGAGTAACAACTTCCAATTAAAGTGCCTCCCATCAACAAGAATGCACCCTTGATTTCCATTAAGCCTTCAAAGGTTTAGCAATATGGTCTCCAAAAGTTATAAGCACTTTTAACAATAGGACTTAGGGTAAGTCTGGTTTCCAGTTATACAATATAGAAAATTAAGTCTAAAAGATGATGAAATGCGGGGTTTTTTAGAATGTTAGCAAATCTGATTTCTATTTATCTCAGCTTTAATTTCAAGATTTGCAGAACAGAAATAAAATGTTGTATTTTTTATATTTTGAGGTGGTTGAAAGAGAGAACAGTTGCCCAGATTTTAGATTGGGAATATGGGGTCAATAGGGCAAACTTAGTGGGGGTGTTTAAACAATGTTTTAGGGGAAAACCAACTTGCAAAATACATGCTATAGCAGTCCTTAAATGGCTGGAAATTAATGTAATGCCCCAAATTATTTAATAACAATAATAACAATAATAATAAACTACTTATTTAATAAAAAGGGAAAGACACAAAAAATAAGACATGGGAAAGGAAAAGTCAAGATAAAGAAAGAATTAAAAATGACAAGTGGATCCTAGAGATTGAGTTTTTCATGTTGAATGAATTCTATATATGGAGGAGGAAGGAGAAGAAAGACATCTTTCAGCTTGGGGCAGTAGGCTAAGAAATCTGGTATAACAGTAGATTGCGGGCTCGGGGGTGGCCAGCTGTAGAAAGATTTAGTGCAGATGAGCCTATGGTTCAGTGGAGAGTTGTCCCCCACATGTTGGTTGCGGACAACAAGATCAGGAATGCACGATGGTTCAAGACATTGTTAGTTAGTGGATTCTTCTTCTTGCAGGCAAGTCCCATCACACATTGTTCATATGGATTTGCAGTGACTGAATTTCATTTATCAATCATTATTATGAATTTATCTATATATGTTTAAGATAGTTACAACTTTGCTAAGCAAATAAACTAACACAACTATTCAAGATGTGTAAAGTTTTGTAGATGTTCTATGCTAGTAGCAATTTCACTTTTCTTTCAGCAATCATACAAGTAGGTAAGCAAAATGCAGATAGAACATATAAGTAGATCTTACAGAAGACAAATCAGAAACAGGAAAAATGTGTGTATTCGTTTCGGCGGTCAACAGGATGCTTCAACCAGCAAAGTCTCCTTTGGTCGGCCAGCCCAGCATGTGTCACAACAACCCTCCAAACTGTAGATGAGTCAACCCAAGTCAACTCTGCAAAAGTCAACGCTGGCCTGAAAAGTCAACGCAGGGGCAGCAAGCTAAAAGTCAACGCAGCAGCAAAACGGTCAACCCTTTGACCTCGATTTTTGTGCCAAGTAGTACGGCCTTCATAAATCGAACCTTCCACAAGTTTTCAGCTTGTTTGGACCAAGCGTTGACCAAAGTCAACGCTGGTCAAAGTTTCTGCGAAACCCTAGCAGCAGAAAATCTGTACTTCAGCTCAGCCGTACAATTTGTCCTCTTCGTCCTTCACACGTGTGGCTGAAACTTGTCTTTAGGTAGCTCGTACTAATTGATGAGAAGAGAAGATGATGAGTTGTGTTGATGATAAAATGCTCTTCAACTTTTCCTGTATTTATATCAATCATGAGGGTGTGTGACACATCTGTTGGGCATGCGAGCCTACATTACAAAACTGGCCGACCTTGCACATATAATTTATTAAAATTAATAAATTCAAAATATAAGTTCTGCTCATCGGATTAAGACATATTTTATATGGATTTTACATCTCTCAGAAAGAGGAATCCAACAAAAATATTAGCTTCTTAATCTGAGCATCTTAACATGGAGTTTGGACCTAGTTGTCAAAATTTAACACTCCCTCTCAACTAGGGAGAACTCCATCTATTAGTGCAATCAACATCGTGCGTCATCCCGCCGAAACTTGCTTTGCTGGCTTCTTTATTTCAGAACAGAAGTGGGTTAGTCACAAAGACATCATCCCCCGACTGACATAATCAGTCCAGAGGTCCCAGACCTCACAAATCTTGATCCCAGATCAAGTGGTTGGGCCGTGCCATCCTAGATAGAGAGTACGGCAATCTCTGATGCGTCCATCAGTCTTTGCTAATAGTCTCTAACTTTTCCACACCTCATTGGCCAAATGAGAGGTACTTCCAATGAGCCCTGAACTCAATGGGTAGGATGCATACGGGGCACAGAAAATGAGAGGTGAACCAACTCAAAATCACAACGGTGGGGTCCAAGCACACCACCAAGGTTGGCAAGCCTAGCCTTGTGGTTGACCATAGCTCCAAGAAGCTCTCCCCAAAGCCCCCCAGAGCTCCCAGAGCTCATCGTCCAACAGGACCCACATCATAGGGTCTTTCCACGACACCAAGACTCTCACGGAAGGTTAGGAACTTGACCTTCCCCAGGGGCTTAGTGAGAATATCCGCGACATGCTCATCAGTTCCTATATGATCGAGCCTTACGGCGCCTCGCTGTACCATATCCCGGATAAAGTGGTACCTGATATCAATATGCTTGGATCGGTCGTGGAACACAGGATTCTCAGTCATACGAATCCCACTCTGATTATCACAGAGTATCACAGTGGTATCTAGCACATGTCCAAGCAGCTCACTAAAGAGCTTCCGCAACCAAACTGCTTCACAACAGGCCATACTAGCAGCAATGTATTCAGCCTCCGCGGTGCTCAAAGCCACCGACTTCTGCTTCCTGCTCATCCATGAGATCGAAGCAGAACCAAGATTGAAGCAGCATCCAGATGTGCTTTTACGATCCACCACACTGCCAGCCCAATTGGCATCAGTATATCCACGGAGTATCACACTCCCGGCAGTGTATCTCTGCCCATGGTTTATCGTGCCCCGAAGATATCTCAAAAGATTCTTGGCACCAACCCAGTGAAAATGATGAGGCTCAACCATCTGTTGACTCAAGGTATTCACTGCAAAACATATGTCCGGACGGGTGTTCACTAAGAACATCAAAGCTCCTATGAGTTGACGATACTCAGTAGGATTTGCCAAGATAGGCCCTGCAGCGCTGCCACTCAACTTCTTAAAGTTGAGTTCCATTGGTGTCGACACGGACTTACAGTCCACCATCCCAAATCTTTCCAGAAGCTTCACAATATATTTTCCTTGAGAAAGGAAAATCTCTCCAGGTCTCTGCCAGACCTCTAGGCCTAGGAAATAGTGCATCAGTCCTAGGTCCTTCATCTCGAATTCAGCAGCAAGCTCCCTCTTACATTGATGAATGAGAGGGTCATCACCAGTCAGGAAGAGGTCATCCACATATAGTACTAGGATGAGAGGCTTCTCTTTCACAACCTTGAAGTATAGGTTCGGATCAACATTACTTCGAGTGAAGCCCAGCTTCATCAAGTAACTATCCATCCTTTCGTACCAAGCTCTGGGTGCTTGCTTTAACCCATAGAGGGCTTTCTTCAACCTGCAGACATAAGTGTCTTGATCTTGAACTTCAAATCCCAGAGGTTGTTCCACATACACCTCTTCCTTTATTGCACCATGCAGAAAAGCGGTCTTGACATCCATCTGATGAAGACTCCATCCTTGTGTAGCAGCAAGGGCTATGATTGATCGGATGGTGGTATATCGTGCCACGGGTGCAAATATATCGTCATAGTCAATTCCTTCCTTTTGAGAGAAGCCACGGGCAACAAACCTTGCCTTAAACTTTTCAGCACTCCCATCAGATCCATGTTTGATTTTGTAGAGCCATTTAGCGGTGACAACAGATTTGTCCTTCGGTCTCGGGACCACATCCCAGACATCATTCTTCATAATAGACTCATATTCTTCATGCATAGCATCCTTCGAGACTTGATGCTTGATGGCTTCCTCAAAAGATCCAGGTTCAGATTGTACAATAGTACTCATGGCAGCTAGATACCCTTGGTATCTACACGGCTTCTTGCTTTCTCGGAATGTCCCCCTTGGGGCGGCATGACCCTCAGCATCTTCGAGGGTGTCCCTGAGCCATGATGGTCTCTTTCCTAGTGAAGGGGTTGGATCAATAGGGTCCATTGGCCCTTCAATATCAGGCATAGTCTCATCCTGGGGTTCTTCCAGATTTCCAGGTCTTTCTTCATGATTTTCTTCAGATCTCGGAAGATCTACTACTTTCTTCAGGGAAGCATCTTCGTCAAAAGTGACATCATGGCTTATCTCTACTTCCCTTTGACCAGGTACATAGACTCTATATGCCTTAGAAGTCTCACTGTAGCCCACAAACATTCCTTTCTTCCCGGTAGCATCCGGCTTACTTCTCTTTTCTTTCGGCACATGAAAATAGACAGGACATCCAAAAATTCTAAAATGTGAGACATCAGGTTTCTTACCAGAGAAAACCTCTTCGGGAGTTTTGGAGTCCAAAGCGGAATGAGGGCATCGGTTTTGAATGTACACAGCAGTATTTGCAGCTTCTCCCCACAGAAACTTTGGAAGACCCTGGTCACATAGCATGGCACGGGCAGCTTCCATTATAGTCCTATTCTTGCGTTCAGCAACACCATTCTGCTCAGGAGTATATGCAGTGGTAGTCTCCCTCTTAATGCCAGCTTCTCTGCAAAAGTCTTTGAACTCATTTGACTCATATTCGGTGCCATTGTCAGTCCTCAAAATCTTGATCTTCTTTCCGGTCATATTTTCCACCAAGGCTTTGAAGGTACGGAACCACATGAAAGCCTCATCCTTCTTCAAGAAGTATATCCAGGTTTTGCGAGAGAAGTCATCAGTAAATGTCATATAGTAAGAACATCCCCCCAGGGATGTTACAGGCAACATACCAGAAAGATCAGAATGAACCAGTTGCAATATCTCAGATGTCTTTGTGACACTTGAGGGGGAAGGTCCCCTTGTATGTTTTCCTTCAGCACAGCCCTTACATACACCTTCATGATTATTTCCAAAATCAGGCATCCCTGTCACCACCTTCCTTGCTTCGGGAAGGGCTTTGTAATGAAGGTGTCCAAATCTTCGGTGCCATAGTTCGGTTTGTCGGATAGTATCACAAGTCATAGCTTCCAACGGACTCCCTCCAACCTGATAGAGTGTACCAACCCTAAAACCAATTGAGATAGCTTCCTTGAAGCTCTTCTTCCACATGAGCACCTTTCCATTAGAGAAAGTTACATTGAATCCTTTGTCTTCCATGGCAGATACAGACACAAGGTTCTTCTTCAATTTAGGTACATAGAGTACATCTTGCAAACGGAGGACTTGTCCTTGGGACAAGTGGAGGGTCACAGTCCCTGTCCCTTTCACAGGATAAGTGGCATTATCCCCAGGGATAATTTCTAGATTAGTATCCCTTTCAACCATGTCAGAAAGTGCTTCCTTGAATCCGGTGATGTGTCTTGAGGCACCACTATCGATTAGCCAGACATCCATAGTGTCGGGCAGAGATGCAGCTGAGAGAGCAGATACCAGAATATACTCATTTCTCTTATCAACAACATTAGACTCCTCATACCTGGTATTTCTGGACCTCTTAGAAGGTTGATTGTTTCCACCAAAGTGAGCCTTCCTCTTTCCTTTGGATTTGCCATTTCTTCGATTCCCATTTCTTCGGTTGTTGTTGTTATCGTCACTATCGGGAGAATCCTTCTTGAAGGGGCATTCTCTAGCATAGTGTCCAGGCCTATGGCAGGTGAAACATTTACCCTTCTTTTCTTGAGTCTTTGTCCTTCTTTTGTCCTTAGAACCGCCAGAGTTCTTCTTTCGGGAATGAGCACCATAGGCAGCATTTCTTTCATTATCAAATTCCTTCATCCTAGTTTCTTCTTGCATACATCTTGACAGAAGCTCATCAAAGTTAGGAATGGTATTATTGTTGAGGATAGTAGTTGTGAATACTTGCCATTCATATGGAAGTCCTCCAAGTGCGGTGAGAACCATCTCACGATCGGCTATTATCTCCCCAATAGCTAGCAGATGGTTCCTGGTTTCGGTCAACTTCAGAAAGAAAGTTTGAACAGACTCATCTCGGCCCTTCTTCATATTCTTCAACTTGTTCTTGAGGAATAGCACTTGGTTCACATTGTTCACTTGAAACATAAGTATCAATTTGTCATACATCTCCTTGGATGTGCCTAGTTCAGATATGTAGGCAACCAGACTCTTATTTATGGATTCCCTGATCAGCAGCTTTGCTTTGATTTCTCCCTTCTTATACTTGTTTCTAACAGCAGCAGAGGCATTGGATGGAGTTTCTTGAATCCTCCCTGTCACATGATCCAGGAGATCATGATCTTCTAATTTGAGATCTAATATCATCTTCCAGGGATGGAAGTCATCACTTCCAGTCAGCTTGTCATTCTCCTTGAATTCAAGACTAGTGGAACCCATTTCCTTCGATGATGATTGCTATAGATTGAGTTTGTCTTCACCTCAGCTCCGATACCATGTAAAGTTTTGTAGATGTTCTATGCTAGTAGCAATTTCACTTTTCTTTAGGCAATCATACAAGTAGGTAAGCAAAATGCAGATAGAACATATAAGTAGATCTTACAGAAGACAAATCAGAAACAGGAAAAATGTGTGTGTTCGTTTCGGTGGTCAACAGGATGCTTCAACCAGCAAAGTCTCCTTTGGTCAGCCAGCCCAGCATGTGTCACAACAACCCTTCAATCAGTAGATGAGTCAACCCAAGTCAACTCTGCAAAAGTCAACGCTGTCCTGAAAAGTCAACGCATGGGCAGCAAGCTAAAAGTCAACGCAGCAGCAAAACGGTCAACCCTTTGACCTCGATTTTTGTGACAGGTAGTACGGCCTTCATAAATCGAACCTTCCACAAGTTTTCAGCTTGTTTGGACCAAGCGTTGACCAAAGTCAACGCTGGTCAAAGTTTCTGCGAAACCCTAGCAGCAGCAAATCCGTACTTCAGCTCAGCCGTACAGTTTGTCCTCTTCGTCCTTCACACGTGTGGCTGAAACTTGTCTTTAGGTAGCTCGTACTATTTGATGAGAAGAGAAGATGATGAGTTGTGTTGATGATGAAATGCTCTTCAACTTTTCCTGTATTTATATCAATCATGAGGGTGTGTGACACATCTGTTGAGCATGCGAGCCTACATTACAAAACTGGCCGACCTTGCACATATAATTTATTAAAAATAATAAATTCAAAATATAAGTTCTGCTCATCGGATTAAGACATATTTTATATGGATTTTACATCTCTCAGAAAGAGGAATCCAACAAAAATATTAGCTTCTTAATCTGAGCATCTTAACATGGAGTTTGGACCTAGTTGTCCAAATTTAACAAGATGTTAAATGCAAATTAGGTTATTTCCATCAACGAAGTACCAAAGAAACTAGAGGGGTTTTCACTTCTACTTACTTCCAATGTGGTTGATTAACCACTCCCGTTGGTCTCTTGAACAAGCTTTGACATTATAAAATCAGCATCAAAATTCAGCAAATAACCTTTAATTAGAGCGCGCCTCACATCAACAAGTTGATTTCCATTAAGCCTTCAAAGTTTTTTAGCAGTATGGTCTCCAAAAGTTATGAGCACTTTTAACAACCATTAGAAGATGGAGGAGCCCTTGTTATGTGGAGTTTTGGTCTCACGCCTCCTCAGCATTAAAATAATAATATTTATGTTAATACCTCCTCAACAATAAAACAATATATTGATGCTAAAACCTTACATTTATCGTAGAAATGCATAAGAAACTAATATCCACCAACTAAGAATGGGCAAGTCGAACAATGAATAAAATATGAGTGACCATGCCACATACAAATCTCCAAGCAAGATAAGCTTTGAGAGGTGGGATGCCTTCTCAAAGTAGGTGTAAAACTATGTCGAGGGCTTTAGATGAGCCACTCCATTAACAAATCCTCAAAAGTTGTGCCTCAACCACCTCCTAGTGGCATGTTCCTCCAATAAGAGGCATGAAGAAGTCCTTAATGTGGTCTCCAAGGTGGAACCACTTTTCAAAAGTTATGTCAATGGTTTTATCCCAAGAGTGAGGATCAATCCACGTGCAAACTGCCAATTAGCTCCATGGAGGAAGGGGATGATCCCATTCCTAGCACTAAAATAATACAATACATGAGAAGATGCCTTAACATCTGTGCCAATGAAGGCAGGGTTTCACATTGTGATTTTCATCTCATTGATGGAGTTTGCTGCAGGTCTGTTGGAGCTGTTTGGATGGATTGGGGGTATATCCTCTCTTCCTTTTCATGGAGATGTTTTTCTTCGTTGATTTGGTGTTTTGGGTTGGAGGAGAGCCACTTCTCCTTGGTGGATGATCATGCTTGATGGTTTATGGTTTGGTGCTTTCTTCACATTCATTCCTTTGCTTGATGCTTGATGGATCACCTTTGTAAATGTTTGATGAGATGTTTATCACATGGTTTATCTTGGCATTAGTTGACCTGGTTTGTGGCCTGGGCCTAGCCAGAGAGCACCTCTGGATATTGGGGCTTGTTTGCATGTAATTGGCACATGTTCTAGATGAATCAGGCCCTCTTTTGCATTCATTTACCTGGATGAAGGACTACTACTTCAGCAAGCTTGTTTATTGGATGAGGGATAGCCTTGTGCTTTTCATCATTGTCATTGCATGATTGGAAGAAGTGTGACCTAGTGTGCATTTATATCTAGATCAACTCACTATGATTACACTTGCTTGTATATTGATGGAAATTGTTATTTGATGTCATGGCATAACTGCTTCTTATGGGCCTTATATACACTGGGTAGTGACCAGTGCATGATGCAGAATTGTGGACTGCTTGACCTTAATTTGACAAGACAGCTTGATGACTCACTTAGAGCAGCAAAGGCACAATTTTCAGCATATAGAGATTTTCCTGCGAACCCATAAAAAATACTAGTTTCAGGACTGTATTTGTCACTGGTAAAGGGTTTCTTCTCAGCATTCACAATGCAGTATCAGAATAGACTTGTGTCTTTCAAGTTGAACAAAGATGATCTGGTATTGTATTATACTAGGATCATCCCTGGGTGACGGTGTCTATATGTGTTTTTCTATTGTTTGGGTACTCATATTACATAATCATTTAATTTATCAACCCGGAGTCTTATGTGATCTCATGAGACACTCGATGCAGTGTACACAGAAAGAGGAATTCGCTTTAATCAGACCAGCTACCATGCAATCTAATCTATTTGGAATATAATGTAAATGAAGGCAATTTCAATCATAAATCTAAGTTAAAACATAAAGAAGGGAATCAACAATGTTCTTGATCTTTAGCTCAGTTGATGGCATATCACATTGTAAGATATATGGGAGCCATGCCCATGACTTTACCATTCGACTTTGTTTACTAAGCAAGACCAACAAAGGGTGATTCTGCAGCACCCCGAGCATAACCTGTAGGAAACTTAAAACATAAAACAGAGCACACAAGAAACTGAAAACACTTGATAACATAGAAAAGTAATTAACTTATAGTGTATTGGAAATCACACATAAATACGTGCAGGTACCAATAACACAACACCTTACCTCGAGTGGGCTTACTGAAGGTTCGGCATGTGCAGGCCCTTAGAGAACCACCAAAACAGTGCTATATCACAATCCATGTATAAACTTCAAACTTAAACAGGTATGTATACCCGGAACATTAAGACATCGCCAGAAGGATTCCATTACCTGGAATGTTCATTCTGTATTAACTGTTATATCACTGCTGCAAGACAAGAGTCTTTACAAATGATACTAAAGCTATCTCCTCGAGTCTGAGGGGATTACAACACACACACACACACAAAAATAGAAGGGGGGCTGTTAGCTCCATAAATGGAGTGGCAGGGCCCCTCAAAACTTGATATGCAGTTTTAAAACAGACATATAAACTTAAAACAGTTACAATCTTTTAATTGGCCCTGTAACTCAATCGGTTCTAATAGCCAACCATTGGTTCAGTTCTCGGTCGACCAGGTCGTTAAATTCATCTATGCCAGTTGATAGATTTGGTTGCAACTTGTAGATCATGAGCCTCTCCAACTTCAGGTGTCTTCGAAAGCATCAAAATGATTATGTAAATGTGAGGTGGTTTGAGCTGATGCCCTGTTTGACCTATATAATGATCATATGGAATTAAATATACAAATGTGTTGATGCACAACTATTGGAGTGCCCAACAAGATCCTCTTAGCCATGTCTGAGAATATTCTCTGCGATGAAACCCTCACCATTGTGTTTGGTAATAATCTTGAAGATGAATCCCTTGTGATCACTTGACGGTATGGTTCGAGGGTTAGTTCCCCACAGAGGCTTGGAAGGTATGATTGGTGATTAAGCCCGTGTGCCAATATGGAAAATACACCCGTAGCTGACCATACTTATAATAATCGATTTAGCAAAGCCCATGTGCAATCATAACATACTATATGCAATATAAATAACTTCAAAAAACACCTTAATTCTAACCACAAAAGAATATAAGAGAGCAAATGGCAATTATGTTTACCTTTGAGCAACATCATAATAAGGATAAAGGAATGGGTCTTATGCACAACAGAAGGAAGCCAAACGGATGTATATTGGAGGCAAAAAGGGAATGTTTTTGTAGCAAAAATATGACAAAATAGCAGTCCATCATCTCCCCCCTATTTGATCTGGTTGCATGTTCCTATGCAACCATAGCTACCTTAATTCTGGGAACCTTGCATGCAGTTTGCCTCAGTGAACAGTCAAAGGCTGGGTGCCCAAATTCCCCTGGATTATAGTAGCCGAGAGTTCTGTCCAGCTGTATCCATTGAGTCCTCTCATCTTGTTCATCCCATTTCATAGGTGCCTTGTAGAACCAAATGGGGCACTGAATGACAGGATAGTGCAACCACAGTCCTTTCCATCTAGTCGCATGCCTCATCAAAGAGTTTGTATAGAAGGCAACGCTATTGAGGGCTAGACTGAGAAAGGGATATCCCATTGGATTCCTGCCTTTCAGATAATTTGGTAGTTTTCCCCAGATATCGTGAGAGATTATTAGAGCTTCTAGGGAGTGAGCTCTTGCCACTTCTTGGTATTCTGTCATTGCATACCTTGGTGGTGCTTGATTGTCACAGAATCACTTGGATCTTGTCTCAAACCTCTGATAGACATCCATAACTACTCCTGGCAGTGAGCACCTCTGGACATTGGGGCTTGTTTGCATGTAATTGGCACATGTTCTAGATGATTCAGGCCTCCTTTTTCATTCATTCACCTGGATGAAGGACTACCACTTCAGCAAGCTTGTTTATTGGATAGACCTGTGCTTTTCATCATTGTCATCACATGATTGGAAGAAGTGTGACCTAGTGTGCATTTATATCTAAATCAACCCACTATTATTAAACTTGCTTTTCTATTGATGGAAGTTGTTATTTGAGGTCATGGTATAACTGCTTCTTATGGGCCTTATATACACTGGGTAGTGATCAGTGCATGATGCAGAATCGTGGGCTGCTTGACCTTAATTTGACAACATAGCTTGATGACTCACAGCAGCAAAGGCACAATTTCCAGCATATAGAGACAGCCTGCTTATATACATTGGGTAGTGATCACTGCATGTTGCAGAATTGTGGGCTGCTTGACCTTAATCTGACAGCACATTTTGAAGACTCGCAGCAATAACGGCACAATTTACAGCACATAGAGACAGCCTGCAAATCCACAGAAAGACTAATTTCAGAACTGCATTGGCCACTGGTAAAGGGATCCTCTTCAGCATTCACAATGGAGAATCAGAATAGACTTGAATCTCTCAAGCTGGACAAAAATGATCTGGTATTGTATTATGCTAGGATCATGCCTGGGAATGAAGCTCATGTAATGACAATGCTAAACCATATAGAAGATATTGGGCCTGTACTATAGAAAAAATGTGAAGTTTTCTGCTCTGGGAAACATACATTGTGATTGCTTCATGTTTTGAGGGAGCAGCTAGTATGATTTTATAGAAATATATAAGGAGTGAATTTATGAGGTGCCTATGTCTTATGATTATGCATATAACGTTGAATGGATGTTTTCAGTAGATGGTGATTATTTTCAGTTGAAGGTGATTCATTGTAGCTCAGCATAGTGGTTAATGGGGCTGACCCATACTTTCTGGTTGTTTTGGTGGTTAACGAAAGGCAAATTCATATTTGTATGCCTATCCTGCTATGCCATATGAAGGTTTAAATTGGATTCCTGAGATTCAGGGCTGAGGTAGTGGATAGGGCATCAAAGTCAGGAGTCTTGTATACAGCTCCGGTGACGTGTTTTCGGTGTAATATTTGGAGCTGAAGTTAGGATTTGTAAGTAAATTCTACAAGAAAATTCAATGCTCATGTAATAAGTGTATAGATTTGAATATCGCAGCAATGCCTTTTATCCCTGTTTTCAAAGCTATGGATATTTTATAGGAAAGGATGGTTTGCCTTGGGTGTATCTATTAATGCAGCCAAGTCTTCAAATTCATACATGTAGCAGCAGTATAGGACGCCAGAGTTTGTCTAAGAGCAGGATATACAGCTTGCAGCAAGTGCACACCTGTAGCAGAATATTCTCCCAAAAAATCCTGTAACAAGAAGTGATTCCTGAGGGTCTGTTATAGGCAGGTTGATCAAGCTTTTAGAAGAGGATTCCGTACAGACAGTTCTTCTAAACAGCAGTCGTATCAAATCTGCAATTCTGTTTTATGTATGGCAGTCATCCTGAATAGATCACTTACAACAAATCTAAGTACTTCAGATCCCGTAAAGAATGAATTTGGAAATTGAGGAGCCTGCTGAACTTATTATTGCATTATGTATTGGTGGATATGGTCACCACATGAGTTTTGAAGTCTGATTTCTCTCAATGTTGCAAACGTCGGCATCGAGGTAAAATCGGCAAGGGTCTGGAAAACCCCCAAAAATGTAAAAATCAAGAAAATATTGGTAAAAATCAGCAACCATCGGTAAAATTAAGATACTACCAAAATATTGGTAAAAATCAGCAACCATCGGTAAAATTAAGATACTACCAAAATCATGATTTGCAATTTTTTCATGATAAAATCCGGATGTTTGCAACACTGATTTCTCTTGTATAACCTGAATGGCTCACATGTAGAACACCCTTCATGCTGTTGGAGGTGGAGTGTTTCAATGAGTTATCCAAAAGATAAATACCCCAAGGTAGAAGAGCGCTCCAAAAATGAATGAAGACAGCTGGTTTAATGAGCTTTGCATTCGAGATGGTCAACAAGGCTTATCTTGAGGATACATCCTAGCGTTGAAGGGATCATCATCTTTGACATTTACTCAACTTCATGACATTCCACTTCAGTCCTTAGTGGGTTGTTCCTTTGGCAGAGCCTTTATTGCACACTTGGTCATATCATTGATGGGACGACATCCATTATTTAGTGATGGCATGTCCACTTTGGAGGTTTTGACTTGTTACAAATGCTAGATATGAGAGGTCCACATATGCTATATTTGAGATGGGTGTTAACAGTTATTTAGGCCTTGGAGGATTTTCCATATGGAGGCACTTATTTATCATTTTTTGGAGGTTATTACATTGTTAATCACTCCTTTAGAGGATGCAACCCACCTTCTTGTGCTATCTTTTGAGGTTGTTGCATAACCATTCCATTATTTTTCTATTGTTTGATTTGCATCACATAGTTGGTTAAACAAGAGCATTATTATATTGTTTTCCTTGGATATTTTATTGATTCTTTTTGGAGAAGAAAATGGATCTCAAGAACCCATTGCTACTTTTAGTAAAGGAAGTTGTTGAGGAGGATATTTTAGTGTTATTCCTTGGATAACTACCGGATCTAGGAAAACAATAACTTGTTTATTGAAATCGAGATGGAGCTACAATCCTCTAAAAGGCCTAGCTCTCTCCTTCATTTGTTATGATTGGGAATTTGGGGATTAAGGAGCTCTCCCCTTAATGGAATATTGGAGGTATTGATTTTGCCCATGTGAGGCTTTATGATTGCAATATTTTCATAGGTTTTTTTATTGTTGTAGGGGACCCTTGTAGAATGTTTTGAAGGCCTTGTAATGAAGTATCCCCCCACGTAACAATGGATGTTGTGAAGATAAAGGAAAAAATATTGCATTTAGAATCTTGCTAGTGGATTGGGGTGGCATCTCTGCTACATGAATATGACCGCCATCATGATTTTCCAAAAATTAAGCTTCCAAGCACTCTGAAGCTATGGCTCCTTCTTCCAGATTAGTCTCCTTTAGATTTCTGTCCCAAGTCACATATGTTCTGTCGCTTTGTTGCTTCACAATAATGGGACAACAACCTCAAGTTGTAGTGCACATAAACCGAGCTTTCTGTTTTGTCTATATTCAAGCTTTTTTTTTAAAGTTGTGGATGAAGCTATAGGTGCTCCAATACCTCTCTACTTAAGTGTTAACAACTTTTGAAAACTCTGGCATTGCCAATTTATGTAGATGTGTGGTAAAAAGGCCATAATTGTTCTACCATTCAGTAGGACTCTACCTTTCTTGATCTTGATATGCATGCATGCTACCAAAGACTCGATGTTCACTGATAAACTTGCTCAATGGGCTTCGTAGTTGAGCACATACTCCTCTTCTTTAGGGACCAACTTGTCTAATGCAAGCAAGAACCCATTTTGTACCCTTTAATTTGTGTGTGCACCCCGAGGTGCTAGTTGGGCTAACCAAGATGGGGAATAATATTTTGGTTTGAGGACATATGCTAGGGCATGGAGAGTAACATTTAGGTTATCCTACATTTCGAGCACATGTTTATGGATATGATCATACAAGATCTCATCTCTCGACTAAACAATGTCTTTGATTTGGCCTAGCATGTTGCCCATTTTCTCAAACACCACCCCAATCACCAATTAATTTGTATCTACAAATTGACTCATACTATAAATGGGTTTGGTGCACTTCAAAACATATTTAATTAGTTGCCAAAATTGACCATCAGGCATTGCATCCTCCACCTCTTGCAATTCATGTCTATTAGATGTGGATGTAACCTTGTCTTTCAAATTTTTCCATGAATCACTTGAGACCATACTAGCTAATGCCTCTTTTACCTTCAAATGGTGTTTGAAGGTGAGGTAATAGCTAGCAAATCTTACCTTTGCAATCTTTAATAACTCCAATGATTGCGAAAAATATGGTGGGCCATGGTATGATTAGTAATAAATGTTGAAGTATGTAACTAGGTTTGGTCTAAATAAATATGAATGTACTTTTGATTCTTGTATATTGTAAAAAAAAGAAAATTATTATTATTATTAATTTTGTAGCATGGGTTTCATGCTCAAAGTCAATTTATTTGTAGGTCAAGCACCCATTGAGTGCTTCTAGGGTTTTTCATAGAGTCAAGAAGTCAATTGAGTCATTGTCATATATAAAAGACCCCGTTGGGCATATTGTATCATGTCAAGAAAATTATTGTAAGTCAAAAAGTGTCATAAGACTCCCTCCAAGACAAGTTGGCCTAGCAGTCAACAAGTTGACCTCTTAAGGGCTATTTGACCTCCATAAGGAGCCTATATATAAGGGAGAACTCGACCTCATCAAGGGAGCATTCAAACAAGTTCGTTGAAGCACAAAAAAGGTAAGAATACCTAGCGAAGAGGAGAATAAAAGGGAGAAGAAAGCGAAGTGTTTGAGGATTGTTTTTGGGCCATCATCCTTCACATGTGCAAGATTAGGGCATCATTGTGACTGCAGTAAGATCGAATTGCAGACTCCTCAAAAGAAGCCGAAGTTTGGAAGCAAAAGATCAAGGGAAGAGGTCAAGAACCTTAGAAGAAAAGAGCAAGCTCATCAAAGAAGGGAAAGACTCAATTCTGCCCTAAATTCAGTCACACGTGCGAAATCACAGAGAATAGGAAGGCTGAAAAAGTGTAGACCTGAAGCAGAAGTCGAGAATCTGATTTAAGGCCGAAATTTGAGGAATTGAAGCTAGTTTGACGTGGGTTGACTTTGTGAAGGACAAGCTGATCAAAGGAGAGGTTGAGTTTGTCTTGGAGGGATCTTTGTCAAGGGTCTTAGGTTTGGAATTCGTCATTTGAAGATTCTATAAGAAGAGAAGAATTCTTGTGGGTTTTCCTCTCAAGAGGAGAGGTTTTGGCCCTGGCTAGCAATCTGCATTTTGTGTCCTTGTGTACTATTGATCTTTATGTTTTGGTAGCCGTTTGATGATAAAAGAACAACATAAATAATCAAGTGAAGAAGAAGCTAACTACAAGAACATCAAAGTTAAGTAAAAGAACATCACAAGCGGTTATCGAAAAAGAGAAATCACCCTAATCTAGATTCCCTAGATTTCTCAACAATAAATTTTATCATTTTCTTCCCTCTATTTTATATTGCACTAATGCTTCTATAATCAGTCCTTCATGTTAATAATATGATACATCAAAAGAATCAATGTGTAAACTAAACACCTTGACCAAAATATGCTAGGGTACCTATCCTCAGTGATTTCTTTTGTTTCCTTTCAATTAATAGCATTATTGGTAATGACTTAAAATGACATTCTATGGCCTAATCTTTTGAATGGTTTTAATTAAGGCTTATGCAAGATTAATACCAATATTGTAACGATTTGAGTAGTCATGCGTAGAAAGGAAGACCACAACACTGGAAAACACATCAAGAATATTTATCAATGGCCAACCTTTAAGTTTTATCTAACCATCAGATATAATTGACACTCCATAATGGTTCTAGACATTTGTATATTTTTCTAGAGCAGTGTGCATTTTGGTTTTTTCCTTGTCAAGTCCCAAATTTTTGCCTTGTCATACCTGGAGCTCTTGTATCCTTTAGGGGCATCATTAATGGCTTGTACCATTTTATATTGATTGGGTGAGGGAAGAACATTGAATGCTACACCACATGCATAGAGAAACCCAATTTTTTTTACATCATATCATCCCTACAACCTTGGTCAACAAAATCTAATAGAGTTCTATGCCTTGAATGTGAAGGCTAGAAACAACTCGCATGAGGGGATGGGGATTGACCATTGAATTCTTAGTGAACTCTTATGTTCAACTCTTGAATTTTTGGATTTGTTTTATGCTACCTCCTCTTCCTTCCTTGGCACTTTTTCATAGGTTTTGACTCCTGTAGTCTTACCTTCACCTCATGGCATAATCCCACAAAGATGCTTTCTCACATGGGTATAGGAGCTTTTATAAGTTTGATGACAATGGGTGTATATAAATTTTGTGGTTCCACCCCGTTTCTCTCCCCCAAGCTTTGTCATATACTTCCACAAGGGTGTTAAGATCTCTTTGGGTGTTTGTCCATCTACAACATCACTATTATTTCATTATCATCCTCCCCTTTTGTTTCTTCCTCTCTCCATGGCAGGTGTTGTTTACTTCCATGGTATTCCTTCCTTATCATTGGTATTTTGATGTCCTTCGGCTCCCAACACCACCATTATAATAAAAATGGAGCCAAAAGGATATACCACATTGACATACCCATCATGCTTGTTGAATCTTGAGAATAGCTTGTTGCATACAATAGAGTGATCGGGAAAGAAAAATGGGAAAGAGTAGGAGAAGAAAAGATTCAAGTATTAACATAACACAATATACTCGTTTACAACACAAAAGAAAAGAAAAGAAGGGCAAGAATAGGCTTTAAAGTCCACTTCTTTAGCTCTCCTATGGTGGTTGAATATAACTATGGTAGCTTTCATTTTTCCTTTCAAGCTCTCACAAAAGGCAGCCTTTGATCCCCTTTCAAGTTTTCACAAATGGCAGCCTTCAATTTCCTTTCCAAGCTCTCCAATCTCCCTATGGCAGCTTTCAATCTCTCTTCAATCTCCTCAAGTACTAGCAAGAAAGCCCACTCAAAACCTTTCTAACATAGATGAGTGAAATGAGAAATAGAATGAGAAAAAAATGGAGTGTTTTAACTTTTAACCTATGTTCCACCAAGACTTCGGGACGTGGGTGCGGGGAGACGTGTTGGAGTACCCTCAAATTTTAGGGAAATTTAGGGGGGATGTACTTGGTGCATGGGGTGCGAGAGGTGCGTGCACCCCACCTTGGGGGACACATCCTCGTGGGACATTGGTTTTAACCCTAAAAAACTTTTGCCATGCCTCTTGGAACCATTAGGAACCTTGGCTTGGTTTCGAAACAAAAAAAGTTTGCAAAGTTCATTTCATCATGTAGGAGTGCTTAGGGAGCTTTTTTTTTTGGCTCTTGGGAGAAATGTTCCTTGAGTGCTCCCTAAATCGGCAAGGAGCAAATTTTTTATTGAGGGAGCGAACTCCCAAAATACACTCCCTGAAGGGAGCATTCTTCCTGGGGTGCTTCTTGAATGCTCCCTCCAAGAGTGAAGCGCTTTAGTGGTTTGTGTGGGTGGGGGTGTGTGGCGGGAGGGTGGGGCGCGCGCGAGCGAATGGTGCTCACCCACAGTGTAGATTGCAACTACACTGAACCAGCTTCAGTATCCACCTAGTGGATCAACTAGGGTTTCACACCCCACAACCATACTTAGGTTTTACGTGCTCATCATTGTCACGAAACTGCTCCAGTAATTGAAGCTTGGACATGCTGCCCACTGAAACCCTCTGAGATAACTCTCTACTCAGAAAGCATGCCTCTCCATGCATAGAATCTGGAATATTTCAAAAACGGAGCTTAGACAGCATGTTAAATTATTTTCTCATACCATGGTAGAAGATTCTGCAATTTAAAAGAATTTCTATAGGAAACTAAACGACGGAGAAATTAAAGCTAATCAAAACTGTACTTTGTGATTAATGCTAGAATCTACGAACACACATTTTAGTAAATATATAACTGAAACACAATAAGTTGATGGTCAAATCCTGTTACTGCTTTTCATTACTTCTAAAGATGAAAATTTGCTAAAAGAAAAATGCTAACTGCTGAAATGAAAAGTTGAAAACTGAATGAATAAACTTATATTTCTGCCTTTTCATTTATAGATTGAGAAGAAAAGTAGGTACAATGAATCTGGACACTTGCACAATCAATTGGAGATGATGCGTGGCATGCAAGCATACATCCTCCTTGAGATCTGTGCTTTAACTAGTGGGCTGCATGCACTTCACTAAACTGAGTTAAGCTGCATGTGTCTTACCTAACTGATGCATGCAAACTTAAATTGGAAATTTATTGCATGCAAGTTCTCACTACACAAAACCAGAAATAGATCTGAATTTCTAAAAATAAAGGGCATCTAAATTGGACCTAAATTGAGGATGCATGCTTTTGGCATGCATGCACCCTCTCTCTCTTTGTTGTCTGTAAATGCTCTTGTGCCTTTGTTACTGCACTAGATTTTTACTTAGGGGTGGTTGTATGGAACTGCTCTACTGTACCAAACTTTGCTAGAGGGTTGCCTTGCTGCAGTGCAGACTTGCACATCTATCACACATGCTTTCTCTGTGTACACCCAGGTCTCCTCTGCTCGTCACTGACATTAATGGCACTTTTTCATGCACTTTTTGAAATACTAAAAATCCAGCAAGGGGGAGGGATTTTTGGGTTGTATTGATGTTGCTATACAGGGGTGTATTCTAGTTATAAGTAGGTGTAGAGATGTCTTGAAAGGTTTGGTCCTCGGTGAGACTTCTTATGACACAACTTACTTGAGCTAGCATGTGCTTAAAGTGCGAGGTTATTTTGCACTATGTGATATAATCTTGATGCCTCACTTGTTTTGGATTTAGGGGTTCATACTTCATTCTTTGCAAAATCATTTTGAAGGCCTGAAAATTTGTTTCAAGAAGGGTAGGGAACTACATGGGGAGTCAGTCAGGGTGGGATCTTGTCTGGTGCCCAATTTGGAGTTGGAATCATTAGAACCAGTGCATTGATAAACTCTTGAGATTCCAAGCACACAAACTGACTAGAAAACATTTTTATCTAGGAGATCTTTGGTACTTTGGAGGCTTGATCTGTCAAAGATTGGAGGGCTTTAGCCTATTAGAAGTCCTTCCTTTCTTCTGACAGGATTGTCATCGGCGATGTTACTGGGCTGCTTCCCCACAAGGACTTATTCAAGCTGAATATTGCTTTGTGGTGTCCTTGCTGAAGAGAATGGGGGTGGGTATTAGGCAAACAGATTCGTAGTATTATTCCTGGAAGCATACTCCTTTTTCCACTAGGAGCATGTCTATGCACCTGTTGCTAATGCTCAATGGGCTTCTTCTGTTCTTGAGGATAGGTGGACAGTGGGATTTAATCCCGATTTAAGTCATAGTGTCTGATCCTGTAAGCTGCAGACATTTTCGTGGCTAGATTTTTATTAAGGATTGCCATTCAAGGCTTACCTGGCTAAGATTGGGTTGCTTTATGGATTTGGTCTAGTTTGTGTTAAGCCGGAGACAGTGAAGCACATTTTTGGGACTGCATATTTGCTAGGGGCTGTTGGCAGCACATTTAGGATCAACACTCAGTTTTCTTTCTGGATAAAATACATTGGAGAGCTGCAATCTTTGGTGACTCCAGGTATATTGTGGTTTCGGCCTTCACAGGGATTTAGAGCTGCTTGAAAGTTTTTGCACTGTGCACCCTCTGGAAGATAAGGTGCAAACCTGTTTCTGCCAATGAGATGAGTTCACTCAAGTCTTTTTATTGTAGTAAGATGGAAGGGGTATACATGCAATTGTTGGCTAAAGGCTCTGCTGAATGCCAAGGAATTACATGCTACAGCTTATTCTGATTTATTTTGGCATTAGTAGGTCTGAGGAAGAGAATATGATGATTGTATATACCCTCCTGCTTTTTCTTTTTCTTCTGTAACTATTACTATTATACTTCATTGAAAAAAAACTATTACTATTATACTTCGTTGAAAAAAAAACTATTACTATTATACTATATGGTGTATTTTGTAAAAGAAGTACATGCTATGTGATGATACTGACTTGAATCAAATGGTTGGGGCATTTAAGAAAGGAAATTGAAAGCAGTTCAAAATCTACATTATACTGAAAACAACTTTTAGATTTCAAGCTGCATCGAAAACTTTTAATTTTAATTTTTATTCTTATAGTTTATCAGGATAATTGTTAGACCTGCTGCCTGTCACCGAGGAGTTGTGGGATTGAGTCGGTGGGACTGCCGCTATACTCCTGAGCCTAGCGCAACTGCCCACAAGCCTCACTAGACAGGTAAACTAAGTTTCGAACCTGGGCAGGGCCCCTACCTATGTTGGTTGGAAAACGCCTTCCGGTGTGGGACATCCACCATTTGGCCTAGCCCAATGGGCTAAGCTGCATGGAAAACTTTGAATGGACAAGGTAAATTTTGCTTAGGGTGGTCATTAGAGAATGAAATACAGTATTAGTATTCTTCATTCACGATTATATTGTTTTAGTGGGCAGATCTGTAGCATTGGTTTTTAGGCTGAACAGTTGAGAATAGATTGGTTTTTTTAGTTATATATTATTATATCTTTTCCTTGCCAATTCCAATGTTCATGATTTCACTGCTCCCAATTTCCCTGCAACCCCCCTTTCAAGTTTTCTATTTTATTCAATCAGTCATTACACTTCAAAAAAGGGAAATATTATTACATTTTTCTTTGAGAATTTTAAACTGAATAAATTTGCAAATTCGTTTCATTTGTTTATTTACTTTCCTGATTCTTTTCAGTTATTTACATATCAAAATTGAGGGAAGTTTATGAATGTTTTGAAGGTTTGACTGAATCTGTCAATGACATGCTCCATGTTCTTTCATTGGCACACATGCACCCTATCAAACTCTCTTGAGATGTATGGCTCACATCTTTTGCTTCCCAGTCGAAGGAAATTTCATTCTTTAGTTGCAGTTATAGCTTCATTTATCTGGTGCATTTTTTAGTGTTTTATTGCACAAGTTCTAATCATTTTGATACGTTTTTTTTAGTTCTAGCAATGAAAGGATCAGGAATCTGTGGGATACTCCAAGTAGCAGAACCATCTGATGCATGTTCACAGCTTTCAAACAAAGATGTATCAGGAGAAGGTGCAAACTCACCATTTGTATTGATTCAAAGAGGTAATTGCAGCTTTGAGACAAAAGTTCAAATTGCACAAGATGCTGGCTTCAAGGCAGCTATTATCTACAATAATGAAGATAGCAGTGACTTGGTTACAAGTAAGTTATTAGACAGAAGTCATTTTTTTTTTCACAATTGATATTAGTTAAAACTTAATTTTGCCCTTAGTCTTTTTCCAGCAAACATCTGTCAAGCTATCTAATACAATTTGTAGGATTGAAAACGTTGTTTTTTTCATTACCATTGTTGCAACTTGCAAAGGCAAATGTTGATCCCCAAAGTGTCTTACATTCAAGGAAATATTAGGAATTGCAAAGAATAAGTTGTTTCCCTAAGAATAGGATGAATATTTTCTGATGGTGAATGAAAAAATAATAATGGTCTCTAAGTTGAATTTGCTGTGGCGCATGGGACATATATAATGTATGAGCTTGCTTTCTTTAGAAAAAAAAATATTAAATTGTCTCTTTTCCTTCCCTTTCCAATAGAAAATCTCCAAAAAAATGCATTTCTGTGGAAATTTATCAGAATACAGATTCAATGGAAAACAAAGATTTCGCCTGCATCCTAGAAGGTTTCTTGGATTTTAGCCATGCGAATTTTCAGGGTTAGGGCTGCTGTAAAACAAGGTACAAAGCAGCAGTGGAAAGAGTACAGTGTTTCACTTCCAAACAGCCCAAGATTCCTAGTTTGTCAAGGGAAAAGGTATCAAACCAAAGGGATAAGCTTCATCCCTTTTAGGGCAACTTATGTAATATTCCTTTTTAAGGAAATTAAATAAACACAGCAAATGGTACAGCAATGGAATGCTCCTTGATGAAAATATTCAACAGCGCATAAAATAACAGAGACGGCCTATGCAACAGACACACATTTAACAGAGAAATCACTGAGCCATTTCATTATGCGAGGAATTACAAGTGATTACAATAGATGCCCATATGATAACGCTCAAACTGGTGCAGGCAAGACAAAGACAAAAACAAATTACAGCGGGTATGAGTTCATGATTCAGTGAGAATGCTGCTGCCCAGCACTAATATGCAGCTGAAAAGGCCCACTACGGGGCTGCGTTACTTTCCATTCCTGCTCCGATACAGGCTGTCCACCATCACCAAGGACAGAAACATCCAAATGAGCGCACTATAGAGATCACAGGATGGACCCCGCGGTCCTTCCCTGAGATAAGCAGCCATCGCCGAGCATTTCGCTGCAGCAACAAACTCCGGCAAATCCTCGACCAAAACAATGATAGAAAACGGCCTCACCCCGACGATACTCGGGGTCCCCGGGGCGAGGTTGAGATCTCCCGCTCGAGAGACACTCGGCCATAACCCCGAGCAGTGCGCGGACACGCTAAGCGACGGTGCTCAAGTCTTAGCGACTAGTTTCAATATATTAAACATCCATAATAATCCAAAAACAGGGTGGCTCCCTTCCTTTTGTATGCGGACTTCATCACAGATCCTTGACTCCTGCTTTCCCGCGCAGCCCCTCTCAGCCCCCACGCTGCCAACTCAGCCCGCGTACTTACCTTCGCGCGCATCGGATGAGTTCACGGCCCGCTCACTGTTATTACACCTTCTTGGCCCCACGCTGCCAACTCAGCCCGCGTGTTTGTCTCTGCGCGCTCGAGTGAGCCCCGATCTATTCACGGCCTCTCATAATTAATTAGTGATGGCAAAATTGATCTGAATTAATATTCCAATTAGCTATTGCTAATTTGGGAATATTACAGTCTCCCGACAAAAATGTTCCAACGCCTCAAGCAACTCAAAGTGTCTCTTCATAATCTTTCGCAAAATGTGCACGAGTCCGGATGCGCCTTCGAATCTTTCGACCTCTGCATCACCGATTGCTGGGGGGGGATCTCTCAATGCCAGGATCTCGATCCGATCTCTCATGGTACCGGCCAACCAACAATCCTCCTGGATCCCATTGCCACCATGGCCAATCATCGCTCAAATCCCACGACTTAGGCTGCACACTGTCTCTGGCTATGGTTGATGCTCTCGGAGGTGAAGACCACCAACAAGCTTCAATGCTCCCGGGCTCCTGCTATGCTGTACCTGTAACCGCATATGCGGCCCCACCAATTGGATACCAACTCATCACCTCTCTCCTGTCCAAGTCCCGACTCAATCATAAGTCCTGTCTCACGAAATCGAGGAGGAGGTCACAGTAATGATAGCTGGTGCCCTCACATGGGCGGAGCACTGGCTGTCCTTGTGTCTGCATTTTGCTTTCATTTGTCCTGGAAGGTACCTACTCATGATCTCCTGCCAATCCATCCTGGAGGGAGAATCCGACGTAGCAACAACTGTATATGGAACATGCCTAGAGTGTTGCTGCCAGCCCGTGATCGACTCCCACTGCTCTGCCCTATCTGCCAATGGAAGCTGCCTATAGAAGAAAGCCCCTCCCTCTATAATGGGCCAAAGTGGGCAAGATATGCTGCAAACCTCATCGATGTACTGGGGAGTGCTACTCACTAACAACACTGCAACTCTGCTAACTGCGTGTACATCTATCTGCACCTCATCCCGGTGTCGACCCATCCATGGATGTTCTTCCATCTCCAACGGCTCATTTCCCTCCTGATTGGGAATGTAATGCTCCTGCGGCCTATTAGCCCCTTGCAAATCCATCTCATCAACCTCCTTTCAAGGATATGGATCTGTGTGACCCCATCCTTGTACCAGGTGTACGGCCATCCTAGCGCTCACCTGAAAAGGAGGCCCGACCTGGCCAGCAACAACTCATCATGAGCTCAGCAGGCGCCCACTCTGGACCTCACCAAAGGGAAATATCCATGCACAGTGTCCATAGTATCTATCCTCTTCTAAGTGAGCTCCATCATGTTATACGGGCCGAATCGTCTAAAGGACTCATCTACGAGTATCTCCCTGCTCACAGGTCCTGCGGCGCTCATACACGCCAGTGACTACGGTCTTGTCATCATCATCTACCTCCTCACCTCCGCTCCCAAGCATCCTCATATGATCCCATGGACTCATTTGAAGAAGAGTCCTCATCCTGGCATATGGAAGGAATTTCTATCGGCTCTACCTCTGCCACCTCATTTGCATCTCTCAAACATGAGTGATTAGGCCCCCAAGGTTCTTTGCAAATGAAGCAAAGTCCCTTCCTCCTCAGCTCCAGAAATGAAGGTGAGCTGAAAATCTGAACTTGGCAAGCATCATAGCTTACCCATCGTCATCTCCCCTGTGACAAGTAGCAAGTGTAAATACGATCCACAATTTGCAAAATTATTGCCTGGCCATGCAGTGAAAATCGATCCTCGAAGGTTCTCCAGGGATGAAAAACAAGAGTTGGCCAAAACCAGTCAGCTCAAGTGAAGAATAGGACATGGTCATCATGGAACATCCTAATGAGAGGTTTGCTGAAGGTTTTACATGATGATACATGATGCAAAAAATTTCTCACAAGGATACAACACAGTCTCATCCACTGCAACTTCAGAAAATTACATGAGAAGAAATGTCCATGATTCATCACATCTACTAAAGGATAGTAAATGGTTGAATGTAAGAACAATGATATGTGATCAGGCACTTTCCCATGGTTGTACAATGAATGAATATCAATCTTATGGCCCACTTCAAAAGAGAACAGCATATGTAGTAGTGGTGGCCATGCCTCCTCCCATGCTCATTAGATGGAAAACATGTAGTCACGGAAAGAGAATCTGGTGTCTATTCACACAGACATCGACTCATGTGTCTTCCTCATAATCAAGCCTCCCATACAAATGCGGTCTATGTCGGCAAATGGAACATGATCGGCAATAATATGAAGAAAGTCTGCAGAGGGTTTCATGTGGTGCAGAAGAGTACAAGCTTCCCAAACAAGTACGGTAGCAGTTTTACAATTCTTTGTGATACATGCAAGGAAAAATGTTAATCATGCATGCCTTTATAGGATACCTGCTAAAATAGTAAACAAGCGAACATACATGTGTGTTGGGTAAACATTAAACACAGAACCCACAAAGGATGGTATACTCCATCATCGATTATTCAATACAACTCATGGAGCAATTTGACAAGCTTGCCCTCTTGTGAAGCACTGCACTGCATAAGAATGGTAAGAGTGCGCAAATAAATGAATGTATAAACAAAATCCTCACCATATTCTGGAAGTAATATGGTACATGGGTCCATAAATGAATCCTCCATAGTGTTTTGGCATGCTATGGAGAAGAATGAACCATGTGCTGCTAAAAGATAATCCTCCTGATGCCTGGAAATCCAAGTCAAAAAGGATATGCCATAGATGTCTCTACCATCATTACCTCCTCTTTGTTCATCAGGTGCAAATATGAAGTGATCGTGGGACCTATGGGTTATAGATCCACCATATCTCTGCTGCGCACACTTCATCCATAAGTCTCTGCTCCAAAGTGACAACGCTGTGAGCTCATGCAAATAAGCTCCTGTCAATATAAAGCTCCGTTCTTTGACATGCTCCTTGTCAAAGACTCCTCTAACAATGCTGCCACAAATGTGGAACACCTCCCAAGTTGGAAGTGCTTCCAAGCCATCATCAAAGACCAAGGAGATAATGCCATCTCCTCCTCCTGAAACATCATACAAAGTGTGAGAGCAAATCTGCCCTTGCTCTCCCAAGCAAAGCAACAAGACATTTTGCTGCCTCCCCATACTTCCATCATACAACTCATGTGATGAAGACATAATGAATGATATGAGCATCATATCAACACCATGCATCCATACTCTCTGCTGCTCAATGATGCAAGTATCCAGCCATCCTCTCCCCGTCCTCCCACTCTTAGGCAGAGTGTTTGCCAAGTGATGGCCAAACTCTTTCAAGAGTAACCAGCACAGCCAAGCGTCCTGCTGCCCGGTATCATAGATCTGCAAGTAGCTCCCTAGCTCCTTGCCCATCATCCACATCCACTCAATCACTTGTGGATGCCTCCTTCTTTTCCTCATCCTGGTACTCCTCCCATGAGGGTTACCATCCTCCCAAATCGAATTTCCGACTTTGCACTTCATGGGATTCTGAAATGTAAATTTCTCAAGGATCAATGAGACCCTATCAAGAACCAAATAGGTGGTAGGTAAAAACCTCCCATCATGATGTGTATGGCTCAAGGGATGTCCAAAACAAGCATGAGAAATGTTATCCCTCCTAAGATGTCCTTCATCTTCTGTCTGCTCTTGTGAGAAGTGAAGAAAAGCATCGCACCCCATAGTGTGTCGAAGCGCATCTCCAGTGAGATCTCCCCTTGAGACCTGCAAAAGTGAATCTCCACAATTTTCTAAAGAAGTTACCGCAACAATAGTTTGTGGGAATTCTTTTATACCTTGATGTGCAGTTGGAACTTCTTGTAACGCTGCAAGAGTCCCATCCTCAAAAGCGTTGGCTGCCCCAACTGTCGATGCACGTGGCTGCTCCTCCATGAGTGTGACAGCGTTTTCACAAGCCTCCTCAAGAGGTGATGTGATCTCTTCTTGATGAGAATTGGAGGCGCATGGTACTTCCTCTTGTTTCTCTTCAATCTTCTTGACCTCTTCTACGGTGGATGTATTTCCTCTGGATCTGAAAAGAGATGAGAATAAACTCACCTTTTTCACCGTTCCGGTCTTCTTGGGCTTAGACTCACAGGGACTAGTGGATCCCTCATGCATGGGGAAAGGTGATATCCCAGAGGTACGCTGCAACTCTGAACTCCGTATGCTAGAAACTCCTCTGTCACCACTATACCTTCCTCCTTCATCCTGCCTAAGCTGACAGTAATCTTTGAAGGGTAAAGCTGCTTTGAAGTCTTCCCCCTTGGACTGCCATTCTCGGAAATAATCTCCAAAGGGTAAATGATCTTGCTGCCTCTCTTCCTTACTCGGCACTGGAGGTAAAAATGTAGGCATTGTGATAATGTCCACAGGCTGAGCCAGAACCATGCTCTGATACCACTGTAATATTCCTTTTTAAGGAAATTAAATAAACACAAAGAAATGGTACAAAGAATGGAATGCTCTCATGAAATATTCAATGCAAGATAAAATAACAAGAGACTAAGCCTATGCAATGCATACACACATTTAACAGAGAAATCACCGAGCCATTTCATTATGCAAGGAATTACAAGTGATTACAATAGATGCCCGATGATAACGCTCAAATCGGCGCAGTAAGACAAAGACAAAACAAAGGCCAGCTGGTTTCCCTGCTATGCCTGCTGGCCGAGAATGTCATGCGCACGCTAATATAAGCCAAGGTGCCGAAAGAAAGGCCCACTACGACTCCGATTTCGCCACGTCCTCATTGGGCACGGATTGTCCCCGCTCCTTCACTGCACTCCGAAACCTCCAAATGGTATCTTTAGGAGATCACACCAGATGGCCGCGTCCTTCCACGTATAGCTCAAACCATGCAACGCTGCTCTGCAATAAGTCCAACCCAATCCTCTTGCAAAACCATGATAGAACGGCCTCACCCGAGCAGGCACTCGAAGTCCCCCGGGGCTGAGGTTGAGATCTCCGCTCGGAAGATCTCGTGTGCAGCCGTGCACTGCCAAAATGTACCGGCGTGCTCAAGCCTTAGCGACCAGTTTCAATATCATAAAATTCATCAATAATCCAAAAACAGGGTGGCTCCCTTCTTTTTGTATGCGGCCTTCATCACAGATCCTTGACTCCTGCTTTCCCGCGTAGCCCCTCTCGGCCCCACGCTGCCAACTCAGCCCGCGTACTTACCTTCGCGCACATCGGATGAATTCACGGCCCGCTCACTGTTATTACACCTTCTCGGCCCCACGCTGCCAACTCAGCCCGCGTGTTTGTCTCCGCGCGCTCGAGTGAGCCCCGATCTACTCACGGCCTCTCATAATTAATTAGTGACGGCAAAATTGATCCGAATTAATATTCCAATTAGCTATTGCTAATTTGGGAATATTACAACTTATCAGCCAATAACCAGATCTGAAAATACTTTTTTACAGCAATAATAACATTACAACAGCATTATGACAAGCAGGAAAATGAGCCCTTTGTATTCTTCACTTAGATATCAAATCACTTAACATTTGTCCTTCTAGATATGGCAAATCAGCAATACATATATATGTGTAAATAACAATGCACAAAGAACATACATAGTTGAAAATCAAGCCTGGAGATTGCACTAGTTTTGGACAGTTGGAAACTTCATTCATATGCTCAAGATGAAGTACATGGACATACTATAGCCTTCTTTCAAGGCTAGAGCCTAGCAAAAATCCCCCTAGCTCTCCAAGCCTTAGCTATGACCAATCAACAAAATGCTAGCAATCCAAGAAAATCCAATATGAAAGAATCATTCCAACATATCCTTGAAGGCAAGACATCCTCTCCTCTTCTTCACAATTCCACTCTCCTCTTCTTCACAATTCCACACTAGTGTTTAATCACAAAATCATTATCTCAAATTTCCAAGGGATAAACCCTAACCCTAGACCTCCAAGCAGACCAGGAAACCCTAGACACTTAAGAGAGAGAGAGAGAGGCTAGTGCACACTCTTCTGAAGGCCATGCCTCATCACAATAGTGAATACAGGTGAGTGGATGAACATATATGAATGAAAAACCCTTTCCTTTCTCTATTTATATGAGCATATAAAAATCTTCGTATTATAGCTAACTCTTTGGAAGTATAAATCTGTTCCCTTGCTTGAATTTCTTGCACATTTTCAAACTTTTCATTGAGTAGCTATAAAACATGTCAAATCTGGTTTACACATAACAGCCTTCCACTCCTATGTCCAGACCCCCCTAGAACCTAAGAGACTCAAGAATAACATACCCATAGGTTCTACCAGCTCACATAAATTCTGGAAAACCATTGCTTTACAAGAAGGCAGATTAATGCTAAGTTCTCTCCAATTTCTTCAAATCTCTTTTCCTTTTCAAAGACTTAGTAGTTTAGGGAAGCCCCCTTTGTTGGTGATTTGCTCAACAAAGTGTGGGAGTAGGACCTGGGTCATTGAGGTGACGCCTCCAAATTGCCTTTAGGTCCACACTCAGTGGCTTTGGACTTTTGCTCCTTTGCTGTGGATTGAATGGTAACAGAGCACATGCTATTTGAGCCTAGCCAACGATGTACTTTTTTTATTATCTGCTGTATAAAACTATATACTGTGATGTAAATAAAAAACTACCTTTATTTGCTAAAAAATAAATCAACAAATTTATGGAAACAATAAGGTTTGAATTTATTTTCACATACCTTCAAATGGACACAAGATTCCAGTCTCAAATCACCTTCAAGTTTGTAGATAATATTTCACTGAAACCAGCCCACAGACAGGCCCATTCTCGCTCCGAGTCAACTCTCTTTTGACTTTGGACTTTGGATCCTTTGGTGTGGATTTGAATGGTAACAGAGCATATGCTATTTGAGCCTAGCTGATGATGTATTTTTTTTTGGCATCTACTGTATAAAACTACATACTGTGATGTAAATTGAAAACTACCTTTAATTGCTAAAAAAGAAATCGACAAATTTATACAGAGACAGTAAGGTTTGAATTTATGTTTACATACCTTCAAATGGGCACAAGATTCCGGTCTCAAATCATGTTCAAATTTGAAGATCATATTTCACTGAAACCGGCCCACAGACAGGGCCATTCTTGCTCCGAGTCAACTCTCTTCGCTATGGTTCTGAAATCTTCAAATGCTCCCAAATGTTCAATGAGAAGAGTGTGAGACAAAGAGAGGGTAGGGATTGCTCGTTTTCAGGTTTTCATTTTTTTCTTTTTGAAGCACTATAGGGCAGGTTGGGTGCTGAACCAGCTAGTTTGGTTAAGAACTGGTCCAAAATTGGTTCTTGGTCTGAGCTAGACCAGAATTTGCCCAAAATGGTCTGGAATAGCCAGTTAATTTGAGATTCCAATGGAGATTCCAATGGAATTGCAATATATGCAGTTTTTGTCTCTGAGGCAGCAGGTCATGTCCTTTTAAAATATGCTGGAGATTCAAGTATGGAATGTTGGATTATTCCTTCCCTCAAGAACACATCATGGTCAGCAATGGTAATTTCTTTTGCCTCACTGGTTGCCATGGCTGCTGTGTTTGCAATGTGTGTCTTTGTACGTAAGTATCGGCTCCAACAAGTTAGACAAGGACTACCGCGTCTCGATGAGTTAAATGGTATGAGTTTTCGGCAAGTGAAAGCATTACCAAGCCTGATATTCAATTCTGTTGCTGGCAACAACTGTACATCAGAAACCTGTGCTATATGTCTTGAAGACTATACAGCTGGGGAAAAATTACGGGTCCTTCCTTGTTGCCATAGTATGTTGGTTCTACACAAGTCTTTTGGTGCCTTTTTGATA
Source organism: Pinus albicaulis (assembly GCA_034641835.2). Classification (NCBI taxonomy): domain Eukaryota; kingdom Viridiplantae; phylum Streptophyta; class Pinopsida; order Pinales; family Pinaceae; genus Pinus; species Pinus albicaulis. The sequence goes on from CM076578.1 coordinate 1,897,807,388, forward strand.
GTGATGGCTGTGCAGTTAGTTATTTTGTTTGTTTCTGGAAATGCCCTGTCTAACTATTTTTTCTATAGTTATGATGATATTCGTTGGTTCTTTTCTTGGCAGGATTTCATGTCTTTTGTATAGATTCTTGGCTCACAATGTGGCGGACATTTTGCCCTGTATGCAAACGTGATGCAAGGATTATAAATGGAGAGTCTCCAGCGACAGAAAGCACACCACTTTTGTCTGCAACTTCTTTATTGTCTTCTCCTATTCCATCGGCACTGTCATCCTTTATAGAATCTCCATCTGCGCATGCATCTCCAAGTTCAGTGCTGCCTCATGCCGAATCAGCATGTTCTCATTATTCTTTAAATGCCTCATTGTACATGCCACAAACATTAGATTCTTGTAGTGTTTCCTCCCTTCTGAGTAGAAACTCTGCTAACATTGCACATACTTCTCTGTTGTCCATGGGTAGTCAGTCTTCCCTGTTTTCATCCCAAAATTCTCTCTTCGTCTCCACATATGACATCACCTGTAGATCCTGGGCCAGACTGTTATAATGCATCTCCGCAATTTGATGCTTCATTCCCTCTTCCACCGTGCATTCAATCCTGTGGTGGGTCGTTGGCAGTAATTTCTCCTTTCATTTCAACACACTCCTTACCAGGTTATCAGGAGTGTTATGCATAACCATTTGGGCATTAGAATGGGTGATCTCATTTGTTCACTGAGCTCTAAAAAGTGATCTGTGCTAACTACCCTTTTTCCTGGTGGGACACTAGGAGGACATCTGAACTTCCTATTATTCCCGAAGGCAGCTCATGTCATATAGCTGTATCGAATTTTGTTTTCAATTTTATATCTGAATTGCGTTGTGTTTATGGTCCTTGCAAAAACTATTGGTAACTTATGGGTAGTTTGTGAAATTAGTTTTATGTAAAGGGCAAGGATTGTAACATAGGTTGCTTCCTTGGAGAATTGTGACATTATCGGTTGAAGTTAGAACAGTTGATTGGATATTCTGCTAGAGCATCTTTTATATCAGATAATTACAAGAGTACAGGGATTCCCCAGAGCGCTTTGTAATTAAAAATTAGAGAGTAATTTCCAGATCGTTAATTTTCAAAGTTACACGAATTGTGGCACAATTGGAATCAACAAAAGACTTAGAAAATCGACACTCCAACTTGTATGTTGAAAAAAGGAGAATTTCCTTAAAATGAATCTACATTTAACTTGTTGAAAAAACGGGAAGAATTTCGTTTAAGAAACATAAATAAAGGTTACACTGTTTCATTCATTTCATATAATTCATATTTGAGATTTGGATTAATCATTCATAACAACATACATCAATAAAAACAAGAATTAAATGTTATAATTATTTAGTTATAAGTGGTTAAAGTTGTAATAAAAACTTAGATCCTTAAGTAAATAAAATTTTAAATTAAAATTTAATTTTTTTATTTTAGATATTTCAAAATAAGTGTTGATATATTTAATTTTTTTATTTTAGATATTTCAAAATAAGTGTTGATATATTTCATAATAGATTCATAAATTATATTCATAATCATAAAAAAGACTGTGTTTTGCGTTAAAGAAAAGACTTCCGAAGACATTGCATTCCAAATTTGCGAAATGAGTGTTGCAATGCCAAGTCCCCTCTCCAAATGGCAAGGACATTTTTATGCATGAAAAGAAATTTTTAAAGTTTGTTGCCTTTCAAACTTGCCAAATGAGTGTTCTGGTGCCAAATCTGCTCTCTAAATGCTTGCTGTGCCAAATTGCTGTGCCAAATGAGTGTTCTGGTGCCAAATCTGATCTCCAAATGCTTGCTGTGGCTGCTGCTGAAGTACTAATACTCTCAAGTATCTGATATTATTAATGTTTGTTGGTATTTTAGAGTCTCAATTAGATATTAATTGCGGAGAAAAATGAAATAAACACTTCGACAAGGCAAATATTTACGTGATAAAACATCAACAGTGTGTTGTATTACACTTATTGTTAAGAAACATGATTACAATTAAGCTTACAACCACATTATATTCCACTTCTTATGTCGCATAGATATATCTCTAACTTGGCACTGTTATATGAAATTCCATAATTTAATACAAACTACCAACATTTACTTGAAGTAAATTTAGTTTCTACAGTTTCTACAATTTCCTCATACTTTGCCCAAGCTCATTCATCAGATCTTTCATAAGCTAGAGAAGCTAAACATCACCACAACTTCTCTGACAATAATGATTTTGTAGACATGTTTGTACATTTTCTTGATTATGGGTTTTTTTAAGAGCTATTACAACTCCAATAACATATTTTACATAATGGTATTTAATATGAATATATTTTGTTTTATTACAATAAGCTGGATTGGTAATAAATGGTGGGGTTGTTTCCCGGATTGACTTTGTTAAGGGTCGATGCCCAAGGCATCCAATGGAAGTTTACAAAACTTGACCACTTTAGGTCTTAGGCTGCCCCCCCTGGACTAGAAGGGGTAATCCTCAACATATCACAAATGATAATTGCCTTGAATTACTTTATAACAATTATTTAAGGTGTTAGTTTGCCAGATTAATGATGGCATGTAAGATAACAAAAAGTGAAGAGTTAATAATAGAGTGGAAAAAAATACACTTGAATTAAAACATACTGATCTAACAATACCCAATAGGCATCATCATTTCTATAACACAAATTTCTCAAAGTTGATAGACATTATGTCAAGAAGGAGGATATGCTCAAGTCAATAGCATTGGTATTCACAAGCATATCAGAAGACACATTAAACATAAATGGTCATAATGTTAGTATTTCCACATATGTTTAATAGTAGAAAGTATACTACATTTAAACCAAACAATTCGTTGTATGCGTGAAAGCAATGAATCTTTCATGTAAATTTAATAACTTACAAAATAATTATAAACTCTTCAAGATTTATTTTTTAACAGTACATCCACCATGTCAGATTAGTTATAGTGTTTATCAAAGTAATTTAGAAGTTCCAAGAAGACACAAGTCAAAACATAAAAGCGTTTATCAAAGTAATTTAGAAGTTCCAAGAAGACACAAGTCAAAACATAAATGTTAATAATACTTAGGAAATAGTGTATATTTTTCTGTAATAATTTAATCATTGATTAAAGCGCAAATGAAATATTAATACACTATCATGGTATGTAAATAATGATTTCATTGACTAGATTGTGATCTTAAAAAGTTGCATAATTGCATGGAAATAAAGAAATGGTTTTGAATTCAGATAAACAAATTTTTACATTCACAATAAGAAAAGATGGACCGAATTTGCATTGTGGAGACAAATCTATGAGTTGATCTTCAATTTATTGCCTAAAAATTTGCCCCACTAGGATTTATGAGTGTAATCCCCTACCCTTACATAAAAAACTCTCTTGCTTTGATGGCTTTGAGTCCTTTTATTTCACATAAAGTTGGTTTACCTTTTTCATTTTAATAAGTGTTGCTTTAATAACAACTTTAGGGTTAGTGCTAATTTAGATTAATTGGCCTCACTTTCAATTTGTAGCAATTTAGTAAGCAAATTATTCTTCTATTGTAATTTATTCCATCTAAGTTAAAATATTTTGGCCTTGAAATTTTAATCCATCTCCTTCCTACATCACATGAAAATGACAATTAGTTCCTTAGAAGTTACATAATGATTCAAAAATGAAATGAACTAGATATATTTTCCAAAGTCGTTACACCACTATTTTTCTGAAACGGCTTGAAATAAAATTATTAGAGATAAAAATATATTTTACGTGTCTCTCATTTTACGTAAGATTATTATTATTATTTTGTAGTAAATACTTGTTAATTTTTTTCCCCAATTGATCCATATATGACAAAACCCTAAAAATTAAAATATGTTTCTTTTGGATTTAATATGTTTTTTCAATTTTGGTGCAAACCAATAACAAAGAAAGCCCTTAGCCAAAACTTTCAACAATGTCACATCCAATTATCTTAATTTTATTAGTTAGTTCTTGATCTTCTTATATGACCATGCCAAAATTTTGAGTTACAACATAAGATTATCTTCTTCATGTGTAAACCTTTTTCGGCTTCAATATAAATTATACTTGTAGATATATGTTTAATTGAATTAATTCAAATCACATGTTAACATCTAAATTGTGAGGTAGATTTTCATTGTAATATATTGCTTGAAACAATATCAAATTGGGAGACAATACAATATAATTTTGATATGCAAGTCCATTGCATTGGAGAGTGGAGGCTTCAGATGACGAACGATTTGTAATAATATTAGGTAGAAAAGTGCACATATTTTAATTATAATATGTGAGTCTGATGTATCAAAGGGTAGCTATTAATCACGATGGATGGTGGTTATTTATGTCAAGTGTTAAACCATTCATGACATAACCTTTTAAGTTTCACCCAATATGATTCAAATCCATCACGTACCTTATGTTAAGCTGTGTATAAATGTAAGTTTGATTTATAGGTTGGATATTTTTTCAAATGTAGCTTTTGTGAAATTATGCTCTCTCTCTCTCTCTCTCTCTATATATATATATATATATATATAGGAAAGTGAACTCTCATATAAAGCACGTGCACCATGAAGTTTATAAAAGGCCTTTTATTATAATATATCCCTCATCATATAATTGCCTCTTTTTAAAATAAGTGATATAAAATAAAGTTTATAAATTTTTGGATGATTGTTTTAGATTATATAAGGTTTGCAAGAGGCTCTTTTATTTATCTATTTATAAGGATATAAATAATTTTATGGATTAGAAAAGATATTAAGTGAAAGATGAAAGATAATATTGACATTTTATATTTAATAGAAAAAGTTTTGATATGGCTAACACGTATATATTAGTTATGAGAAAAATAATGATCACTATAGAACTTGATGTTTTAGATAGTGGTTTGGGCTAATATACGAATATGAACTAAAATAAGGTGTATAAGAATGAAGTTAATAGAGCTAGATATTAGAGCATTAAATAAAATTTGACAAGGGTGGCACTTATGGACCACCATGATACAATCTTTAAAGGTCAAAAGCCAAACGTATTTGACATGCAATTTTTTTGGGCAATGACAAACCCAAATAAATGATCACCACATTCTCCAACATGGAAATCATTTAAGACTTGTTTGACATCCTCATGAGTGAGACTTCGACGCAATGTTGAATCGACTCCGTGATGATAAAGAGTATTGATGAGAATAACATAAATCTAATCTTAATAGCATATACACTAACATTCTTCACGAGACAACTCAAACCGAAAACATTGAGTTTGGAGAAAGAGTAATACATCCTCAGACCATGGATCAAACAATCTAAGGAGGAATAAGGATTCATCAGACAATGAGTCCACAACCACGAGTTCATCAACTTGGGGTAAATTAGACATTACCTCAACGATGGCCATGATTTTTTGGATTTGGCCATGACATTAAACTCCAGATCAAACTCTTGAAAGATAACAATCCACTTTGATTATTTGCTCCCAATGATTTTTCGACTAAAGATATGTTTCATGGTGTTGGAGTTAGGGATCATTGTAGTTTTTTGCAAGAGTCTATAATGTTGAAACGTTCGACAACATATATAACCACCAAAGCCAACTTCTTAATGTTTAAATAGCACAGTGTTAATTATTGTAGCTCGGACAGTTGTTCTAGTCTTGAAGCATATTTACCTATCAAACAAGTACGGTACGAAGTTCTCACTTTTTTAGAGTTGCAAAAAATCATCTAACTTTGAAAATGTTGATTCAGAATACACCCTTTTTTTGGAGTATACTTTTGACACTTTAAATTTTCTTATTTATTAAGTATGCACATTTTTTTTAAATGTTAGGGATTTTCATGCCAATTTTGAAAAGTGTTGATGCAACATCAACCCCATTTTTCAACCTATTTCATCATCTTCCTTCTTTGGGTCCACAAGGCTTTGTTACCCAAACCCCCCCCCCCCCCTTTTGCACATGTCTGGGTCAGGCTTGGAACATTTCCCCAGAGGTTGATGCAGCTAAAAAAGAGAAAATAAAAGTATATCAAGACCACATACAAAAGGAAATAATACCACAAAATACAATAGATGGTTGGTACAATAAAATTAGCGCGTGGGCAAAAGCCAAACATGAGCTCTACCCCTTATAATTATGGCCATCACCTTGGTTTCTAGGGCCTTTATGAACACCTCATGCATAATCAAGGAACCCATGCATGTACTAACCCCTAGTGGGAAATGAACTACAAGGGGGTATTCACTGCTTATAATATACACAACATGCTGTCATCCCCTGGAGCTCTGAGAAATGTACTAAAAGAAAAAGAAAAATAACTGCAAAAGGCAAATGAAGAGGGGTGGAAAAACAAAGACCAGGGTAACTCATGTACCATGATTTTTTCCTCCTACATCTATACACTAAAATATGTGGACATCCCTCATCATTACCACCCTTGAGCTCATGTAATTTTGCCTTGAGACCCCTATGTCCCGATCCACCTCATCGTTATCCACGTGAAACCTACCATTTGAAGGATGTACCTTGGACATGTCTTTCCTTTTAGGAGCCGATAACACCTAATAGGGTTAGTTTATTGACCACTCCTACCTACGGAAGTAACACCATTAGATGCTCAAAGCCTCAAATTTAGAAGAAAAGCCCATTATGAAGTCTCATTTGTGCCCTTGATTAACAAGCTTGGTTCACTTAGATGCACTAATGAATCATTGTACCTGATGGTGAGGAGATACATTGGATTTTATGCATAATTGGAAAGTGGTTTCATCATGGGTTGGGCAACTTAACTGGGGCCAAAGCCCACCAGAGGATCATATTAACACTTGTAGGGGATGTGTTGAGAGCCATGGGACTCCGTCATGTGATATAATATAATATCATCTTATGGGCGCGCTTAGCACATTCAAATTGTTTTTTTCCTCACATTATATGCGAGATGATGCACCTGGATTAACAATTCCCCCAAACGGCTTAGCCATATATACAGGGTTTGGAAGCTGATTCGAGGTTGAGAGGAGGTTTGTCTCATCCTTGAGACACGGGAGTGCATTTAATTGTTTTAGAGAGACCGTGACAAGTATTCCAGAGGTGATTACAAAGCATGATGAAATATGCAAAGGGTGCATTTTTGGAAAGTTTTCAAAAACAACATTTCCAAGGAGTGATAGTAGAACCAAGGGTGTTCTAGATTTAATACATTATGATATTTGTGGTCCAATGTTCCCAAAATATCTCAAGGGTTATGATTTTTTCATGACCTTTATTGATGACTTCTCCAAGAAGACCTGGATTTACTTCTTGAAGACAAACTTATCAGATCGGCTTGTCACAAACATAGATAATGCATATACAGATGAATCACAGATCAAATTCATCGCAGATATATAATAACAAAACCAGATATCCGCAATGCGCAATAACTTAAGCAAATATATTCATGTATTCAACCATCAACATATCTTCATGCATAAAGAACAAAACTACTTGTCCACATATAATAGAAGTAAATAGATCTCAAAGTAATAATAGTAAACAGATAACACAATTCTTCGCCAAAACCGGTGTTTTTATTAGATTCAAAACAATTTAGTATAACAGAATTCTCCCTTACAATTACCCTTCCACGCACATAGCCAACGGAGTCTGGTGAGCTCTGGTATTGCACCAAGAGTGCTGCAGCTCCCATGGGCTGCCCTACTTTACTTTATCAACCCGGGGTTCGTACAAACTTGGAGGTGAGAGTGCTATATACATGAGTAGATGTATTCTAATCATTTCATCCTCTTTCGCTCTACGAAAGGGTGCTACTTCTAGGGGTTCTTAGTGAAGTCTGTCACACTTCAATGAAACTAAACTAAATTGCAGAAAGTAATGACAGAAAGAAATTAAATTAAATTGCTGAAAAGAAATGACAGGAAGGAAACTAAACTAAATTGATGAAAGGAAATGATAGAAAGAAACTAAATTAAATTACTGAAAAGAAATGACAGGAAGGAAACTAAAGAAAATTTCTGAAAGGAAATGACAGAAAGAAATTAAATTAAATTGCTGAAAAGAAATGCCATGAAGGAAACTAAACTAAATTGCTGAAAAGAAATGACAAAATGGAAACTAATTTAACTCGCTGAAAAGAAATGGCAGAAATGAAACTAATTTAAATTGCTGAAATGAAACTAATTTAAACCACTCTTAACTTGGCCAATCGGCTAAACACACTTTACTTATCCTCTGATATATCTACCATGCTACCATGCTTCTAACCATGCAACTATTCATGATCTATCTAAACTTGAAAAAGTGTTGCTTGCAGTTTGGAGGAAAAAGGGCTAAAGATGCTATTGGAGGGGTTGAACACATGGGACAAGGCTTAGAGGTGGAAAGAGGGGTTTGGAATTTATTAAAGCTTATAATATCGCAAAAATTCTTTGGAGCGGAATGATTTGAAAAGTGCGATGGCAGAGAAGTGAGAGTACAGTTCGGGAGTGGGAGCAAAATGCGATTTGCGAAAAGGGAAAATGTTGCAATCTGCGATATCGCAATATCGAAATTGGCATACAGGAGCCATAAGTGTTAACAAGGAGCGGATAAATATTTCTATATGCGATTTGGGACGGGATAAACACTGCGAGGTGCGATTTGCGGTGTGGCAGAGTACAGAGCGATATCACAATCGGCGTTTGGAGCGGTAAGTCTTAAAGGAAAAGGGGAAAAGGTTGCGAAATGCGATGGGTGACGTGGCGGTAGGATCGGCGACAAAGTACGACAACAATATCGCAATCAGTGTTTGGAGTGGTAATTGTTAACGGGAACAAAATAAAAAGTGCGGTTTGCGATGGGGATAAAGATTACACAATGCGATTGCGAAAAGGGGTTGTGATAAGTCTTAAAGGAAGAAGGGGAAAGGTTGCAAAGTGAGAAATGCGATGACTGATGTGGCAGTGAAGTACGGTAAGAATACCACAATCGGGGCTTGGAAGCCGAAAGGATTAACGAAAACCGATAGAAGATGCGAATTGCGATTGCGATAGGGTATTGCGGTAAGTCTGTTAGAAGAAGAGGGATTGAGTTCCAATGTTTTTTTTTAATAATTTTGTTGAAAAGGTAAAGGCGAGGTGAAAAGGGAAAATCGCTGAAATATTGAAGAACGACAAAGGAAAGGGAAGGGGTTCTGCGATGGCCAAGATGTGATAATCGGGAAATTCTAAGGTAAAAGAGCACATGCAAAACTTTAATGGTTTCTATGAATAAAAAGGGTGCGACAGCTGATAGGAAGAGAAAAGGAGGGAAATGGAGCGTAACAGAGGTGTTTGGAAGCGTAACACAAAGATGGAAAATGAGGTGGGGAGGTGCCACTCGAGCCGCTCTGGGGTTTTACCAATACATCCTGCGATTAACCCTGATAATTTATGCATGACATACATATGAAATGTGTGATAAAAACAATGGAAAGAAAGTATGAAACTAATACTGCAACTCTACCCTAAACTCAAACAGAAAGAAATTTTTTGGCCTGTGGGAAGGTCTACTCTGCTCGAACTCTATTGATAGAGATAAGAGGGGAACACTGCCTCATAGTTTTATAGAGTTTATCAGCTATTTTACAGCGCAGATAAGCATATTAAATCTACAGCAAAAAACTATAATAGCAATGAAAATATCAGAAATAAAACTGGCTAAATAACATAAAGGAAAGAATGACAACAACAGAGAAGCTGAGGCACATGGGTTGGGCCCTAACCCACGAGCCCAACTCTCTGGAACTAAATCAATAAAAGGTCATCTGAATACCCATTGCATTACAAAAAAATAGTCTTATTACATCCTGAAGGTCTTAAACAACGAAAACCTAATAGCTTGTAGCAAAAGTTTTGAATGGAATCGAATCCCATCCTTCCTATCTCCAGCTCTGCTCTATTTATTTTACAGGGCAATTACCAGCAATTCCCTTGAAAATAGTGACTGAGTCCACTTGACTCCAAGTAAACATAGATTGAGCGCACTTCGTCCTCAGTTCACTTGGCTGCCTTTGATAGTTAAGGAGGGTGGAAAAACCCCTTGAATCTCTCCAAGGTTTCTTAATAATTTCCTGATATCGTGCCAATTTATTCTCCAATATTGATCTTCCAGTCGCAAGGAGAAAGTCCCTAAATTATCTCCTTTTCCATATCTACAAAATATTCTCACAATATTCTACAAAAATAACCAATATTAAGCACAAATATGCAATTACCTTTAATCCTTCCCAAGAACATAATAAAGCATAAGAAAACATTATTAAGTGCAGTTGGAGAGATTTAATATATATTTTCATGCGCATAAGGAAGGTAGACGGGCCTAAGAAAGGTTAGATGGGCCTTAATTTATGTCTAATTTAGAGGCCCATCATCGCCCACCTACAGAAATTGTTGCTCATCCTCTGAGCAACCTATTCATCCTTCTTGCCTTCTGGTTCTTCCTGCATGCTGGCTTATTTCGTTTTCTGTTTATTGGCCCATGCGCTGCTCCTCCTGCTAATCTTCTTTCTATTCTTCTTGCATTTCTTCTCATAGGTGTTTCATGGAGGTCCTCAGATGCCTTAAGAAAATCCGTTTCGCATGCAAAGAGGTGGTTGATCCACCTTTTATTTGATTTAAAAAAAAAATTTGCATGCATAATACACTCACAGTTCTTTTTTTGTTAACTGAGTTCATCCTTAGTTACCCCTTGGCACTCCTTGTCTTCCATTGCAATGAACTGCTTACTACCCACTTTCTCAAGTCCTTTTTACTTTTTTCTTGTTCCTATTCTTGGTGGAAAAAGTGAGGCTAGTTGCTAGATAAGGCTGAGGTTTCTCTGCTACTGATTTTGGCTATATATAAAAACTTTCCTTCTCACACTATTTAATGTTTTCTTAAGCTAAAATATATTCGAAGAAAGCGTTATATGATTGCATACCTGAGCCTTACCATTGATTTGTTTTTGCAGGTGATATTGAAGCTGCTGATATGGCTGTTGAAGTTGTCTTCGGTGGTTCTGAAGCTGCTCTAAAGCTGCATGTGATAATCTGCTTGAGGTCCTTTTGGAGCTTCTGAGCACAGGAGGAGGAAGTCCAAGTTTGACTACCTTTGTACAGGGTGTTGACCATATTTTATTTTTGTGCTAACTTGCTATTTTTATACTTCCAAAGGTTGGAGAGCACATGCATTCATTAGAGAGAGATACATGGAGAAATATAATTTTTTTTTTTTAAGGCCTTCTAGCTGCCTTAATGAGGTTTTCAACTGGTAGGTCTGCCTAGACGCCTCAAAGGAGGTTTTCAATCAGTGAGCCAATCTTAGATGCCTCAAAAGAGGTTCACCTGAGATTTTATTCTTTTTCCCTTTTTTTGCTTTTTTTTCTTTTTCATTTTCCTACTCTACTTGAAAAAACAAAACCTTTTTCAAGTATAGAAATAATTCCAATGAAGCCATGTACACATCAAGATGACAAATAAAATCATGTGCACACTTGGAATACATGCTTTGACATGTACTTGAATATGAGAGATGAATTGCTTTGACTGGGATTGTATCAAGTACCGTTGGAGAGGAGTGTGTTGCTGCAACTTAATGACTGTTTGGAACCATATGTCAATATAGTTGTGATGCCCCTGGTCTACTTGCTGAGTTGGATCACCTTGGATGTACTCTTCTATTATGACATTCAAATCTTCATCTTTTTTTTGATTGTTCTCTTGAACACATGGAGGAAATGCTGGTAAACATGAGGAAACTTTCTCAAAATCTGATTCTGATGCCGACTGTTCATCAAGTGCAGCCCTTGATCTTTTGATCTCCTCAGTTGGATCTTCTTCTTCTTGATGTTGTCCTTCAATGACATTAAGAAAATATCTTCTTTGCAATACCTTTATTGAACTAATATGCAAACCATTTAGATCAAGAGGATATGTTTGATAGTGTTGTACCCCAACATTGTAAGTGGGCTGAGATACTTCATGGTGTGGCCTTCGAAATGGTGGTATAGGTAGTTGAGTGGGGGTGGATATATGAGATGGATGTGGTTAAGGCTATGGTTGTGGTGGAGATGGATGGTAGGGATAACATAGATTTGGGTATGGAAATGGTGGTGCAGGTAGTTGAGTGGGGGTGGATATATGAGATGCATGTGGTTGAGGCTGTGGTTGTGGCTGGTAGGGATAACATGGGGTTGGGTATGGAGGATATTGAGTGAAATATCGAGGATTTTGAGGATTTTCCCAATAAGGACCTTGCCAACCATGTTGGCAAGATTGGTTTTGGGGTTGAGATGGCCAAGGTTGCCAAGGAGGGAGTGTGTCCCAATTAGTTTGAGATGGATGTGGATAAGCTTGAAATTGTGAAGTGGGTCCTTGCATCATATCAAGTTTACTAGGTTGCCAAGGTATCCTTGGAGCTACATAACATAGCTTCTTTGGTGATTTACTTGCTCCATTGTCTTCTTGGTAAACTTATTTAAACCTGGGGAATGATGAATAAAATTTAGTAGCATAAGATTCTGTATGGATAACAAAAATATCAACATCTTCTTTTTTCTCATTTTGCATTCTTAACATTTCTACTTGTTCACTTAGATTGCTAATAATTTTCGTTTTAAAGTTATCAAGCAAATTTCCAAGTTCATCTTGCCTTACCAATGTTGATGCTGACTTACTTACTCTTTCCCTTCCTCTTGATATGCGCTTGCATGTTTCACAAATTTCTTCAAATGAAAATTGGTATACATCTCCTCCACTCATGAGATTAAGGAGATCAATCCACTCATCCCTAATTGTTCTAAGTAAGAGGGTTTTTAGTGTGTCAAATCCTAAATGATGCAAATTTTCCCTCTTAACTTTAAACATGAACCTCTCTATTATATCCTCAAGGCTCTCATCTTCTTCTTGGTTCATTCTAAAAATTTCTTCTTTAAGATCACTATCTTTATATTTTTCTAGAAATATCTTTTGCATATCATTCCATGATCTTATTTAATTAGTACCTACACTCATGAACCATTTAAGAGCTCCATCTTTTAATGTTGCAGGAAACAATCTCAATTTTTGAGTGTGTGATAATTAGCCATAATATCTAAAAAATATCTCAAATTCAAAGAGAAATGTTTCCGGATCCTCTGTCCTCATACCATGGAAGTTGGGAAGGAAAGATGGAGGGATGTTCTTCATATGTACACTGGTGTCTAGATCTTGAATGGGAAACCCATTAAGATATTCTTCATTGTTATCATATCCGTCCATCTCTTCTACCTTCAAAAGTGTATGGTGATGTGGTTCTTACTGCACCACGTGGTCAAGTGGGGGGAGTTGGTATTGGAGAAGTGTTTTTTTTTTTTGAGTATCCCTACTCCTATGAGGCATGAAAATCATATTTTTTTTGTATTTTTCAATATTTCAGAAACAACATGAAAAAGGAAAGCAGAAAAGAATGCTAAAACTGAATCAAAGCATCTACTAGACACCTCCCCGGAAACAATGCCAAAAAGTGGTGAGCCCTGGTATTGCACCAAGAGTGATGCAACTCCCAAGGACTGCCCTACTTCACTTTATCAACCCGGGGTTCGTACAAAATTGGAGGTGACAATTCTATATACACAACAGATGCATTATACTCATGTCATCCTCTTTCGCTCTATGAAAGGGTGCTACTTCTAGGGTTTCTCAATGAAGTCTGTCACATTTCAATGAAATCAAACTAAATTGCAGAAAGGAAATGACAGAAAGAAACTAAATTAAATTGCTGAAAATAAATGACAGGAAGGAAACTAAACTAAATTGCTGAAAGGAAATGACAGAAATAAACTAAATTAAATTGATGAAAAGAAATGACAGGAAGGAAACTAAACTAAATTTCTGAAAGGAAATGACAAAAATAAACTAAATTAAATCGCTGAAAAGAAATGGCAGAAGGAAACTAAACTAAATTGTTGAAAGGAAATGAAAGAAATGAAACTAATTTAACTTGCTGAAAAGAAATGGCAGAAAAGAAACTAATTTAAATTGCTGAAAGGGAACTAGTTTAAACCACACTTAACTTGGCCAATCAGCTAAACACACTCTACTTATCCTATGATCCATCTACCATGCTTCTAACCATGCAACTATTCATGATCTAACTAAACTTGAAAAAGTGTTGCTTGCAGTTTGGAGGAAAAAGGGCTTGAACACATGGGACAAGGCTTAGAGGTGAAAAGAGGGGTTTGAACTTTATTAAAGCTTATAATATCACAAAAATTCTTTGGAGAAAAGTGATTTGAAAGTGCGATGGCGGAGAAGCGGGAGTAGAGTTCGGGAGCGGGAGTGAAATGCGATTTGCGAAAAGGGCAAAGGTTGCGATCTACGATATCGCAATATCAGAATTGGCAGACAAGAGCGGTAAGTGTTAACAAGGAGAAGATAAAGATTTCGAGATGCGATTTGCGACGGGATAAACATTGTGAGGTGCGATTTGCGATTTGCAGTGTGGCGGAGTACGGAGCGATATCACAATCGACGTTTGGAGCGGTAAGTATTAAATGAAACGGGGAAAAGGTTGCAAAATGAGAAATGCGATGGGTGACGTGTCGGTAGGACCGACGACAGAGTACGATAGCGATATCGCAATCGACGTTTGGAGCGGTAAATGTTAACGGGAACAAAATAAAAAGTGCGATTTGCGATGGGGATAAAGATTGCACAATGCAATTGCGATAAGTCTTAAAGGAAGAAGGGGAAAGGTTGCGAAGTGAGAAATGCGATAGGTGGCGTGGCATCAAAGTACGGTAATAATATCGCAATCGGGGCTTGGAAGAGGAAAGGATTAATGGAAACTGATAGAAGATGCGAATTTTAGTAATTCTGTTAGAAGAAGAGAGATCGAGTCCCAATGTTTTTTTTGAATATTTTTGTTGAAAAGGTAAAGGTGAGGTGAAAAGGAAAAATCACTAAAATGTTGAAGAACGACAAATGAAAGGGAAGGGGTTCTATGATGGCCGAGATGTGATAATTGGGAAGTCCAAGGTAAAAGAGAACATGAAAAACTTTAATGGTTTCTATGAATAAAAAAGGTGCGACAATTGATAGGAAGAGAAAAGGAGGAGGTAAATGGAGCGTAACAGAGGTGTTTGGAAGTGTAACATAGAGATGGAAAATAAGGCGGGGAGGCGCCGCTCGAGCTGCTTTGGGTATTTACCAATACATCTTGCGATCAACCCTGCTAATTTATGCATGAAATATATATGAAATGCGTGATAAAAGCAATGGAAAGAAACTCTGAAACTAGTACTACAACTCTACCCTAAACTCAAACAGAAAGCAATTTTTTTGGCCTGTGGGAAGGTCTACCCTGCTCGAGCTCTATTGACAGAGATGAGAGGGGAATAATTCCTCACATTTTTATAGATTTTATCATCTATTCTACATCGCAGATAAGCAGATTAAATCTATGTCATCAGAAAACTATAATAGCAATGAAAATATCATAAATAAAACTAGCTAAATAATGGAAAGGAAAGAATGACAACAACAGAGAAGTTGAGGCACATGGGTTGGGCCTTAACCCACGATCCCAAATACCTGGAACTAAATAAATAAAAGGTCATATGAATACCCATTGCATTACAAAAAAAATACAGTCTTATTACATCATGAAAGTCTTAAACAACGAAAGCCTAATAGCTTGCAACAAAAGTTCTGAATGGAATCGAATCCCATCCTTCCTATATCTAACTATGCTCTATTTATTCTACAGGGCAGCTAGCAATAGCTCCCTTGAAAATAGTGATTGAGTCCACTTGAATCCAAGTAAACATAGATTGAGTGCACAACGTCCTCAGTTTGCTTGGCTGCCTTTGATAGTTAAGGAGGGTGGACAAACCTCTTGAATATCTCCAATATTTCTTAATAATTTCTTGATATTGTGCTCATTTATTCTCCAATATTGATCTTCCAGTGGCAGGGAGCAAGTCCCTAAATTATCTCATTTTCCATATCTACATAATCTGCGAAATATTCTCACAATATTCTACAAAAATAACCAATATTAGGCACAAATATGCAATTACCTTTAATCCTTCCTAAGAACATATTAAATCATAAGAAAACATTATTAAGTGCAGAAGGAGAGATTTAATATATATTTTCATGTGCATAAGGAAGGTATATGGGCCTAAGAAAGGTTAGACAGACCTTAATTTATGTCTAATTTAGAGGCCCATCAGAGTCTGCACACAACCAGGACTAGGTCTCCGTGCACACAGCCAGCAGGAGCCTTTCTACCCAACCCAGTCTTACAAAATGTATCGCTAAAGCATAAAATTACTTAGAGCCAAAACATTACATACCATCATTGAATAAACTCTATCTATATTTATATCTATTCAGTGTGCATATACTATAGTCTCAAACCATGGTTTAATGACCACAATTTACCCTTATAACCCATTTACAAAAAAGAGGGACTTTGTCCCGCCCCAAATCCCCTTAAGCTTTCCACGTAGCGCACATATGAAAAATTACATACAAAAAGTTACTCAAAAAGATACCCCAGGGGACCCTGCTCCAACAGGCCCCCCAAAAAAACTTGTGACTCGTCTCGAGTTATTGTGGGGTTGGATCTTTCATCTTAGATTGTACATATCTGATATACCTATCCAATGCGTGATCTTGGAAAGCAGTGGCTAACTGTGTTTTCTTAACATCATCATTATTAACCTATTGTGCTTTCGATACAACATCAGTAACAAACCAAATTTTCTTAGTATCTTAATTTCCAATACCTATGAAAGTAGGTAGCTTCATAGACGCGGCCATATCTGCGCTTGGGGGAGGCAGAGGTGGTGGTGGTGGAGTGGATGCTTTATGAGATGAGCGTGGAAGTGGAGTGGATGGGACCTGAAATATGGTCAAGGCTCCTTGATTGTTAGATTTGGTGAAACTTATTCTCGGGAGACTTCCTCTTCTTCAGAGTTCACAGATTCACTAGAGATACTAGTTTCAGGCTTGTCCTCACTATCATATCTACCCTTGAGAGGACTGTAAAAAATTCCTTCTTCTAGGTCTGCACGGTAAATTATTCCACTGCACGTAGTCGGGTCTCTTCGAGACATTCACTCAATATGTTGGCACAGAGAGCCTTGTTCACATAATAACATCTTCAACAATAACTTGAAAGACCGTAGGAACTTACCTCTAGGACCCTTGAAAAATATTATTTTTTCTTTAGAGTATGACACAAATTGATCAATGGAAAATTCAGTCACAAATCCTCCCAAGATAAGATCGATCCTATGATCTATCATGCGGGTGATCTTATTGCTTGTCTTTTCTAATTGTTGTATTAATCAGGAGTCCACTCAGTGACTGCCTCATCCTTTGCGTAGGTATTAAATTCAGTAAATCACGACAGCCACTCATGCAACTTAGTTGCAAAGGAACAAAAGAATATCTCGTGAAATTATGTATGTACTTCTGAACCCACTTTTTAGGTGATATATTATAACTTTGATTCTCTTTGATCGTGAATTCAAGGATATTTCTATCCAGCTAATCTTGCAATTTGTTCCGCATAAGGTGCCACAACATCAAATCTCTGTCAAAATGATCCCAGTCCTTGCAACATAACCATTTGTTGGTTTGAGGAGTCCTGATCCAGGTTCATGGTTCATCGCGCAACCAACAAACCCTCCAACTATTGGCCCTTTCGGCAATGACCTGCTTGCACAGATCAAAGTCTCACGTGAAGTAGTATGGGGGGGTGTTGGAACCAGGTTTCCACACCCTGAGGAAGAAATTAATGTGGTAGCCCTAAACAAATTTATAACAGAAATCGTTGCAGATCAGAAACAAATGCACGTATATATAGAATAATACTTATCAGATAGGCTTGTCACAGACAAAGATAATGCATATACAGATGAATCACAGATCAACTTTGTCATAGATATATAATAACAGAACTAGATATTCACAATGTGCAATAACTGAAGCATATTTATTCATGTATTCAACCATCAACATATATTTATTCAGTATAATAGGCTTTCCCCTTACAATTACCCTTCCGCGCACACAACCAACAGATTCCGCACACAACCAGGACTAGATCTCCGTGCACATAGCCAACAAGAGCCTTTCTACCCAACCCAAACTTACAAAATTTATTGCTAAATCATAAACGTACATAGATCCAAAACATTACATGCCGTCATCGACTAGACTCTATCGATATTTATATCTATTTAGCACGCAGATACTATGGTATCAAACCATGGTTTGAGGCCCACAATTTACCCTTATAACCCATTTACATAAAAGAGGGAATTTGACCTGCCCCAAAGACCCTTGACCTTTCCACGCAACACGCATGTGAAAAATTACATACAAAAAGTTACTAAAAAATTTACCTGAGGGAACCCTGCTCCAACAACCACCTTTGTGACTCGAGACGAGTCACAATTTTGTGTTGGGAGCATGTTGGACATGGGATCCCCTTGAAGAAAGCAGTAGAGAAAGAATCCACTGATTGAGGAGCGAAACACACACCACAGAGTCCATTTTGAGTCTTAGGGGATTTGGGGTGGGTCAAAGCCCCTTATTATGTAATGTAATGGGAATATTTTTTGAACGTTGAACTCCACCTATGGTTTTGGACCATGGTATTTTAAATAATATATATATATATATATATATATAAGGATTCTAGATAGAAGTCATAGGAATTCAAGTAGAAGTTGATGAAATTAATTTGGATGTAAGACTTTTTTGAGTCAGTCTGTCTTTTGGGTTAGAGGAAAGGCTCTTGCAAATGAGTGCGTGGAGACCTTAAGAAGTATACAAATGTGTGCGCAGACCCCTGCAGTTGCGTGTGCAAGGTGAAAGTGAATGTATGAGAAAGATCTGAGAAATTAATGAAAGTCCTGTTGAATATAGATCCGTGTTTATGTTGATGTGTTTTACTTTAATGTTGTTTATGTTTACTTTTTTTGAGGGTTTTGATCTAAAATTGCATAGGTAAGTCTGGTTTATGATTATTTTATGTATGTTTAAGAAAGATCACGTAGTTTGGTAATAATTTCAACAGATGTGTTGAAAAACACTTATATAATTGATAGATTTGTTCTATGAAGCTCTATTAAGGAATAAAAGCCATAAATCCACAGTTCATTGTACCTCTGGATGCAAAAACCTAGTTCTAGCATCCCCCTATATTTCCTTAGGTGAAAATTTAGTCTACGCAAGCAGATCGTTGTTGAAAGGGCCGGTAATAGTGGGTTTTGTTGGTTCGCGTAGTCACATTTGAACCTGGGTCTAGGCCCCATGAAGCCAACACAACAAAAACAGTAACCACAACAGAAACAAGCACCTCAAGCACTTGAAAGTGGTGTTACAAGATCTACTAGGATAAGTAGACCCCCTGAACGATACTCCTTCATTATATTACATATTGTTTATGGATTATTGTTGGGTGTCGAGCTTGATTATCTTCTTTAATTAAATGTATTGTCACATTGGACCCCTGTTCTTAACGGGGCAGAAACACCGCTCATTGTTTGATCGTCGTCCAGGGGGTCCGGGGGGGGGGGAGGAGTGGAAAAATTTTGGAGGCCCCCCTTTGCGGGGGGTTTCGGGGGCAGCGCCCCCAAAGATAAAAACATATGTAAAATTTCCTTGTAAAATATTGTAATTTCGTATTCAGTCTGGGCCGTTCATTAGGCGAATGATCCGATGGTAGAAGATATGCTTAATTTAGGGTTTTTTGCCCAAAAAGGAAACCCATCTGTTGTATGAGGGTATTGTATTGTGGTTGTTTATTGTGTGTATATTATGAGCGAGAAATAGAATGGGGGACTGTGTGAGAGAGTAGATGATATTACAATGGATTTGCTGTAGGTTGTGTCTCTTCATTTTGCTGGATAATAAAAAGGAAGGACTAGTTGTTTTCGTGGACATATCCCAAGTTTGGTGAACCACATATATGTGTCTCTCTTGATTTGAATGTTATACCTGTGTTTGTGTTTCTGCATATTTTATGTGTTCCATCTCTCTCTAATATATAATTTTCTAAAATTTTTGGTTAAATAGAAAGATATGAAGAAGCAATGCATGTAGAAACTAGGAAGAAGTGGGAGCAAGCCATGGAAGAAGAGATGGAATCCTTGATTCCCATCAAAATTTTCAAAGAATGTTAGCCATCCCACCTACTGAAACTTCTCTCTAACTCGTCGCTATGCCTGAAGGAACTTGGTGCCATTGGGTTCTCATCGAACAATGACACCCATTGTGGAGAGAAGTATCAGTCCTGAATTGCTTCTTTTTGACAAAGGTGATGGAGGGATAACAAGAGGAAGGGTAGGTAGAGTGGATGGAGACGGGTATGAAATGGAGTTTGAGTGATAATGAAATAAGGTTCTCGCGGGCTATTCAACTCATAACAGGACTAAAACATTTCACATGATTCCCACGATTTTTAGATTCGATTTCATAGGATCACTAAAATTTATGCGATTTTGAATGGATTTGATGTGACTGATTAGGGTATGATGATAAGATAGGGGTATAATGGTTATTATAGGGAGATATAATGTTAAGCAGTGTTGGCTTGAAGGGGTCTAGACCCAGGTTCAAAGTAGCTGCGCTACCAACAAAACCCTTTATTATCGGCCCTTTCCGAAACGATCTGCTGTGAAAATCACAGTCTCACCCAAGGCAATATTGGGGGATGCTAAAACCAGGTTTCTACATCCAGAGGGATATTAGGACATGGATTTACTGCTATACTTATTCCTTAAGATTTCATGAACTGCGTGGATGAAATTATCTACTTTTACAGTTTATTCCATATTCATCACTTATTACTACTATGCATTGCGCCTTTATCAGCCTTATGCACTAATCAACCCAATACAAAATGTATAAACAACATAAAATTATTTGATATGAATAATATATCATACATGACTTCGCAATATATAACACAATCTCAAATATAAATCATAGACAAATTGTGCAAATACACAAAAATACTTCAGAATATTCCTTCTCTTTATTGATAATGTGTCCTTTCAGTACAATCCTTCTTCGACCTGCGCACACAACTGCAGGTGGTTTGCGCACACAGCTGTAGACCAAGGCCTCCATGCACACAATTTCATATCCTTCTCCGAAGATCCAAAATAGACTAAAACACAAACAATTCTTAGATTTCCTTCATACAATCATCATATCATTCATGTCTTGAATAAATAAGTCAACTCTTTATATAACTTTCTTTCTTACAATACCATGGTCCAAAAACCATGGGTGGAGCTTAAAATATTCAAAAACAATCTGATCCCTTTACAAAAAGAGGGGCTTTGACGCACCCCAAAGCCCCTAAAACTTCTAAAACTCTGCGCGAATCTTTTAAACTCCGCGTGATTGAATTATTTACACTGGATCACTCACTCCAATTCCTCAAAATGTGGAGTCTTTAACTCAAAACTAGACCAAGTTGGGCCCTACCCAACATGCCTTTGAGACTCACATGTGACTTGTCCCGAGTCACTCTGCTGGTGTGCTCTGAATATTTGCTGCAATGCTGGTGTAGGCGTCCTTCAGTGGTTGAATTATCGTTGTAAACTATGTACGATCCTGGCGCACCTCTTCCAAGATCTTCTCTGTGGTCAGCCTTGTGATGCTTTGCAGTACTTCCTTCTCCTTCCAACGCATATCCTTAAGCTTCTCATCAACTTTCTAAGACAGTTGAATGGCCTCATCTTGTCATGGTTGCATTCATGTTGTGATTATCTGTTCTTTTCTTCGCATCTCCTCGATATGAATCTCCATATTCTTTCGTTCCTTTATGTGTCGCTGTGCAGGTGCTAGGGTCCTTGCCATGACTTTGATCTCATCAAAATTCTTTTTCTTTTCCATAATATCTTCTTCAATTTTCTGAATGTTGGGATCCTCCTGCAATGAGGTCAAAATTTCCATAGTGTATTTGAATAGATGGCCATAGTCCTTGACTATGGATGAGATACCTTCTAGGGAAGTCTTCATATCTGCTTCCCACTGTTCACATGCCTCTGGCGACATTGTTGGCTGCAGCTTGATATGCAGCTCATTAATTTGCATCTATAGCTCGAACTTGACACTGTCCATGTCATTCTTGGATTCTATGATTGCAGTGGCACATTGCACAATATTTTCCATTGGGGTTGCCTCGGCTTGGAACTTGAGTTCGGACAACTCTCTGCATGTCTTGGTGATAATCTCTTCTAACTACTGTTTGTGTTGAGTCACCTCATCACGGTCCTTGATTTCCTTATTCATGTCATTGAAGATATTCTTGTTTTCTTGCTTGACTTCCTCAATGACCAACAAAGCGTGCTACTCACACACCTTCAACTCATTCGTGACCCCTTGGTGAAAATCATGCAGTGTCTGGATGGAAAACACAACAAGATTCAAACTAAGGGTGTTCAAATGCTTGGCGTGCTCAGATCTTCTGCGTTTTTAAAATTTAGTGCCCCTCCAGGTACTTATAAAATTTGAAGCTCAGGAGTTACTTCTAACTCATTCCCTTGCTACCTTTGTGGGACCAAGCTCGCTTGAGCCACGCTTGCTTGGACCATGATTTCTTGTAATTTTAATTGAAGATATTCTTGTTGTCTTTCTTGAATTCCTTAATGACCGGCAAAGCGTGATACTCACGCACCTTCAACTCATTCATGACCCCTTGGTTAAAATCATGCAGCTTCTAAATGGACATCACAACAAGATTCAAACTAAGGGTTTTCCAATGCTTGGTGCACTCATGATATTCTGCGTTCTCAAAATGTAGCGCCCCTCCAAGTACCTATAAAATGTGAAGCTCGGGAGTTACTACTAACTCGTCCCCTTTCTGCCTTTGTGGGACCATGCTCGCTTGGACTGTGCTCGCTTGTACTTTTAATTAATTGATTCCCTGTTTTACTTCCGTCAATACAGATTTGTATTGATATTCAATTCTACTCCATGCATCCTCGGTGACATCGCACACCTTTTCACGAATCTCATCGATGTCCCCTTTAGTAAGGACCATTGGCTCTTTGCTCTCTGACTTATCTGATTTATTATTCTTGCGTGCACCTTCCACAGTAGGTATTTTTCACCTCTTTATAATAAATAGAGAGTCTATTGTCTATGTATCTTCAAATGGATCTTGGCCACCCTCTCTGCCCTCAATTTCCTTATCAGTTTTTTTAGGGTCCTGCTTTATTTCTTTGCCAGTATCATTCTCAGCTTCTTTCCTTGGTTCCTTCTGTTAGTGTCCAATATTCAGTGATAAAAAATACTCTTTACAGGTTTACTTAGTAGTGGTTCTAGGTCAAAATTTTATATTTTCAAGTCATTTTTCAAATAAAATTTTATTCGCTGGATATTGTCTAGGTCTCAAATGCTACTCCCTCCAATCTATTCATGGTCATTATCATTTCAGAGGTCATGTCCTCCATTATCATCTAGAGTCTTAGGTCAAGCATTATGCTTTCACCTAGGTCAGTGTTTGGTATCTTTTGCTTCACCACCATAAATGTCCAAATTCTGTTACAAAGAAGGCGAAAAAAGAGTCATTTTCACCATACAAGTTATCTTCAAAGGGAGTTAGCATAGGTAGAAAAATAAAGCAAGACAATTTGTCTTATCTCAAAGCTTATTACATTGTCAAAATGTTAAAAAAATCAAAGTTTTTCTCAAATTTCATGACTTCACTAAAAGACAAAAAAAGGTGATTTATGATGTTATAAAGGGAAAAAGTGACTTCTTCAACTCATTTTATCCTCTCTTGTTCGATAGAGCTCCTCTCTCACCTTCAGAATAATCTACAACTACCAAAGGTGGAATAAAACCGAAGAAATTAGCAATAAAACTCATTCTTCTACGCTTCTAGAAGGCAATGCGACATTTTTGAGTACTGGTGCAATGTTTATGAGTACTGGTGCGATGTTTTTGGGTGCTGGTGCTACATTTCTGCCACTGCGCTACGATTCTGCCAAAGGCGCTACACTTTTGGGTTTTAGCCTCTAAGTCAATCATTCAAGCTTCAAAACAAGTGCACAAAGCTACAATGGCATGCTTATCAGTAATTGGACACTCTCAATACCTTTTTCAAGTCAATTCATCAGCATATGAGTGATTTCTCTCCTTAGGGTTTTGCTCCACTAAAATTTTAGGGCCTTTCAATCTTGATTATGTTCAGTTATTTTAAACCCTCATTCCACCATCTAAGACCTTCACATACCTTCCATAGACCCTACCCTAACATTCCCTATTACTTACAACCCTCTTTACCATTATTCCCATAAAAACCCTAATTTCCCAC
The DNA here is from genome assembly GCA_034641835.2 of Pinus albicaulis. Classification (NCBI taxonomy): domain Eukaryota; kingdom Viridiplantae; phylum Streptophyta; class Pinopsida; order Pinales; family Pinaceae; genus Pinus; species Pinus albicaulis. Next base: position 1,897,831,764 of record CM076578.1, read on the forward strand.
TACATTTCCACAGGAAAATTAGAAAATCCCTGTGTTTTCACATTTTGGTCAATCTCCTGATACCCATTTCACAAAATTTCATTTGTAGCCTAAAGCTAACACATCACCCTACCTCCTCAATTTTTTGGGAAATTTTCCTTAGCTTCCTTACACCTCTTCTCATCCCCTAATGTCACCCTATCTTTATCCCCTATTTTCCCAAAATTCACTTTACCTACCCACTCCATCTAGCTAGGGTTTTATCCTATTCACAAGCACTATGGAGGGTGAAAAAAAGGTTCACAAGGGAGGCCACCATTCTAGGTTTGAGCCATCCACTTTGCAAGAACTCACATTAGAGGAAATTTTAGTCTAAAAGTGGCCTCCTAAGGAAAAATCAAGAAATTAATAAAAAATGGCATGTGGACATTTTTTTTAATTTTAATTTACTTTTATCTATGTTCCACAATATTTATTAGCACAAGGTTCAATAAACTTTTTTAATATATTATTTCTAATTTTTTACTTTTATCGAAATCCCTAAATATATGGAACTTTTATTAAAATAACTCTCTCTATATATTTTATATTTAAATATAACGATCTATATTTATATTTTATATTTAATTGTGTATATAGTTTATATTTAACAATTTTTTTGATTTTTTTTTTTAAACTATATTGTCTACTGAAGTCACAATTCACTGGAAATACCGGAAATATAGTTTTTGATCGGAATCTAGTAATTTTTCCTTTCTAGAATAAGTTTTTTTGACTATTTAATTATTTTATATTTAACTTTTTTTGAAACTATTTAACTATTTTTTATTTAACCATACATTTTATATTTTTGGCTAGAATTGTAATTTGTCCTTTTTGGAATACGTTTTTTAACTATTTTATATTTAATTATATTTAACTATATATTTTATATTTTTGGCTGGAATTGGTAATTTGTCATTTTTGGAATACAATTTTTAACTATATTTAACTATATATTTTATATTTTTGGCCGGAATGATTTTTCAATTCTGAAATATGTTCTTTAACTATTTAACTATATTTTATTTTTAATGATTTAATAAATTTATATTTTACATTTTATATTTAACAACCTTTTAATTATCTAACTATAATTGTATTTTATTTTTAATTATTTAACTATTTTACATTTAACTATAATTCTCTATATTTATATTTTAATTTAACTGTTTTTTTTTGGTGTTTTTTTGGCCATGATTATTAATGTCAAATGGGCCCAAATTTTAATTTATAGTTTTTCACTAATATCAATATTTACATCGCATTAATAACTTTTTCAATATTCTAATTCATATGGGTAAGGTAGGTAAATAACATTAATAAAATATTTCACGAATACCCAAATTAATAATAAAATATTTGATTGATACCTAAATTAATAATAAAATATTTAGCGGATACCAAAATTAAACAATTTAAAATTATTTAGGACATGTACCTGTTTTTAAATTTAAAATATTTTGATTGGTTTACATATTATGACATGGAAAGTACCTGAAAATTTCATGGGCGCTTTTAGGCTGGAATTTTCTCTAATGATGATTCTCCTTATGCCAAGAGATGTTTTAAAAACAATGTTTGTTTGAGGTTTTGTGAGAGAATCGTGGAGGTAGGTTGTCATGCTCAATTGGCTATCCTTTTTGCCACTAACTTCAACAGATATAATGCCATCATAGCAGGCATTAAATTCACTTTATCAGCAGATGTCGTCACTTCAGAAATATGTATTCTAAATGAAGGAGAAGTTTGGTTCAAAGGCATGGAATTGGACCTTGAAAACTACCCAATGTTCCTAAAACCTCATTGCAGAGATGAACCTGAGCATGTTTTTCCTTTCCAACATTTACTTAATAAGAATGCTCCATTAATGAAACTAATCATGAAATATTTTATATACGAAGGAATATTTTCAAGATTGTACCAATACCATGTCAGGTTACTACTGCACTTCACAACCACCAAATCGCTCAATTTGTCTAACTATTCATTCAAGAGTTTGGTCAAAATGGAGGAAAAGGTACAGAGAAAAGGTAAAAATCATCATCCTAGTTTATTCCACCATGGTTTGGTCAAGCTGGTTGTTTTGCACCAACTCTCAGCAAACGATATGACCTGGGAAACTTTCATGGAGAAAGTAGCATCAACGCCTGCTACTAGTCCACTTATTGTTCATAGCACATGATCAACATCAACACAACCAAAGGAGGTTGGCTCTTCAAGCAGGAAAACAAAGGTTTCAAAAGCGCCTAGGGTTGACATCACCCAAACCTATGAGAAGGGTAAGAGGATGGTTTTTTCTCTTAAGACCATCAAAGGTGTACTTGCACTTGAAGCTACACCTGAGCAAAGACAAACAATAGAGCATCCACCTAGTCATGATGGTGAGTCACCATTGCAACAACATGATGAACACGCACTCCTAGAGGTTGACATGATAGATCATGTGAAGGACAAGTCAGCCGAGGAAATCATAAAGGAAAAATATGAAGAGATAGCAGAGTTGAGGGATATTTTCTCAATGGAAAATTTTCAAATCACCTTATTACAACAAGAGAATCTGCAGCTAAAAGTGAAACAACTCATCCAAGGCAAGCTAAAGGCACATATTGAGGCAGATAAAGGTAAAGGAAAAGAACTGGTAGAGGATGATCAATTGGAGGATACAAAAGTTGAAACAAAAGCAAGGAGACCAAGGACAAGATGTATCAAGAGGGGGCTTCAGAAAGAAAAATAATCAGCTCCTACATCAGGTTGGAATTTTTTTGATGAATTAATTGCTGCTGAAATCAATCAAGATAGAGAGTATTGGCTTGACAGGGTGAATGCACATCTTGAGAAGCTTCTGATGAAAGCCTAAAAGAAAAATGACCTCCAGAGGCATATGGAAAATCATTGTTGCATTAGAAATAAAATCTCCCAAATTAGGTTGAAGCAGTTAAAGAAAAATCTCAAGGAATGATCAGGAGATCAAGTCTCTTGTAGAAAAATGCTCAAAAATGAAGTTGCTCAGAATTGGTCCAAACCAGATCGACTGGAAAGAGCTCGGAAAAATGATCTTGTAGACGTGAATGGCACTGAAAACCGATGCAGAACCGTGGCATTAGTTCAGTCGGCGCATATGTAAACATTAATTACCACCGTTTGACATGTGAACGGATTGGCGTTATGTTTAATTAAACATTGCAGTTTTCAAACTGTTGGTTACAACGTTTAAATAGGCGGGTTGGACGGTGGTGCATGTGACCACGTCCACCCAGCATTAAACTTAACCGCCTGATAAAGTTGGAGCGCGCCGCCAAATTTGGCATTTGTTGCCATTTTTAACTGGAGTTAACTCCAGTTCTCCACATTTAGTGGAGTTTTTCTAGGTGACACTGGGCAAAACTTTAGTTAGCCATAACTTTGGCTAGGAAAGTCCATTTGGGACAATTTTTATTATTATTTTGGGGTATTGAAGCATTCTAGAGCTATTGGGACAAGTTGCAGAGCCATCAAGGCACTCTATCAGTGATTTTACCAGTGATTTTGGTTGTGGAGCCACCAGGGCCTAATGAAAGATCAGCTATGTTGGACTATACTCATCCATTGGAGGTGAATGAATAGTTGATTTATACTGATTTCAGTTCTCTGTTTCTGAATTTGCAGCTAATTTTTCCTTTTGAGGCTTTCTACACAGTGTAATTCTTAATTTGAGCATTAATGAAAAGAGGGAAAAGCCTAATTAGAGGCTTTTGGACCCAGCAGAGGTAGCCCAAGAGAGGGGTGAACTGCTTAAACAAATGCTTACTGTTATGCTGTGCATTTTTGCTGTTATATTTCAGATTTTGCTTCATTAAATAGTAAATTTTCATAAGTACACTTTTCCCAATCAGACTTATACAGTGAACACAACTCCTTAGTTTCACTTCAAACCACATTACTTCCTTTGCAGAATACTTGAACTTGCTTATTCACACATAAAATTTTGATTAATGAATACTTTGCACATAAACAAATACTTTCATTGATCAGATCTATTTAAGTGTTTACATTATATTTCTTTAGGCAGAGCCAGTAAGTGGGCCAGAAGCTTCTGGTTTCATCTTTTCTAGTAAAGGTGAAATAACCAGTAAAAGCCCCTACTGTCAATCTCTGTATAAGAAATACTTTGTTCTCACAATTTCAGATCAAGGAAGCCCAAATGAAGCTCAAGGAGAAGGATAACTTGGACCTACTTGTTGAGGCATAATTGGCTATTTAACCTATCATCCATAGGTGTCATAAAACAAATTTTGAGATATTTTGAGCATTTTAAGCATTTTTGGTGATTTTTTGGAAATTCTGGAAATTTGGTTTCCACAGAAGCGTCGTGCAGCGGTGCGATGCTTTCTCTCAAAGAACTCAAATGAAGAATGACTTATGTTGTTGGATGCATTTTCACTTGTACATTCCAGATCAGGTTCTGGTTTTTCATGACACCCCTTTATTGTGGAGAAAAAGCCAAAAACTGCCTCTTTTTCATGTTTCTGCCAGTGATTTTGACCAGGCACGGAGCTTCTGGAGTTAGGTTGGGAGAATCAAGTTTTGAAGGTCTTAACATGGGTGTTTTCTCAATTTTGAAGGTGAATTGGAAAGTAGACACGTAGGGATACCTAACGCAACCTTCAAAATTGAAAATGGATGCTTTAAAGTGGGTCAAATTCACCTCTAAACATGCGTGACAGTTCTGCTAGAGAGGCACGATGTTTCTGAAAATGGCGCTACGTTTCTGCATTGGATTCCCTTTGGATAGTTGTCAAACCAGGAAAACTTCAAAATTTGAAGCTAATCTATCCCATGAGGTTTCATTTGAGTAATTGATTTTTTTTTTCCCTCTTATGATGAGGAAACATGTAATTAAATGAAGGAGACACAAACTCTTGGTATTTAGCTGAATTTGAGGGAATGGTTTCTAACTTATCTAGATTCTAGGAAGTGACTCATCTGATGTAATTGTAATGTTTTTTAGATAAGATTTCGACCCTATGAGGTGTCATGACTCTTATTTCTTATATGTAGTCCAATTCAAGCCTTTTAAGTGTTGAATAGTTTTTATTTGCAGTGGAGCTATTGTACAAGGTTTTGTTTTTAATGAAATCAAAGACAGTGTTGCAGACATAGTGTTGAGACTATAGTGGTATGCCTTTGAGCAATTGTTTTTCTCTGTAATGTTATCAAGTTAATTGATATGTTATCCTTATTTCACATATATGCTTCTTTACGTTAATCTTATCAATATATAGACATAAATCATGTTTTCCATGCTATGTTTTAATAAGATTTACATGAACATGTCTCTGTTCTTTTGATGAATGAATTCATTTTAATGCTTTTTGACTCTCTCTCTCTTCACCCTATACACAAATGAAAAATTAAACATGAGACTAAGCATACCTACCTGGCCTCATCCTTGTATCTGCAATATAACCTTTAAAATCTGACCTAAACCATAGACCTAGTTCCCTAACTGTCATTCCTATCCAGCAAAAAATCAAATAAACAAAAACCTTAATCTAATGAACATCATAACTAACCTAATATCATTATATCCAGTCATCTCTTTGGTTGCAAAGTGACATTGAGAGAGCCCTCTATAGTTTTGGTAGGGCTAGCTACTTGACATAAAGGTTGTTTGTGGTTACCTTCCTTCAGTTCCATTCTCATCCTTGGGAAGCGGGGGAGGTGGTAACACCTTATCTGTGACTCTGCTTGTCTTCTTATGTGTGCATTTTCCAGTGGGATTACTGGCTGGATTTATTGTGGTGTTCTTCTTCACTGTAGTGGATTTCCCACTTGTTCATGCCTTCTCTGTCTCCATGCCTCCTATTATTGGAGTCAACCAATCACTCGGTCATTGGCTTAAAACCTGCAAAATATCATCCTCTATGACCAAATAGGATATCGTGTACCATTTCTCTTTAGAGTTCTTTTGTGCACTGATATAGACGTGATGAAAATCCTCCCTAAAATTTGTAATTGTGCGATAGTATTCAAACAATATCAGTGAGATCCTAGACCGCTGACTCACTGCAGGTCATACATCCATCTCCAAAAATACTCAAAACAAATTTTTTTCCTTCGCCCAATCAGGTTCCTTAGAAAACCACAACGAGGCGTACCTTGCAACTTTGCATATGTCCGGATCCACAGCAGTGAACTGTGACTCCTCAAGCTCTTTCTGTTCCATCAATGCTATCAACAGAAATAACCATGCATAGTGTAATTTCTTGCTATCCTCCTACACATCTCAGAAATCATTTAGAAAATCCTTGCATAGATATATAGCCCAATTATACTAGACTCCTTTGCTACACCGTGCAACCAAAGAAAATACTGGTGCTTACACCTCATTTGCATGATACTTCCTCATGATTTTACCAGCCAAAATGTGTGCGGCGAAGCGCATAGGTTGATTGTTGATAGTGTTGATATCATATCCTCGAGACTTCTTTATGATGCCATATGTTTCCTTCATTGCCTCTACAACTGCCTTATCCTGACATTTCCTTACAAATTTTTCTGCAGGGTTCAATCCTTGGCATGGTAGATTGGTTATTATTCTAATGAGAATATCATCAATAGGGATTCTCCCTCCCAACCAGAGACATTTGTCATGCACTAATGCCAAAATATGGTGCACACAAATCGTGTTGATGTTGTTGCACCCGAAATGTGGAACATATAGAATATTCAGCAACCCGACCTATTGGATCCCTACAGTGCACCTATGTGGCTCTAATCTAGTAACACTTGTTTCCTCATAATACACCACGCACAAGTATTGAATGGGATCGAAATGGGGATAATATCTCTCATTGTTAAATTCCTAGTCCTCAATTCGCAGTTGTGGTACCTTTTCCAACAATTATACCTCAAACGGTACTTCGTCTAGAATCAATGGTGTAAACACAATGAATTTTGTGGTGTCTGGGTCCTTCGTTTCTTTTGTAGTCGAATTTCTTGGTGGAATATATGACGACAACCTGGAAATGGGATCAACTTCCTTTGCCAGAATGTATTTAGGGATATCTGCATAAATTTCCTCCTCATCACTCTCTTAGATTTCTATTAGCTTCTTCTTCTTATTAAGTCGCTCCTTATTTATCTGCTCCTTGGTAATCTTCATCCGGGTGACTGTCCTACAACGGGCTTCTTTGGTTTCTTTGTCCGCGCTTCCCCTGCAGTAGACTAATTCCTAGGTGACCTCCGCCCTGTCATATGCGGTGATGTAGAATTCATGATTCTACCTATCCCTCTCCTGATAAATTCCCTTGAAATATACTCAAAACTCTTCTTGGACATGCAGCTCAAAGCTCGACTCAGACTTAGGCACAAAATAACAATTCTAACTCTCAGAGAGAAAAGTGTCCAAATGCGGAGTGGGATGAAATATTTATAAAAATTTTGAATTTAGGACACCATAAGTGTCTTTATATTCACTTCATCAATGCGGATTCGGTGGTAATTTTCCCAGCTGTGCTCATTAAATGCATTTTCCCCACTCCTTTAATTTTTTTTTTTTTATGTCAAATAAATTGTTTCACTTCCAACAATCATATTTCTGATGAACTTCGAAAATTCCTCCTTTAAAGTTCATTTATTCTTCCCTCGTCACAAAGCACTCGAACTGCAATATCTTCCTAAGGTTCGCACAATAATCCATTTTCGGCGAAGTCCTTATTCGATATATTAGTTTATAGTCTTGCGCCCCGTTTCAACTGCAGATGGCACTAAGACTGTTTCCCGTTCATATAGTGAGTGTAGAGTTCCGAGGACCGAGTTGTCCCTATATAGCTTTAATCTATTTCCATTCACTCGTCTTGGCATCATCTAACCATCCAACTTGGCAAGATGAATTGCGCCTCCCTCCGTGACGTATCTGATAATATATGGTCCCAACCAATGTGTTTGGAAATTTCCCTAGAACTTCACAAACTTTCTATCATACATCTGCACCAAGTCTCCTTCTTTGAATATTTTCTGCTTGATATGCCTATCATGCCAGTATTTTTCCTTTACTTTTTGTACTTGCTGATGATATCCTACAATGAATTTTTCTTCCTCTAGAGCAAGAAATTGTTCCAGCCTTTCTTCCATGATATCAATGTCTGCCATATCTATTAATCCTACAATTCTTAGACTAGGCACAATATATTCCATAGGCCTAAATGCTTCATGTCCATAAACCAATCTATAAGGAGTGTGTCCTATCAGATTTTTGCATGTTGTTCTATAAGCCCATAATACTATTGGAATCCTCAGATCCCAATCATTCCTATTAACATTGCATGCTTTGGTTAGAGCATTTTCCAAAATATTTTTAAAAGCTTCAACTGTTCCATTTTCCTGAGGGTGATAAGGTGTTCTCTTCTCATGATGCACTTGGAATTCTTCAATCAAGGCCTCAATGGTGCTATGCAAGAAATGTGACCCTCTATCACTCATAAAAATATTCGGGCGACGAAATATGGAAAAAATGTATTCAAATATGAACTTAGCAGTAGTATTTTCACTGCAATCCTTCACTGGCTTGGCTTTGGCCCATATGATCAAATAATATGTGGCGGTGATGATACACCTCATGCTAGTATTCTTCCCTGGTGGATTAATTGGTCCAACAAAGTCTATTTCCCACTTATCAAATGCCTTCAGGGTCACTTGTGGGTTCAAGGGAATTTCATCTCTCCTAGAGGGTCTTCCTATTCTTTGACAAAAATCGCAATATCTACAATAATCTTTCACATCCTTGTGAAATGTAAGCCACTACAATCCAACTCTCAAGATATTTTGTGCAGTGGATTTTCCTCCACCATGTCCTCCTGCAACTCTTCCACGATATTCAACTAAAATTATCTATCTTTCATGCTCAGAGACATATCTACTCAATATTTCATCTAGCCCCATTTTATACAAATGAATTGCAATCAAACAAAAATTAGTTGCCTTGAATACCAACTCCTTTTTCTGCTGTGCGCTATACTCCGCAGGTGCCATCCCTGTAGTCAAAAAATGAATAATTTTTTCGAAGTGATGATCTACAACCGTTATTGAAAATAATTGTGCATCTGGCAAGTTCTATTCAATGCTCCTGGGTTCTTCACCAGTATCTATTCTTGACAGATGATCAGGTCCCGCATTCAATATTCCTGGCTTAACTTTAACTTCAAATTCATACTCCTGAAACAACAACAACCATCTACAAATATTCCCTCCCATAAATTTTTTTTTCACTAAATACTTCAGCGTGGTGTGGTATGTGAACATCTTGAAGTGTGCTCCTAATAAGTAATGCCCAAACTCACCCTCTTCTCACCCTATATTCACCTTCTGTGTCTTCACCAATTGCGCTATGTCAAGGATCTCAGGTTCTGGTCCAACAACCTCGCATTGTACTTCTGACTCTCGAATATTTATATTGCATGGATCTTCCTCCTTCTCTTCCGTTTTTATATTATAGCATTATACTGCATGTTCCATCTGTGTGTCCCAATTAGGCTGTGTCTAGGTTGCAGTTGTAGCCTTGAAAATCCTTTCTATGACTACTTGAATATCTTCGTCTATGTACTAACAGTCATCTTCAAAAATAAAAATCATTAAGAATCCTTTAACCAACTTTGCCTAATTCACTATTCCATGTCGCAAATTGGTTTCAAAATACCAATTCATATGTACAACATCTAATGTGTGAAATAATGTATGTACCCATTCTGATGTTGGATCTTCGCCCCACATCGTAGTCCAATGAAAAATATGCCCTCGAGTGTCATCCTTTCCATCATAATTTACTTCAAGTCTATTATTTACTTGACCAAATATGTTCTTCCTAAATCCGCGATAGTCTCTCACACTTCCAAAATTTACCTTATGAGTACCCCACCATCCAGCAAGTGTAGATATTAGCGCTACATACAAAGATTGAAACCTTTGTTATTCGGGTACTGCACTTTCAAATTCATTAAGAAACAAATTTACATCTCCTATCCTATCATAGTAAGGAAAATTACATACCTCTGAAGTGATGTAGTGAAGTGATCTTGTAATTCTATTACATCACCTAGTATAAAATTCGTGCAACCTATTCTGCTAATTGTACAGTTCTTTATCAGAGTTTGAAATACATGAGTTGTCCTTATCTCGACTTACCCTTCCATATGCAGTGGGATTGACCCATTCTTCCTCTTTATATGTGAGCTTGTATATATTACCAATATCTGCATCGTAGTATTCATCACGAACATGTTCTGTATACCGTACTCCTTATGATGGGTCTAGGGGAACAATGACCATTAGATCGCCTTGTTCAAACACCATATTTGTCTTCTTCAAATTTATTATTGCATCAGTATAAAAATCCCAATCCAATCCAAGCAGCACTGGATATGGATTGCTTTCATCTACAATCTCAATTACTTCAAAATATTCCATAGCGTGAAATCCTTCAATGTATACTACTATACCAGGAAATCTTCCCATAGGTATAATCTTATGCCGATTAGCCATTCTTAACTGAATCTGTGACCATTGCAACTTTGGTTTTCCCATGCACTCCCATGTCTGCTTAGGCAGGACATTGGCCTCACATCCCAAGTCCAGGATCATTACCTAATCTATGTCGTAGTCCCAAATATGTGCAATTAATCTCATTTATCTTGCTGTCCTTTTCTTATGCCGATGCAATTTATTTATTGTGTGCGGCTCACTGCATGGCTCTTTCCTTCCTGCGTAGGATTCTATCAGCACCTGGAGACTTTCAAAAGCCTTCTGGTCTTTCAATAACTTCATGCAGGTCTGCAAAAATGATTTCAATATAGTTGGATCAAGATCCTTTGTTGTAGTAATCGCCTAGGTGCCATTCTCTTAAGGTATTAGCTTCTTTTGAGCCTGTGGCTGCGTCCTAGATGTCGAAGATCCATAGTCTATGAAACTCTTCTTTACCTCCAAAAATATCTCCTTTTCTCTTTGCACATTGAACCCAATATTCTTATCTCCATCCTTTTTGACCCACGTGTCCTCCATATTCTTGTTTCCTACTGCGCTATCTTCCCCCGTAGTTGCACCACTTCGAGTTACTATGTTAATAGTAGGCTCTTCTTCGCACGGCTCCACTGTCATCATTTGTAAATTCTGCATAGGCTACTGATTTATTTTCTCCTGCATCTTTGCTATTAGAACAAGACAATCTTATATTACATACTCAAAATATCTACAATACTTTCAAGAAGGGGTTGTGGGATTCTAACAATCCCTCGTGAAGTGTCTTGCTTTGCCACAATTGTAACATATGATTTGAACACATCCTCGACTAACACCTCCTCCTCGTCCTCGTCCTCGGCCTTTGAAGCCTCCACGCCCTACTGGTGGACCATGATCTTCATGTGTGCGCCCTTCAACTTTCATTCTATATGCACGTGTATTCCACTCTATCATTAACTCATAAATGCGAAAATTCTTCTCAGGATGCCCTATGGAACTACAAAAGTTACAAAACAACTGCTTCAGGGTCTGCACATACTTCTGCATCAAATAACATTCTTCCGTGTGATGTCGACCTGAAGCATTAAAGAAATTTTGAGGTCTAAAATGTGCCTCGTATGAAAAATGTACAACCAAAATAAAATTTATAAGAACCAATAGGATTCAAGATGATTATGTAACCATGGGGGATGATTCACTATTTTTGGGATAAAAAAGTAAAACGATTAAAAAATAATAAAATAATAAAACTATTTTTTCAACTTGTATTTTTAACTTATCTCCCAAAGGTTCTACTCAAATTTTGAGTGGGATTACTCATTTGATGCAAAATTGAATTCCTCATCCAAGGAGTACCCATGTTGCATACTTTCGATGGACCCTGCTACACGAAAAATGAGAAATACATGAAAAAACAATATTGCAATAATATTTTTCATGTATTTCTCATTTTTTGTGTAGCAGGGTCCATCGAAAGTACAAAACATGGGTACTTCTTGGATGAGGAATCAAATTCTTCATCCAACGAGTTTTCCCACTCGAAATTTGAGTAAACACATAGGGATATAAGTTGAAAATACGAGTTGACAAAAGTATTTTATTTTTATTTTTTCCCTCTAAAATTTGATGATGTAATCTAATCTTATTTTATTATTTCTGCTATTATTTTATAATTTCATTAGGAGGCCCATTTTAGACCTCTAAATTCCCCTAATGGTTTTACACATGTCACACCATACACTTGATCCTCGATTCAATGGATTAGGTGCACCACCGTGGATGTAATCTCTAAACACAGGGCACTGATCTTTATAATGGCCTTTGTACTTACATTTGATACACCATGTTAGGGTCATATAATAATAGGATTCATAATTTTGAATTGACTATGATTAGTCTTGTAATATTTTACATATTTTTCTTTCTGCAAATTGTTTTCCCATATTAAACAATGTAAAGAGGGCAAGTCCTAAAAGAAAAATCAAAGGACTAAAAGAAAAAGATCAAAGAAGAATAGAAAATATGAACCCCAACAAAAAGAGATAAAAATATATCTTGAAAGTGATGCAAATCCAAATGCCACTACTTTTTACTTTAATTTCCAAAATAATATTGTGTGCAACTTTTCAAAAATGCCACAATACATGATGGTGAAACAACTTAATTTTGACTTATTCATGCTTTAAATTTCAAGTTGATAGTTAGAGAATAAAGATTTCGTCAAACTGTTTAATCTTGGCAAATCAGTAGTCAGGTAGAGAATAATAATGAGCTCAACAGTTTAGTCTAAGCCATTGGAATTCATAAGGTTAGAATTATATAGTTTTCTTATCAAAGAAAAATTAAAGGGTCTGCAAGCTCAAATGCACCCAAATAAATGAAGAAAAAATGTTAGGGTAAAAGATGGGTAGACAAAAGCAATTTTCAAAGGCATGGATAGTAGAAATTGGTCATTTCATATTACTAACTTCCTTCTAAACTCATTTCCCTTGTAAAAATGCCCCTTCCCCTTCATATTAACCATTCCCAGCTACTTCACTCATTTTTCCCTTACTAAACCTCTTTTCCCTAGATTAAAATCCATTTTCATTTGAAAACAATAAAATCTTTTACTGTTGTGTAACCAGCTCCAAAAATAGAAGAAAAGAGATATCAACGCCTTAGAAATAAGCCACTTCGAGGGGGAAACCTCCAATACATTACATAAATGAAAAATTCTTGGATGATCCAATTTACAAAACCTCTTTTCTATATATGAGAGTCCATGGGGCCATAATGTAATCCTAGTGGGCCACAATGTAATCCTAGCCGACCTAACAATAATAATTTAAGGGCACAATAATAATAAAATGGGGGTTACAAGGGTACAATAATAACAATAAGGGGGTTACACTAACAACAATAAGGGACTATATTAGTAATATAGGGACCTAACATGCCCCTCTCCTTCAAAAAAGTGTTGTCCTCAACGCTTGAGTAGCTCTGGGTGCTTCTGTATAAAATTCTCATCCTCCCATGTAGAATCTTCGGTGGGTAAGTTCTTCCACTTGATGAGATACTCTGAAATTGATCGATTCCGTAGTTGTCGAGTTCTTGTTTCCATGACCGCTTCTGGTTCCAATATGATTTTTCCTTCCTCATCGAGTTCTGGCAATATTGTTTGAACTGGAAGATTTTCTCCTATAACCTTCTTTAAGCATGAAACATGGAAAACTGGATGTACTCGCGAAGAAGCAGGAAGCTCCAATTTGTATACCATAGTACCAATCTTTTGCAACACCTTGTAAGGACCATAGTACTTTGGCGATAATTTATTATCCTTCTTTGCTTGCTTGAGGGAAATTTGTTTGTATGGTTGTAGCCGTAAAAATACCCAATCTCCTACATCAAAACTTCTCTCACTGCGATGTTGATCTGCGTGTTGTTTCATTCAATTTTGTGCCAAATTAAGGTTATCCTTTAAGGGTTGGAGAACTTCTTGCTGATGCTTGATGTGATCTTCCACTTCTTGAACCTTCGAATTTTCCCTTAAAGATGATGTGATGGATGGTGGATGATATCCATAAAGTGCCATAAATGGGGTCATTTTTGCTGCAGTATGGAAGGAAGTGTTATACCACCATTCAGCGAGAGGTAACCACTTGATCCATTGTGTTTGTTTATCAAATACAAAACAACGAAGATATCCTTCCAAAAATTTATTTACTATCTCAGTTTGACCATCAGATTGAGGATGATAAGATGAGCTATGAGCTAATTGAGTACCCAAACAAGAAAATAACTCTGTCCAAAAATTTCTAGAAAAATGGGATCTCTGTCGCTCACAATAACCCTTGGGCTTCCATGTAGCTTTTGAATTATGTCCATAAATGTAGTAGCAGCTGTACTTGCTTTAAATGGATGAGATAATGCACAAAAGTGTGCATGCTTGGTAAGTCTATCAACTACCACCATGATGACACTCTTTCCTTCGGACTTAGGTAAACCTGTGATAAAATCCATTGAAATCTCCTCCCAACGTTGACTTGGAATGGATAAAGGTTGTAGAAGTCCCGGGGTCTTAATTGTCTCCACTTTATTCTGCTGGCAAACCAAACATTCCGCTACAAACTTTTGAATATCAGATTTAAGGCCATCCCAAAAAAAATCTTTCTTCACCCTGTGGTAAGTTTTTAAAAATCCTGAGTGTCCTCCTAAAGGAGAAGTGTGCAATTCCAGAAGAATCTTTTGTTTTAGTTGGGAATTCCTTCAAAGATATAAGCGATCTTTGTACAATAAGGAATCATTTTTCCAACTAAATGTATCAGATGTACTAGGATCTTGCTGCAACTTTTGAATGAGTGTCCATACATCTTTGTCCTTCTTCCATTCATCTCTTGCTTCGGTTATCCAATCTGGTTGGATAATAGAAATGGCACAAAACAATGCTTCCACCTCTTCATTCTTTCTTGAGAGTGCATCTGCAACAACATTAAGCTTTCCTTTTTTGTAGATTATTTCAAAGTCATAACCCAACATCTTAGTGACCCATTTTTGCTGCTCTTCTGAAGATAGTCTTTGTTCCAAAAAGTGTTTAAGACTATCATGATCAGTTTTTACCTTGAAGTGTCTTCCCATTAGGTAAGTTCGCCATTTCTTTAGTGCATGCGGTATTGCTAACATTTCCTTCTCATAAATAGGTTTTTGTAAATACTTTCCTTTGATTGGACGACTTTCAAAAGCAATGGGTCTTCCTTCCTGCATTAAAACAACACCAATTCCATTTCCTGAGGCATCACATTCCACGATAAAGGTTTTTGTGAAGTCTAGCGTAGCTAAGACCGGTGCTAGGCACATTGCCTCTTTAAGATGTTCAAAGGCCTTAGTTGCTTCAGGAGTCCATGAAAATGCATCTTTCTTCAATAATGTTGTTAGAGGTGCTGCTCTTCTCCCATAATTCTTAACAAACTTGCGATAATACCCTGTTAACCCGAGAAATCCTCGCAACTGCTTTATGGTTGTGGGGACTTTCCATTCCTTAATGGCTTTAATTTTGTTAGGGTCTACTTTAACACCCTCATGAGATACAATATGACCCAGATATTCCACCTCTTGTACTCAAAAGAAACATTTGGATTTTTTTGCATATAATTGTTTCTCCTGCAATAGTTTGAGCACCCTGTCAACATGTTCAACATGATCCTTCCAAGACCTGCTGTAGATTAGTATATCATCAAAAATACTAGCACAAATTTTCTAAGGAAAGGTTTGAAAATGGAATTCATCAACCCTTGAAATGTAGAAGGTGCAATGGTAAGGCCAAAAGGCATGACCAAAAATTCATAATGACCCTCATGAGTTTGAAATGCCGTTTTTGGAATATCTTCAGTCTTCATTCTAATTTGATGATACCCTGAATGAAGATCCAACTTGGTAAAATAAATTGCCCCATGTAATTCATCCAATAATTCATCAATCACAAAAATGGGAAATTTGTCTTTAATGGTGAGCTTATTGAGCTCCCTATAATCCGGACACATTCGCCGTGATCCATCCTTCTTGTGTACCAATACTACAGGAGCAGAGAAAGAACTTTGACTAGGTTGAACTATACCCGCCTCTAACATTTCTGAAATCATATGTTCAATTTCTCTCTTTTGTAAGTAAGGATATCTATAAGGCCTGATGTTTGGAGGAACACTTCCCGGAATCAAATGAATAGCATGATCATGATCACGAATAGGTGGGAGTCCTTTGAGAGTTTCAAACACCTTGGAATGATTGTCCAAGACTTGTTGGAGATCTGCAGAAATAGATGATTTTGATGTCGGAACTTCTAGTGAGCATAATTGTGCAATTACGCCTCCTTGTTCTTTCTTTAGAAGCTTTGTCATGACATTAGAGCTTATTATCCTTCCCGGCTTCCCTTCAATACCCTGTAATTCGAATTCCTTTCCTTTTGAAAAAAATTTCAAGAAAAGTTCTTGAAAATTAAAAGCTACCGTCCCCAAATATTGTAACCATTGTACTCCTAGTACAAAATCAGCACCTCCATCAGATCTGACGACCAATGAAAGCTATCGCACGCCCGATTTCCTGACCATTAACACCACTGAGGGCTTGCGAAATAATTTGTTTCAAAGCCCCGCTCCTATGCTACGTGGAAACACTACAGCTCATCGCATCCTCATGCCAAAAACCATTTACCAACTTTTGTCAATGCGAAAACCTCCAAGTTGTATTATCTGCCCATTATGAATACCACCCCTCATTTGAATTTTTTGGGTAACCAACTCCAAAAATAGAAGAAAAGAGATATCAATGCCTTAGAAATAAGCCACTTCAAGGGGGAAACCTCTAATACATTACATAAATGAACAATTCTTGGATGATACAATTTACAAAACCTCCTTTCTATATATAGGAGTCCATGTGGCCATAATGTAATCCTAGTGGGCCTAGCGAACCCTATGATAATAATTTAAGGGCACAATAATAACAATATGGGGGTTACAAGGGTATAATAATAACAATAAGGGGGTTACGCTAACAACAATAAGGGACTATACTAGTAATATAGGGACCTAACATGCCCCCTCTCCTTCAAAAAAGTGTTGTCCTCAATGCTTGTGTAGCTTTGGGTGCTTCTGTATAAAATTCTCATCCTCCCATGTAGAATATTTAGTGGGTAAGTTCTTCCACTTGATGAGATACTCTGAAATTGATCGGTGTTGAAGTAGGCTGTGAGGTTCTTATTCCCAACGCTTCGGAGTTCCAATATGATTTTTCCTTCCTCATCAAGTTCTGGCAATATTGTTTGAACTGGAAGATTTTCACCTATAACCTTATTTAAGCATGAAACATGGAAAACTGGATGTACTCGCGAAGAAGCAGGAAGCTCCAATTTGTATGCCATAGTACCGATATTTTGCAACACCTTGTAAGGACCATAGTACTTTGGTGATAATTTATTATCCTTCTTAGCTTGCTTGAGGGACATTTGTTTGTATGGTTGTAGCGGTAAAAATACCCAATCTCCTACATCAAAACTTCTCTCGCTGTGATGTTGATCTGCCTGTTGTTTCATTCGGTTTTGTGCCAAATTCAGGTTATCCTTTAAGAGTTGGAGAACTTCTTGCTGATGCTCGATGTGATCTTCCACTGCTTGAACCTTCAAATTTTTCCTTAAATATGATGTGATGGATGGTGGATGATATCCATAAAGTGCCATAAATGGGGTCATTTTTGCTGCAGTATGGAAGGAAGTGTTATACCACCATTCGGCGAGAGGTAACCACTTGACCCATTGTGTTTTTTTATCAGATAGAAAACAACGAAGATATCCTTCCAAACATTTATTTACTATCTCAGTTTGACCATCAGATTGAGGATGATAAGATGAGCTATGAGCTAATTGAGTACCCAAACAAGAAAATAACTCCGTCCAAAAATTTCCGGTAAAAATGGGATCTCTGTCGCTCACAATAACCCTTGGGCTTCCATGTAGCTTTTGAATTCTGTCCATAAATGTAGTAGCAACTGTACTTGCTTTAAATGGATGAGATAATGCACAAAGTGTGCATACTTGGTAAGTCTATCAACTACCACCATGATGACACTCTTTCCTTCGGACTTAGGTAAACCTGTGATAAAATCCATTGAGATCTCCTCCCAACGTTGACTTGGAATGGATAAAGGTTGTAGAAGTCCCGGGGTCTTAATTGTTTCCACTTTATTCTGCTGGCAAACCAAACATTCCGCCACAAACTTTTGAATATCAGATTTAAGGCCATCCCGAAAAAATTCTTTCTTCACCCTGTGGTAAGTTTTTAAAAATCCTGAGTGTCCTCCTAAAGGAGAAGTGTGCAATTCCAGAAGAATCTTTTGTTTTAGTTGGGAATTCTTACGAAGATATAAGCGATCTTTGTACCATAAGGAATCATTTTTCCAACTAAATGTATCAGATGTACTAGGATCTTGCTGCAACTTTTGAATGAGTGTCCATATATCTTTGTCCTTCTTCCATTCATCTCTTGCTTCGGTTATCCAATCTGGTTGGATAAGAGAAATGGCACAAAGCAATGCTTCCACCTCTTCATTCTTTCTTGAGAGTGCATCTGCAACAACATTAAGCTTTCCTTTTTTGTAGATTATTTCAAAGTCATAACCCAACATATTTGTCACCCATTTTTGCTGCTCTTCTGAAGATAGTCTTTGTTCAAAAAAGTGTTTAAGACTATCATGATCAGTTTTTACCTTGAAGTGTCTTCCCATTAGGTAAGTTCTCCATTTCTTTAGTGCATGCAGTATTGCTAACATTTCCTTCTCATAAATAGGTTTCTGTAAATACTTTCCTTTGATTGGACGGCTTTCAAAAGCAATGGGTCTTCCTTCCTACATTAAAACAACACCAATTCCATTTCCCGAGGCATCACATTCCACAATAAAGGTTTTTGTGAAGTTTGGCATAGCTAAGACCGGTGCTGGGCACATTGCCTCTTTAAGATGTTCAAAGGCCTTAGTTGCTTCAAGATTCCATGAAAATGCGTCTTTCTTCAGTAATGTTGTTAGAGGTGTTGCTATTCTCCCATAATTCTTAACAAACTTGCAATAATACCTTGTTAACCCGAGAAATACTCGCAATTGCTTTATGGTTGTAGGGAATTTCCATTCCGTAATGGCTTTAATTTTGTTAGGGTCTACTTTAACACTCTCGTGAGATACAATATGACCCAGATATTCCACCTCTTGTACTCCAAAGAAGCATTTAGATTTTTTTGCATATAATTGTTTCTCCTGCAATAGTTTGAGCATCCTGTCAACATGTTCAACATGATCCTTCCAAGACCTGCTATAGATTAGTATATCATCAAAAAATACTAGCACAAATTTTCTAAGGAAGGGTTTGAAAATGGAATTCATCAACCCTTGAAATGTAGAAGGTGCATTGGTAAGGCCGAAATGCATGACCAAAAATTCATAATGACCCTCATGAGTTCGAAATGCTATTTTTGGAATATCTTCAGTATTCATTCTAATTTGATGATATCCTGAACGAAGATCCAACTTGATAAAATAAATTGCTCCATGTAATTCATCCAATAATTCATCAATAACATGAATGGGAAATTTATCTTTAATGGTGAGCTTATTGAGATCCCTATAATCCGGACACATTCGCCATGATCCATCCTTCTTGTGTACCAATACTACAGGAGCAGAGAAAGAAATTTGACTAGGTTGAATTATACCCGCCTCTAACATTTCTGCAATCATACGTTCAATTTCGCTCTTTTGGACGTAAGGATATCTATAAGGCCTGATGTTTGGAGGAACACTTCCTGGAATCAAATGAATAGCATGATCATGATCACGAATAAGTGGGAGTCCTTTGGGAGTTTCAAACACCTTGGAATGATTGTCCAAGACTTGTTGGAGATCTGCAGAAATAGATGATTTTGATGTTGGAACTTCTAGTGAGCATAATTGTGCAATTACGCCTCGCTGTTCTTTCTTTAGAAGCTTTGTCATGACATTAGAGCTTATTATCCTTCCTGGCTTCCCCGCAATACCCCGTAATTAAACTTCCTTTCCTTCTGAAAAAAATTTCAAGAAAAGTTCTTGAAAATTAAAAGCTACCGTCCCCAAAGATTGTAACCATTGTACTCCTAGTACAACATCAGCACCTCCCATAGGAATGGAAAGCATTGGACTAGTCAATACATATTCCCCCATGGTTAGCTTGATATTATGGCATTTTCCTGAGCAATTTATAGTTCCTCCATTTGCAACCATTACTTGAAATTTTGGTGCTGTGTATAGGAAACAATTTAATTCCTTGACTACCTTACAATGAATAAAATTATGGGTGTTACCTGAATCAATCAACACTATTACCTTTTTCTTCTTGATCTGTCCCTCTATCTTGAGAGTTTGAGGAGTGGTAATTCCTTCCAGTGCATTACATGATATGGTCGGATTTATTTCTTCCTCTTCTAGGGCTGGTTCCTGGTGTATACCCTCTTCTTGTTCATTTTCTTCCTCCTCTTCACAATCTATGTAAAATAATTTCTTCTCAGCACACTTATGACCTTTAGTGTATTTTCTATCACAACTGTAGCAAAGTCCTTTTGCTCTTTTTTCTTCCAATTTTTGTGTGTCAACCTTGTAGGTTGTGGAAATCTAGGCGTAGCAACACTTCCTTCTTTATAGAATTGAGTGGTAGGCTTCCTTGTCGCCATTATTTTACATTCAAATTTTCTTGCCAACCTGAATGCCTTCTCCAATGAATCTGGTTCCAAAACACGAACTTCATGTTGGATGTTATCCTTTAAAGTGCATATGAAGAGATCGATCCTGTGTTCCTCTGGAATATCAGTTACCCTTATATTCAATTTTTGGAAGTCCTCAATGTGCTGCCCCACTAAACCCTTTTGTTTGAGATTTATCAATTGGCTAAAGAAGGTGTTGCTCTTTGTATCCTCATAATGTGCTATTATTTCCTCCATAAAAATTGACCAAGTGACAATTTTTTTACGGGAGCAAAGCCATCGATACCATACAAATGTATTTTGTTCTAAATGTAAAGTTACAATGCGTACCTTTTGTGTGTTTTGCACGTTATGGAGATCAAAATATTGCTCCATCTGTAGTATCCATGTTACAGGATCCTTTCCATCAAACTTCCTCATATCCATTTTTGGAATATAGTGGTTCTTCCCACCAACATTAGAGTTTATGAAATCACGATTAACATTTATTTTGTTCTCATCATGAGGTTCTTCTACTATCTTTTCACCATTAGGAAACATTTCTTGTATCAACTTTGTCAAACCTTCGATGTCTGCTTTTAGATCATTCTTCATTTTTTCCATGTTGTCTTTCATGTCATCCATCTTAGCTTCCATGCCATCCATCTTAGCTTCCACGCCTTTCTTCAAACTGTCCATCTTCACTTCCACGCCTTTCTTCAAAACTTCCATTTCATTTTTTGTTGCTCTTTGCGAGAGTGAAATTTGTTGCACTTGCTCTTGTAATTTTGATAAATCATGTTGCAATTCTTCATCTTCATGAGTCATAGTAGAGCCTTCTGAAGGCTTAATGGGTGTTGAATTATTTTTACGGGGCATCTTTTAGAACCCAATACGGATATCTATTCTACAATATGCCCTTGGAATCAATTCAAATTTATTCTTCAAACAAGACTTATGCAATTCGGAAAAAAAATACACACCTTTTTCTTGCTTTTGAGCTCGATATTGAAATTGGATTATCTTCATGATTGAAGTACTTAAATATTTGAATTTCGGTACCAACGTAGCCCTTTGAATTATATTTCGAATGCCACAGGTATAACCTGATTTGGATTCTCCAAGACATAGTTGTGTCCAATCTCCCACAATGACCTAATTATGGACTGGTTTAGTAGAGTGAACTTGTACGACTTGCCACGTGTCACTGTTTCCTCCTTCATCTGTGAAATTAATAGCCAAGAAACTACAGTCAATTTAATTGCGACCAATTTTTACGGCACTCCAATCCGATGCTTAGAGAGAGAGTTATTGAAATTTTCCCACGATCACCTCTTTGAGCTGAAATTTAGGAGCCTGAAAAAGCACCATATTCCATATATCATATCTTCAAAAATATTGTGAATCAAGATCTGAAATGATGCGTTTCCTCAGGATTTTCGCTTCGCACCCTAAAAATTTCAGATTCTGAACCTTCGTAGAAACAAACTTATAGCGCAAATGCCACGATGACCTGTTTAGGAGCCTGAAGAAAGACCTAACTTCCACAGATCATATCTCCCAAAATATTGCGAACCAAGCTCTGAAATTTTTAGAAGATCTTCCTCAGGATTTCTTCTTTTCACACTAAAAATTTCAGCTTCTGAAACTTCGTAGAAAAAAAGTTATAGCGAAAATTCCACGATGACCTGTTTGGAGCAGCGAAACCCTAAAATCCAAAGCTTTGATACCAAATGTTGGGTAACCAGCTCCAAAAATAGAATAAAAGAGATATCAACGCCTTAGAAATAAGCCACTTCGAGGGGGAAACCTCCAATACATTACATAAATTAAAAATTCTTGGATGATACAATTTACAAAACCTCCTTTCTATATATAGGAGTCCATGTGGCCATAATGTAATCCTAGTGGGCCTGGCCGACCTAACAATAATAATTTAAGGGCACAATAACAAAATGGGGGTTACAAGGGTACAATAATAACAATAATGGGGTTAGACTAATAACAATAAGGGACTATACTAGTAATATAGGGACCTAACAGAATTTGACCCCGCACATTAAATATTAACCACTATTGGTTAAAAACAAATAAAGAGCGCCCTTTCAGTCTTTTCACCATTTCTGTTCAGATTCAATGCATAAAGATAGCTCTGCCGACCTATTTCTGAGCCAAATAATCTCTGCCGACTTGTTGTTAAGCCATTTCACAACAAAATTCAACCCTTTTGCTAGTGAAGTTATTGGAGAATCAGCCTAAAGCCTTATAAAGACTAGTTTGAAGCCTTAGAAAGCCTTTGCTGCCTCCAGAACCTTCTCTGCAAATAGAAAAGCTTCATTTTCTAGGTATTCCTAAAGTGACAAGACTTGTACTTAAGCTAAAACAAAGTAACAAGTTAATTGAACCAGTTTAGGAGCTTTGCATACCAAAAGAAAAGCTATTGTTTCCTCCAAATCCTTTCTGCAAACCCAATTCATCTGTTCACAAGTATTCCTGAAGGCCTAAGACTATTTTTAAGCCAAACAATAATCAATTGATTAAAATTAACAAAACTATGGCTTCCTAAGGCATTGTAATAGTCAATCCCTAGCAACCTCCAGTTATTGATGTGGAACATATCCCCCTTTCAAACATAGACTTCAAAATTAGTGACCTTGTCACTGATTTCAACCTCCTTGAGCTCCACTGCTAGAGCCATGATAAGTCAATTGAATAAGCTAATGATGTTTACCTTTAGGAGCCAAATTTGCCCAAGTATATTTTCCCACAGACCTTCCAGTGTCCAGAGGTTATCAAACTTTGTCAAACCAGTTTTTTTTCTGATCAAAGAGCCTTAGTGACCCCTTGTAAAGAGATTTTATTCACCATCAAAACTGAATCAATAAAGCAGATGCTGCAAATTCAACCTAGGCCTGATGAAACCCCACTGTCTATTGATATCCTCATTGAATTGTATTTGAAGCTGGACTTCCCAAAGAGGTTCTAGATATTCCAAACATTCATTCCCTCATCAGTAGAAACTCCCAAGACTAACCCTCCTTATCCAACTGCTATATTCTCTGCGAGAACCAGGCATATTATCACCATGATGTCATGTATTCTGGGTTATTTCACTGATGAGCATGTTGATGCTTCAGTCCTAGAATTTATGTCTATATTCTCCCCTGGTCAGCCTCCTGCTTCTGCATTCAATTTTGCCCAATACCTCTCTGATACAATCCATGAATAGATGGTTAAATTACTAGAGGAGGGAGTGTTCAAGTATTCATCTATTTTGTTCCATATGTTCATATACTTTCAATCTGAAAGATTTGTAATCAACCTTCAAAAACTGGACATTGGAGGTAATCCTCAGTCAATAATATTCTGGACTTCATTAATTAGGAAAGATTCCATAGAGTTCACATACAAAGACTTCATTGACTCATTCATCTATCCAATTGTCAACATGCTAAACAAAAACATTAAACCAAGAGTCAGTGATGAGATAATACAGTTATCAGAACACAATAGGACATGAGATTGGTATCTTTACCAAAACCACACTGAGATTAGAGTATATGGATCTCAACTCACTCCATATAAACTTCCAAAATACCTCCCAATGAGGTTATTTTCACTTGAATATATCAGGAAAATCCTTAAATCTGATGAAGTGAATTTCTTGTCAGACAAAAAGAAAACACAATTTAAAATAAAAAACTAGATTGGTCCTCTCATCTACAATAACATGACTACTGGTCAACAAGCAAAAAAGTGTCTTTAGGAATTCAGGTTTAGTGAAAGCTTCAAATGGAATTATGAACTTTAGGAGTTATCAACATGTTAATAATTAAGTTTAAAATAACTCCTTTTTTCCATGAGTCCAAGCCAGAAATTGATAAGTACTTCAATTAGTTTGAATGGTTGGAGAATAATTTGAAAGAGGCAGAGAAGCAAGGTGATACTAGTTCTAGCTTGCAAACTCCAGCCCCATAAGATAGGAACTCTAAGAGAGCAAGAGAAGAAGGATAATATTAAGCTCAAACCACCACTGAAACAAAATTCAAACTCATGTACATGAAGAAGCCCAAATTAAATCCTGTAAATGAACAAGTTGAAACTATTGAGATCATAGATACAGATACAATGGTAAAATATAATGCACCTCTAGCAGTTGCAGAGGAAACTCACCAGCCTTCAACATCCAATACTCAGATTATTCAGAAGCAACATAGTGTTGAAGTGTCTTTATCAAGTAAACCAACAGATAAAGAACACGATATCATGTAGAAGTATAATGAAATCAAACTCAGGAATGAGGCATTAAAAGCAGATACTTATGCCCCATACTGGAAGTAGACACCTTGTGACCAAAGCAGGTTTCTTTTTCACATTTGATTACAAGACTAGGAATATGCAGATAAATTTCATACATCCCATAGTGAAGCATCCTAAGTCATCAGAAGATTATAAGAAGACATCATATGAAGTTCAATCCAAAGGTCTTCATCCTATAGACCAAATAGAATTTCATAAGCAAGCTGGTGAAATGTTGTATTCTACCATGACCAATAAAGCCAGGAGTGTCCAAAAGATGCAAAATACACTAGAAAACATTAGAGGACAGTTAAAGTTAGAAAAGGATTCCTCACAAGCCAAAGACAACATCATTAAATCACTGGAATAAATGGTCATAGAGGTAGGATATGATACCAAGAACATTAAAGTTGCATAAGAACTCATCAAATAAAAGAATGCAGACATTGCTACATTGAAGAAACAACTCAAATTGCCTCCTATTGAACATCCATAGGCCAAAGAAGTATTACAGGATGAGAGCCAAAAATATGAGATGATGAAACTCATCCTTCAGTTGAAAACTCAACTGAAAGAGATGGAGAATGAGATGGATAAGTTAGTGCAGGAGAAAAAGGCCAGCATGGAAGCAATACTTGTCACTTCTATTCCTACAGTCGCTACAACAGTTCCTTCTACTTTAGCAGTTTCAGTGGCCACAACAGTTCCAGTAGCTACATCACTTCCCACTACATAAACAACTACATCAGCTACTGAACCATCTACAACAGCAGCACAACCTAGTGATGAAGCATGTAAACTAGTTAAAGCAATGAAAGAAATTTCCATCCAGAATAATTAAATAAATAGACTTAAAGAAAAAATAAAAAGTCTAGAGGATGAGAAGAAAATATTTTAAATTATGTATAAAAATGAAGTACAAAAGATAAACGAATTGACTAAGAAAGTACAGAAGTTAGAGAAAGAACTGACATTGAAAGAACCACTTGCTCAAACCAAGCAACAGCTGTGGGCCAATATTATTGAATCTGTCAATGATATTTGGCCATCCATTCAAGTTATTTATGAGTAGAAGGATCTGATCAAAAAATCAAGTGAAGCCATTCAGAAAGTAAAGGAAGAACTTGGTAAAAATCCAGAAGAGGCCAATGAAATCATTAAGTTTCTTAATTCCAAGAATAAGCAGGAATTAGAGGAAATTGGCATTAGTGACAGGACTGAAACAATTCTTGAAGTTAGAAAGGTAATTTCTAAAAGGAACTTAATGGTACAACTAGAAGACAGATGTTAGAACATGGAGCTTTCCATAACCAGATTCATGGTTAAATTTGATATATTGAGGCAGAAAGGTCTGCCTAATTCTTTGGTTATCAATGACATGTTGATGAAACATGAACAATATGTCAAGAAAATTAGAGAAGTGGCAAAGGAACAGGTCAAAAATTCATCCATGAAGGGAATTCCAACAGGAAAGGTGCTCTATCAGATTTTTGTAAACCTCTTTTACCTCCAGCATGAGGTAAAACATCTATTCATTAACAAGCCTACTTTTGCAAAGTACACAGAGGCCGATGATATTTTCAGAAGAATGGTAAAGATTAAATTACCATATGGAGAGGCTTGGGAGAAGTTGAATGATTTACTATAAAAGTAAAAAGGTCACAGGTAAAAGAGTAGTACAGTGAAAAAAGCAGTTCGGTATGAAAGTGAAGGGTTAAAAGCAGTAAAAGTTAAAGCAAAGAATGCAGTAATGGATAAAAGTAAATAACATAATAGTCAAAGTGAAAACAAAGATAGGTTAAAGAGTATCAGATGAAATGCAGAGTTAAAAGATAAATGAGTAAATATGCAGCCAGTTTAAAGGACACTCAACAACATAAAAGATAGCTAGTGATGAGAAACATTCAAAGAGATAAAGCAACAAAAAAATCAACAAACAACAACAAATCGAAACAAAGCAGGGACAACTAACATTAGTCTCCTAGGTGTCTCTATCTTCTTGCATGAAGATATTTATTTTCCTTGAATAATTCCTATGTCATTTTAGGATATTTTGTATTATTTTTTTGTATAAATACTTCATAATTAGAAGTATTGAGTGTGGATTTTGGATTTCTAAACATTCTATAGTTGTATTGATCTGAAACCTGAGGGTTCATTGCACCATTTTCAAGTCAGCAGATTGGATTGAGCAATAAAGGCATTATATTACAGGATTCATGTGTTGAGCCACTTCAGTGAAGTACTTTCAATTGTTCTTTGTTATTTTCTAAAGTATTTCACATACTTGCATGTTTTCTGAATCTAAACGTATAACGGGAATTTTATTTCAGAACTTGTTTAAAAACACTCTGTCTTGAAATGTTATTTCATTTACATGTTTTCTTCTAATATCCAGAGTAGGGAATTCTTAATTTCTCCCTATTTTCGATTGACCTCTTTCATTTCCCTCATTATACGGATATGAGAATCCTTAATTTCTCTCTCATCCCGATTGAAACCATTTCACCTTCCAAGCCTAAAGATCTGAATTTACTCAGCTACCTTTCCCTGTGAACACTTCCTTTAAAACTTGATTCTGCTCTGTTGCTTGATACATTGACTCCATTAGCCCAATAGAAAATTGACCTACATCTAACCATCTGAATTAGTGATTCCACCATCAAACCAAATCAAAACCAAAACCAGTCAATCTTACACAACTAGCCTAAAATCAATTTAAAAACAACAAAGTTAGATCATAAAGAGAGAGCCCTCTCTGAGCATTAGGAAGGCTAGATCCTAAGCTTAAAAAGTAGGTTTGTGGTTACCTCTAATATTCTTTAAAACAAAAAGATTAACAACCCTAGGAATTGTTGGAGTGATAACATACTGGTGACTTCACTGGGGAGATCAGTCCTCAGTTTTAAAATAAACCTTAAAGCAATGACTTTTATTCATGTTTTCATCTTAAGGTTGTTTTAAGGGTTGTTAGGAAAATATTCATTAAAAATTAAAATTCTTGCTTCCAGAAGAACCTACTATACCAGGTCTCATCCTGATCCACAACCTGCTGTAATAGGAGATGAACCTGACATAATTTTAAAGAAAAAGAAAAAAAGTAGAAATTTTAGGAAGTACAAGTCAATTAATCAAAGCTAATTCACTCCCCAAACAATTGTCAAGTTTATAAGATATTGAATTTGATTTATCTTTTGAACACTCTTTGTTTAGAACTAAATCTGAAAGTTCAATTTATGATAGTGTAATAGATCCTAATTTCATTTAATTTATTGAAACAAATAAGGAAACTGTTTCACTTGATTCAAATCAACAAGCTCTTGAACCATTTGATAAACTTGAGGCTTTGACTGCAACTTTGATTAAGGATATTGATGAAGCTTATTTTCAACATTATGTTGAATTAACTGCTTTATCTTCTTATACCCCTAAGTATTCTACCATTCATTCAGAGTCTATTAATTCATCTTTATTTAGTACCACTGCATCTATTATATCCACTACACTTCATTCCACTAAATCATTCATTCATAAGCTTCCTCTTCAACCTAGATTTTTATTTCCATCTCCAAATACTTCAAGTTCACCTTCTAGCACGACTGCTACATTTTCCAATACTTCAACATTATTTCCAAGTACATCTTCTAGTGTACCAACCTAATCTGCAAGTACTTCAAACTCATCACCAAGCACCAAAAATTTACCTCCTAGCCAAGCTAGAATCTTAGCCATGGCAACCAGGTATGCCCCATTGGTCTTACCAGCTCAATTACATGCCATGCCCCAAGATTACCAAAACAAAATATTTCAATTTGATGGAACTGGTCAATACATTGCACAAAAACATGTTGACAAGATGACTAATTACTTTGAATTGCATGAAATTGATGAAGATGATGTTCAAATGAGACTGTTTACCCAAACTTTAGCTGGAGATGTAAAGAAATGGTTTAAAGATTTACCTGCCAATCATATTGCTGATTTAGAAGCTTTCCATAGATTGTTTATCAATAGATGGGAGAAAAAGAAGAATCCTTTACAAATATTGTCTGAATATGAAAACATTAGAAGAGATCCTAATGAACCAGTTCAGGACTATTGTACTAGATTCAACAGTATCTATAATTCTATTCCAGCAAACATCAAACCCCCACCAGATCTAGCTTTAATCAAATTCCTTGATGGTTTTGATATCGACATGTCATACCAATTGAGAGAAAGAAAACCAAAAACATTAGAACAAATGAAAAGCAATGAAGTTAGTGTAGAATAAAATTTGTTGTTGAGATTCAACAATATGATGATCCTAATGAAAATTAAGCACCTACACTAGGTGCGGCCCGCAGGCTATTTTTGAGTGATATGTCTATTTTGGAATTTGGGTCAAAGTATATTTTTAGCAGTAATATATTTATATATGGTTTATAAAATTATATGGATGGATAGGCGTCTAAGTTTAGAATGCATGTGCAAAGTTATTTCGTGGAATGCATGTCTAAAATTAGAATGCATGTCCATTTTTGTTAAGCCCTTAACAAAAATTAGACAACAAATAATTGTCTATTTTCAATGAGCACTTGGAACTAGTTAAATGAAGTGGAAAACCAGTTAGCTAAGTATATTTCGAGTTGAAGTGGTTGGTTGGTGGACCATGCAGTGGACTTCGTTGTAACTGAGTGATACAAAATTGTAACAGAGTTGGATGTGTAGTTATGTGAGTTGTTATTTAGTTTAACTCAGTTAAGTAAGTTAAATTCAGTTGTGCTAGTTGTAACTAAAGATACACTAGTGAGAGATCAGTGAATTAATTATTTAATTAATTCACAAGCAATGGTCTCACATGCAACTGAAGAAATACTACTGTTAACTACATGCATGTCAGATCCAGTGGAGTCCCAGTTGAGAGATAGGTGAAAGGGCCTGGTTGACTATTAGTTGTGACTATAGTGGTGCATTCAATTCATATACACACATTGGAGATGACAATGAAAATTGCATAGTGAAGGCAAGGAAAGATCGAATTCATTCAGGGATCTTCATCAACAGGGATTGCGCAGTGGAGGTAGGCTGTCAGGAGGCAGTAAATTGGTGCGTGTGTGAGCCAATTTTTGTATGAAAGTGTGAGACAATTGTATACTGTACTAAGAGCCCTTGGAGCTAGAGCTTTGTATGAGATTGTTTCATGATCCATGATATACATAATATATGATAGTTGGGGTTTTTAGCTTTAAGCTTTCCTGGTAAAAACATGTTGTTATGTGCAATTGATTTTTCTTCATGTGTTTGCAATTAGCGATTAAATTTTCGCAAAGAATTAAGTAGAAGGATTCTGTATTTAATAGTGGATATAATTTTTAGATCAGGAGATTCTGGTAATACATCAGAATATTTATAAAATTTCTACATTTTTTAGCTAAGAGAGCCAGAATGATAAATGAAAGAAGAGTAACAATAAAGGATGAACCATCTACATCAGACAGTAAGATATATAGCTTAGCAAAAACTATGGAAAAAATGATGGATAGATTAGAAAATATGGAAAGAAAACCATAGTGGGATAATCAACAACATGGTCCTCAAATAAGAAATCCAAACTTTAGAAAGAATCCCAACACTGGTAAATCTAGAGAATCAACACTTGATCAATAAATAAGACCACCTTTCCAAGAGAACTATGCTGAAAGTTCTCACCAAAATGAAGAAGATGAAGACACTCAGATTAACTTAATGGGAATAAATGATGATAGTAATTTTTTTCTTACACAAGAAGAACATGAATTATACATGCTACAACAATTATTGTAGAAAATATATACAATATGCATGCATATATCCAAATTCTCCTGATCTAACAATATTTATCTTCTTTCTAAATACATAATCCTTCCACTGTTAATATTTTGTGGAAATTAAACATTCAATTGCAAACACATGAAGCAATAAAAACAATCGCACATAACAAAATTGTTTAACGGGAAAGCCTGAAGCTGAAAACCCCAACTATCATATATTATGTATCATGGAGATCATGTAACAATCTCATACAAAGCTTAGTACATCAAGCTCTCAGTACAATCAATCGTCACACACTAACAAGATAAAGTCTGCAAATCCATGCATTGATTTCTTACCACCTGATAGCTTGCCTCCACTGCGCAATCCCTGTTGAAGAATAGCACTGAATGAACTCGAATTACCCTTGCCTTGACTGCGCAATCCTCATTGGTAACTCTAATGTGTGTGTGATGCAATCAATGCATCACTATAGTCACAATAGGTAGTCCATCTTTCCCTTTCACCTATCTCTCCATTGGGTCTCCACTGGAACTGACATGCACTGTAGTTAACTGCTATATTGTTCAGTTGATTAATGAGTTATTATTTGTGAATTAAGTAGCTAATTAATTCACTCCACTCTCACTAGTGTATCATTCAATTAGACTAGATACAACTAATTCAACTGAGTTTAACCCCATTAATTGAGTTAAACTGAATAAAAACTCCATGAAATACTCTTCCAACTCTATCATAACTTTGCCACTTCAGTTCTAACTGACTCCTCCATGCATGAACCACTAGTAAACCATAGGAATTACGTAATTCCTTCAGGCCACTGATTTTCCAAATATGTGCACTGAAACTAAGTGCTCCAAGAGAATACGTTGTTGTTTATTGTCGGATTATTATTAAGAGCTAATAATAATTGACACTTCTATTTTTAGATCGACGATATATAAATAGACTTCGTCCAATATTCTAAAAATATATTTTAATCTATTTTTCCAACTTGACCAACCATCCACAAATAGCATCCTGCAACTTCTGAAATATGATCACCATGTCTAAAAATAGACATAGTCTAAAAATAGACTTGTGCCAAAAATAGCCTGTGGGCCCACTTAGTGAAGGCGACTCTTTTCACTAAGCTCATCATCTTGTTGAATCTCAACACTCCCTCTTAACAAGATAGGGATTATCCTTCACCTTGATCCTGCCTCTATGGTATTTGAATTTTTTCCTGGTGAGTGCCTTCGTCAGAATATCTACATCCTAATCTTTCGTAGGAATGTACTGAAGCAACATGATCTTCTGCTGCATACAATATCTGATATGATGATACCGGATATCAATATGTTTAGATCTATCATGAAACACATGATTAATCGAGAGTTTAATGCAACTCTGATTATCACAATGTATCACTGTAGGATCCAAATGTGAACTGAACAAACCAACCAGGATCTTCCTCATCCAGATAGCCTCACATGCAGCTTGACTTGCTACCATGTATTCTGCTTCCGCTGAATTGAGTGCCATGGATCTTTGTTTCTTGCTGTGCAAAGAAATTACTGTAGATCCAATACTAAAAATCCCTCCTGATGTGCTCTTTCTGTCTGTTGGGTTGCCTGCCCAATCTACATCCATGAAGCCATGCAAATTCACCTCATCCATCTGTCTGTACCATAAACCATACTTAGATGTTCCCCTGAGATACCTCAGGACATGCTTGCCTTCCTTCCAAAAGAGCTTGTTAGACTTAACCATCGCTTGTGAAAGCTGGTTCACCGCATAGGATATGTCCGGTCTTGTATTAACTAAATACATGAGTGAACCCACCAACTGTCGATAAACAGTGACATCCACTACCTCTACCGATGTAGCATCCTATTTCCTCCAATTTCCTGGAAGAGGAGAGTCGATAGGCTTGCAGCCTTGCATGTGAAACTTCTCCAGTATCTCCCGGGAATACATGCCTTGAAACACAAACAGTTCACCTTCCCACTGCCATATTTCCAATCCAAGGAAATAATGAAGGAGGCCCAAATCCTTCATCTCAAACTCCTTTGCAAGATATGCCTTGCATGAGTGTATCAACTACTCATCACCCGTTAGTATTAAATCATCAACATAAATAACAATGATTAAAATCTTACCCTCCACCACAATTTGGTACAGGTTTGCATCCGCCTCACTCTTGGTGAAGCCAAGTTCAGTGAAATAGCTGTTGATCCATGTGTACCAAGCACGAGGTGCTTGCTTCAGCCCATACAACGCTCTTTTGAGCCTACACACATGTGCCTCGCCGCTGAAGATCTCAAATCCTTCAGGCTGCACAATGTACACCTCTTCCTCAATGATCCCATTAAAAAATGTAGTCTTCACATCCATCTAATGAATGTGCCAACCCATCTGTGCTGAGAGAGAAAGGATGGTCCTTATGGAAGAATATTGTGCGATAGGTGCAAATGTTTCTTCATAATCAATCCCTTCAATCTGTCAGAATCCCCGGGCAACAAATCTTGCTTTATACTTCTCGACACTCCCATCAGCAGCTTGCTTTACCTTGTAGATCCATCTTGATCCTATAACTGATTTACCAACCGGCCTTGGAACAATCTCCCATGCACTGTTTCTGACAATGGAGCCATACTCCTCCACCATGGCATCTACCCATGTGGGCTCCTGCACTGCTTCTTCAAAAGAAGATGGATCTGTCACGATACACTTGCTCATAAGAGCCATGTATCCAGTAAATTGGTTAGGTGACTGTATCTGTCTGCGCTGTGATGTAGGGACTCCTACATTCTGTGCTGCATCAAGCTTCAGTCTCTTAGCTTCTGTGGTACGCTTTCTACCTTGTCTGATGTTTGGTTCTGCATGAGTGGACTCCTCCACTCTATGAATCTCCTCCTGTGGCTGATCCACATCTGGAGGCTCATCTTTGGGAACAAGAAGTTCCTCCACTGCATGCAAGTCTAGCTCCCTCTCAAGCATAGCTAGTGCAACACCCACGATTGTTCTGTTCTTCCTCTCCGCGACCCCATTCTGCTGTGGGTTATGAGGTGCTATGAGTTCTCTTCGAATTCCTTCTTTGCTACAAAAGTCTTTGAATTTTCCCGAGATGTATTCACCACCATTATCGCTCCGTAGAGCTTTCACTTGCTTCCCTGACTCCTTATCCACCAATGCTTTAAACTCACAAAACTTTGAGAATGTTTCACTCTTCTTCTGCATGAAGAAGATCCAACATCTACGAGAATAGTCATCAACAAATATAACATAATACCTGTTTTTTTCTGTTGAAGCAACCGAGAAAGGTCCACACATGTCTGTGTGAATTCTCTCCAGGATCACCGAAGCACGGTTCTCCTTCTCATGAAATGTGGTCTTCACAAAATTACCCATATTACATCCCTTGCACTAATCTTATTGCACAAGAGTACCCTTGGGAAGTCCAGTAGAAATCTTCTGCAAAATCTTCAAAGTGCCATGGTGAAGATGGCCCAATCTCTGTGCCATAATTCGCCCTCATCCCTGCTCACCACTTCTTCTGCTTTTCCCACCATTGCAGCGCAGCCATCTACCTCCAGCTTGTAGATATTCTTAACTCAAATCCCTATCCTCTTGGTTTGACCCATTTTTTTATGTCGCAGGAAAGCTTTTCCATCGCTAAAAACAATGTCATAACCTTTGTCTTCCAACATTGCGACCGAGACCAAGTTCTTCTTCAGACCTGGAACATGTATAACATCTTTCAACAAGAATGAATTACTAGACTACCTCTCAAAGGTAATGGTCCCAATGCCGGTCGCACTGCATCGACCATCGTCGCCCATCTCTATATGCATCTAGAGGTCCTTCTCCTCCAAGTCACTAAACAACTCCTTGTCTCCCGCCATATGTAAAGATGCACCAATATCATGATATCACACCGATCCCATTGTGCTTGAAACCAAGCATGCGGTCAAAGAGAAATCAAGTTCAAATTTTGAGGCTAAGGCCTCTCTAGCAGCCTTCTTGTTCTTCTTCTTCTGTGGGCAGTTAGTGGCGAAATTCCCATGTTCGTGACAGTGAAAACACTTCACCTTGGACAAATCCTGCTTCTTGCCTTTAACATCGGATTTTGAAGGAAATTTATTCCCCTTCCCTTTCCTTACTTTGGCAGCAAAAGCGCAATTATCTTCATCTTCATTCTTCGATGAAGAGCCATCCCTGGTACCTCGCCTTATCTCTTCCTACCCAAGATCCGACCAAAGTCGCTCCCATCCCGACAGTTTCTCCCGACCATTGACAGAGTCTTTGTAGTTATGCCAACTCTTAGGAAGCCCAAGGAGAGCCAAGCTCACCAAGTCTTCATCATCAACAGTAATCCCCACACTTCCCAGTTCATCCCTATAGTGGACAAACTTCGTGAGATATTTTGGAATACTTTTTCCCTTATCCATTTTTTATTTTTCTGAGCTTGTCTTTCAGCGCCAACTTCCTCTGGTCGCTACTGCTTTGGAAAAAATCTATCAAGCCCTTCCAAATTAAGAATGGAGTGGATTTCCCATGAAGGTTGGACACAATATGGTCCTTCACACCTTTGAACATAATTCTTCTTGTATTTGCTATTTTCTTTTGCCATGCATCAATTAATGCAACATCACTAGATCCCAGCTTAGGAACATCGCTATTGATGAAATCATTTAGTCCATTATCCTCCAGCACCACCTCCATCCTATCCTTCCAGGCTATGTAATTCGAGCTCCCATCAAGGGAATAATCCAATCGCAACCCATTGAAAGATATTTCAATGTATACTCAACTTCTGCACCAAGAATTTTCTATAGCAAATTCAAATTGTCCACCAACACAAACTCAAAAATTCTTCACAATTGCAATCTTCAAGAATTAACACTGCTCTGATACCATGTAGAAATCATATACAAGATGCATGCATATAACCAAATTCTCCTGATCTAAAAATATTTATCTTCTTGATAAATACAGAATCCTTCCACTGCTAATCTTTTGCGTAAATTGAACATTAAATTGCAAACACGTGAAGCAATAAAAACAATCGCACATAAAACAGTTGTTTAACGGGAAATCCTGAAGAAGAAAACCCAAACTATCATATATTATGTATCATGGATATCATGTAACAATCTCATACAAATCTTAGTACATCAAGCTCTTAGTGCAATCAATCATCACATACTAACAAGATGAAATCTGCAAATCCATGCACTGATTTCTTGCCACCTGATAGAATGCCTCCACTGCGCAATCCATGCTAAAGAATAGCACTGAATGAATTCTAATGACCCTTGCCTTGACTGTGCAATCCTCATTGGAAACTCCAATGTGTGTGTGATGCAATCAATGCATCACTATAGTCACAACAGATAGTCCATCTTGCCCTTTCGCCTATCTCTCCACTGGGTCTCCACTGGAACTGACATGCATTGTAGTTAACTGCTGTATTGTTTAGTTGATTAATGAGTTATTATTTGTGAATTAATTAACTAATTAATTCACTCCACTCTCACTAGTGTATCATTTAGTTAGACTAGATACAACTAGCTCAACTGAGTTTAACTCCATTAACTGAGTTAAATTGAATAATAACTCCATGAACTACTCTTCCAACTCTGTCATAACTTTGCCACTTCAGTTCTAATTGAGTCCTCCATGCATGAACCACCAGTAAACCATAGGAATTACATAATTCCTTCAGCCCACTGATTTTCCAAATCTGTGCACTAAAACTAAGTGCTCCAAGAGAATAAGTTGTTGTTTAATGTCGGATTATTATTAAGAGCTAATAATAATCGACACTTCTATTTTTAGGTCGAATATATATAAATAGAATTTGTCCAATATTCTAAAAACAGAATTTCATCTATTTTTCCAACTTGACCAACCATCCACAAATAGCATCCCGCAACTTCTAAAATATGATCACCATGTCTAAAAATAGACATAGTCTATAAATATACTTGCGCCAAAAATAGCCTGCGAGCCCACTTAGTGAAGGCGACTCTTTTCACTAAGCTAATCATCTTGTTGAATCTCAACAGTTACAGTTATAATTTGGAGAGTCTTTTGATTATAAACAAGGTTATGAATTTTCCATTAATGAAGTTCACTAGCAATATAACCTTAGGAGTAAGAAAAATGTAGAAGCCCCTACTAAGAAAACTACCCAAACTTAGACCAAGAAAACAGTGGAAGCTCTTGCAACCAAAGTACTAAAAATTCTCCCTAGAGAAACTCAACAAAACTCTAGTTCAACTCAAGAAAATTCCAGTCCTAATCAGAAAATTTCTAGTCCAAAAATTGCACCCAGTCCTAAAATTGTAGACATTACAGATAATACTGTTTAAACATCAACTGATCCTAAAAAATCTACTGCTGCTAAAACAAAAACCTCTGCTAAAACTTTAGCTGATCCTAAAACACCTATTGCTGATAAAAAATCAGCTGATCCTAAAACACCTGCTGCCAAAACAACTGCTGCCAAAACTACCACTGCTACTCAAACTGTCCCATATAAGAAGATTGAAAACAACAAAACAATGGAAACACAAACTGAAAAACAAAATGTAGATAAAGAAGATAAAAACACTCAAACTGCAATTGTTAGAGAAAAAATCACTCAGTTGGGAAAAACACAAGCACCATTCAACATCCAAACTGAAATTTCCAAGTTGAAGATACCAATTCCTTTAATAGAGTTGGTAAAACATGATTTATACAAATCACAGATCAGTGAAAAAATGAACATAAGTGAAGGAGAAGACTTTGTTAATCTAAATGATGATCAACCAGAACTACTTTTTGGCCCCGAGGTAAATGGTAAGCATCAAGAAGGTGGCGTTCCTCCTTTCTACATTAGCTTGAGTATTCATGATCAAATATTACACAATGTTATGCTAGATTCAGGAGCATCCCACAATTTAATACCAAAATCTATTATGGAAACTTTGAATCTAGATATCACTAGACCATACAAAGATTTTTCTCATTTGATTCCAGTAAAGTAAAATGTATTGGCCTAATAAAAGACTTGTGTGTTACTTTAGTCTAATACCCAGGTAAGAGTATTGTCATGGATATTGTAGTTGCTGATATCCCTCTAAAGTATGGAATGTTATTATGAAGCTTTAATCTCAAGACTGCAGATTGTTAGAAATCTAGGAGGCAAAGAGTTTCTATCATGGGAGACTAAGGATTAATCATTAAAAAAAATCAGAGGAGAGTATTATATGTATAATCCTAGACTAACCCAATACATAAAAAACAATTTTAGATATGATTAAAGAGTTGCTTGAAATTGACTTTGTTGTTATTACTAGGAAACAGAACATGCAGGCACACAGTTTGGCTACTTTTGCTAGCACCTGCAAACTACCTTTTTAGCCAAATCACCAATACACAGGCCTACTATACCAGACAATTTGAAATATTGGTAGATGTTTTCACAGGATTCTCAAATCTATAACTTTATGAATGTCGAGGGAGAATTCCAAAACTGTAACATAGATACTGATTGTACAATAGATAATAAAATAGACAGTGAAATAGATGTAAATAATTTAGATTTGATTGAATCCACTAAATTCACTCAAGTAGAAATAGATAAATTAGAAATAGTAGAAATAGAAGAAATAGAAAATGACGATTATGAGATTTTAAACCTTAAAAATAACTTTTTGCCTAAGGGATTAGCCCCATTAGAAGATCTTTTTGATTCAAATGATGTAGCAAGAAAAAAAAAATGGAGCCATTAAGATCAGACATAGAAGAATGTAACATAGGAACTAAACTAAACACTAAGCTTATCAAACTTTCCAAAGCATTACCTCAAGAAGAAAAGTTGAAATACATAACTTTGTTTAAAGAATTTCAAGATGTCTTTGCATGGAGTTATGAAGACCTTAAATCTTATGACACTAGCATAATTCAACATAAAATACCTATCAAAGAATATCAGAAACTATTTAAACATAAGCTTAGAAGAATCAATCCAATTCTTATGCCTTTAATTGAAAAAGAGGTAAAAAGGATGTATGAAGCACAAATCATTGCACCTATCAGATATTCTGATTGGGTTTTAAACTTAGTTCCCACTAGGAAGAAAACAGTTGAAAACAGACTTTGTGTTGATTTCTGGAACTTAAACAAAGTGTCACTAAAAGATAACTATCCTCTCCCCAAAATGGACCATATTTTACAGAGGGTGGTAGGATCATCCAGGATTTCATTGCTTGATGGATTCTCTGGATATAATCAAATCTTAGCTCAACGAGAAGACCAACCAAAGACAACATTTACTACTCCTTGGGGTACTTTCATGTATTTGAAAATGCCTTTTGGATTGATGAATGCAGGAGCTACATTTTAGAGAGCTATGGACATAGATTTTGCCAAAGAAATTCATGATTTTCTTGCCATTTATCTAGATGATATAATAGTATTCTAAAAAACAGACAATGAACATCTAGATCATTTGAGAAAAGTGTTCATTAAATGCAGAAAATTTGGTATTTCTTTAAATCCAAAAAAGACACTCTTTGGACTTGAAGAAGGTAAACTCTTAAGACACATAATCTCAAAAGAGGGAATTAAGATAGATCCAGATATAATAGAAGCCATTTTGAACATAAGTCATCCTAGAAATATCAAGGAATTACATACATTCTTAGGTAAAATCAATTTCCTTAGAAGATTCATGTCTAATTTAGAAGAATTAATTAGAGAACTAAATAACATGTTAAAAATATTTTCATCACTTAAATGGACAGTAGAGACCAAACAATCCTTTGAATCAATAAAAAAATCCCTTGCAAGAACACCTATCCTAATAAGTCCTGATTTCAAAAAATATTTTATTATTTTTCTTTTGCTTTAGAACATACCATTGCAGCAGTCTTTCTGCAAAAGAATGATCAGGGTTATGAAAAACCTAGTGCTTTTTTCAGGAAATCCTTAAGGGATGCAACACTAAAGTAAAACATAATGGAAAACAAGCACTTGATTTAGTGAAGGCTATTAAAGATTTTAGAGTGTACATTTTATACTCACACATTATTGCATATGTTCCAAATTCAGTAGTAAAGGACATTTTGACTTAGAATAGGCCCGATGGTAAGAGAGGCAAATGGATTGCCACTATTTTGGGATATGACATTAAAATAAAGCCCACCAAACTGATTAAAGGCCAAGGTTTAGCTAAAATCATGGATGAATCGAACTGTTAGACCTTATATATAAATTTTATTGCTCAATTAGATGATTGGGAAGAGAGGCGACTCCACAAATTAGTGAATCTTTCTTAGATTCACCTTGGTATGCAAATATCATATTTGTTTTACTAAACTTACAAGCTTCTCCTGGTTTGTCTAGAACTAAAGCTAGATTCCTAAAGTTAAAGGCAATGAAATATTGTATCATAGATAATGCTTTGTTTTGGAAAGATCATGGTGGCATTCTTTTAAACTGTTTACTGAAACATGAAGCTAATAAATTTATGCAAGAGTTTCATGCAGGTGACTGTGGAGGACACCTTTATTGGAAATCAACTGCTGATAAAATCTTAAGGGCTGGTTTTTACTAGCCCACTATTTTTGCAGATGTAAGAAAGTTTGTGACCTCCTGTCACAAATTCCAGATCTTTGAAGGGAAGAAAAAACTATTACCTTTACCCCTCAAACCCATCTCCATAGAAATTCCTGTTCAACAATGGGGTTTAGAATTCATTGGTGAAATTCACCCACCCTCCTTAGCCCAACATAAATGGATTTTGACAGCCATAGATTACTTCACCAAGTGGATAGAAGCCATTCCTTCTAGACAAGCCATTGATTCTGTCATCATCTCATTCCTTGAAAATAATATACTGTCTAGATTTGGATGCCCACAAAAGCTCATTACTGATAATGAAATTTCTTTCAAATCTAAGAAAATGATTGACTTTTGTAACACATACCACATTAACCTTGGCCATTCCACTGCCTATTACCCTCAAGGTAATGGACTTGATTAATCCTCCAACAAAAGCTTGGTTAATATTATCAAAAAACTATTAGAAAAAACAAAAAGACCTGGAACAAAAGGTTACTTAATGCCTTATGGGAAAATAGAATAACTACAAAGAAGTCCATTGGTACATCTCCTTATCAACTAGTATATGGGATGGATGCTGTTTTTCCATCCTCTTTGGGAGTGCCAGTGATGAAGATGATCCAAGAACTGCAGGTAGAACCCAATGATATCGAGAGAAGGATAAATTATATTATACATTTGCAGAAAATCAAGGAAGAAGTCTATGCCAAATCACAAGTTATTCAAGATAATATCAAAAACATATTTGATAATAAAACAAAGGAAGATGATTTTTAAATAGGTGATAAAGTTCTTAAATGGGATTCTAGAAGAGAAGATAAAGGTAAATATGGTAAATTTGATTTTATATGGCAAGGTCCCTATATCATTTATGGCTACAGAGGTAACAATGCATTATTTTTGAAGGAAATAGATGGATCAGATCTACCAAGAGGACCAGTTAATGGTAGGATACTGAAGCATTTATTTTCCCCAGATTAACAGTAATTCACCTTGTTTACTTTTCTCATTGTACATAACATTGTAAACTTTAGATTGGATTGGATTTTTTTCTTGCAAAGTTGAAGCCCGGAGAGAAGGCCCTTAGCTTTGAAAGACAAAATATCATCGGTATGAATAAAGCAGAGCTCAGAAAATAGTTCTAAGGCAAGCACAGTCAAAGTTCAAAGACCACTGATCTTAAAGTTCTTGACATTTCACCAGGAAATTCCATCCCCATGTGGAGCCACTGTTAGGGTCCTATAATAATAGGATTCATAATTTTGAATTGACTATGATTAGTCTTGTAATATTGTACATAATTTTCTTTCTGCAAATTGTTTTCCCATATTAAAAAATGTAAAGAGGGTAAGTCCTAAAAGAAAAATCAAAGGACTAAAAGAAAAATGTCAAAAAAGAATATAAAATATGAACCCCACCAAAAAGAGATAAAAATAGATCCTGAAAGTGATGAAAATTCAAATGCCACTACTTTTTACTTTACTTTGAAAAATAAGATTGTGTGCAGCTTGTCAAAAATGCCACAATACATGATGGTCAAACAACTTAATTTTGACTTATTCATGATTTAAATTTCATGTTGATATTTAGAGAATAAAGATCTAGCCAAACTATTTAATCTTGGAAGATTAGTAGTTAGGCAGAGAATAATAATGAGCTCAATAGTTTAATCTAAGCCATTGGAAGCCATAAGGTTATAATTAGATAGTTTTCTTATCAAAGAAAAATTAAAGGGTCTGCAAGCTCAAATGCATCCAAATAAATGAAGAAAAAATGTTAGGGTAAAATATGGGTAGGCAGAAGCAATTTTCACAAGGCATGGATAGCAGAAATTGGTCATTTCATATTAATAACTTCCTTCTAAACTCATTTCCCTTTTAAAATACCCCTTCCCCTTCATATTAAGCTTTGCCCACTACTTCACTCATTTTTCCCTTAGTAAACCTCTTTTCCCTAGATTAAAATCCATTTTCATTTGAAAGCAACAAAATATTTTACTAACTCCCTCTTTCATTTAAAATAGCCCAAGAAACCCCATATCCTAAGTCTAAAGGTTAAAATGATATGTCGGGTCCCACTATGAAAAATCCCTCCCTGATATTAGTTTAAACACTAGTTCTTAGTGTATTTTATAATTTCACTGATATATCCATTCCCGCACATATTAAAAATCCCTCATCATATTTCATTAACCTCCCTTTCTATTTTAACCCCCATATGTACTAACTCCCGCTTATATTAAAGTCCCATATATATTAATGTCTCGTATATATACCATGCTAAAATAATTTTCATAAAATTATAAACCTAGGGTTATATTAATTCCCTAGTCCCACTTACTATAACACTGCTCATTATAAACCCAACCCTTTGCATATCCCATCACGTAACTTATCCCTAGGCCTCGCCTTTCAAAATCCCCGATTCACCCTTCCATTCGCCCATCCGTCAGATCAAGATCAATTATATCCGACGACCAATGAAAGCTATCACACACCCGATTGCCTGACCATTAACACCACTGAGGGCTTGCAAAATAAGTTGTTTCAAAGCCCCGCTCCTATGCTACGTGGAAACACCACATCTCATCGCATCCTCATGCCAAAAACCATTTACCAGCTTTTGTCGATGCTAAAAAATCCAAGGTGTTTTATTTGCTAGTTATGAATACCACCCCTCATTTGAATTTGACTTCGTGCATAAAAGATTAACCACTATTGGTTAAAAAAAAATAAAGACCACCCTTTCAGTATTTTCACCATTTTTGTTCAGATTTGTGCAAAGACAACTCTGCCGTCCTATTTACGAGCCAAAGAATCTCTACCGACCTGTTGTTAAGACATTTCAAAAGAGAATTCAACCCTTTTTCTACTAAAGCCATTGTAGAATAAGCCTGAAGACTTATAAAGACTAGTTTGAAGCCTTAGAAAGCCTCTGCTACCTCCAGAACCTTCTCTGCAAACATAAAAGCTTCATTTTCTAGGTATTCCTGAACTGCCAAGACTTGTACTTAAGCTAAAAGAAAGTAAAAAGTTAATTGAACCAGTTTAGGAGCTTTGCAGACCAAAAGAAAATCTATTGTTGCCTCCAAACCGTTTCTGCAGACCCAATTCATCTATTCACAAGTATTCCTAAAGGCCTGAGAATATCTTTAATCCATACAATAATAAATTGATTAAAATTAAAAAAACTATGGCTTCCCAAGGCATTGTAAGAGTCAATCCC
Organism: Pinus albicaulis; assembly: GCA_034641835.2. Taxonomy (NCBI): domain Eukaryota; kingdom Viridiplantae; phylum Streptophyta; class Pinopsida; order Pinales; family Pinaceae; genus Pinus; species Pinus albicaulis. Next base: position 1,897,875,422 of record CM076578.1, read on the forward strand.
ATGCAACCTCTAGTTATTGATGTGGAACATATCCCCCTTGCAGACAGAGACTTGAAAATTAGTGACCCTGTCACTGATTTCAACCTCCTTGAGCTCCATTGCTGGAGCCATGATAAGTCAATTGACCAAGCTGATGATGTTTACCTTTAGGAGTCAAATTTTCCCAAGTATATTTTCCCACATACCTTCCAGTTTCCAGAGGTTATCAAACTTTCAAACCAGTCATTTTCCTGATCAAAGAGCCTTAGTAACCCCTGGTAAAGAGATTTTATTCACCATCACAACTGAATCAATAAACTAGATGCTGTAAATTCAACCTAGGCTTGATGAAACCCCACTGTCTATTGAGATCCTCACGGAATTGTATTTAAAGCTGGAATTCCCCAGGAGGTTATAGATATTCCAAAAATTCATTCCCTCATCAGTAGAAACTCCCAAGACTAACCCTCCTTATCCAACTGCTATATTCTTTGAGAGAACCAGGCATATTATCACCATGCTGTCATGTATTCTGGTTTATTTCACTGATGATCATGTTGATGCTTCAGTCCTAGGATTTCTGTCTATTTTCTCCCCTGGTCAGCCTCCTACCTCTACATTCAATTTTTCCCAGTACCTCTCTGATACAATCCATGAGCAGCTGGTTAAATTACTAGAGGAGGGAGTGTTCAAGTATTCATCTGTTTTGTTCCATATGTTCATATAATTTCAATCTGAAAGATTTGCAATCAACCTTCAAAAACTGGACATTGAAGGTAATCCTCAGTCAGTAATATTTTGGACTTCATTATTCAGGAAAGATTCCATAGAGTTCATATACAAAGACTTAATTGACTCATTCATCTATCCAATTGTCAACATGCTGAACAAAAACATTCAACCAAGAGTCAGTGATGAGATAAAAAAGGTCTTGCAGTTATTAGAACACAGTGGGATAAGAGATTAGTATCTTTACCAAGAACAAACTGAGATTAGAGTATATGGATCTCAACTCACTCCATATAAACTGCCCATATACCTCCCATTGAGGTTATTTGCACTTGAATATATCAGGCAGATCCTTAACCTTGATGAAGTGAATTTCTTGTCAGCCAAAAAGAAAACACAATTTAAAATAATAAACCAGATTGGTCCTCCCATCTGCAATAACAGGAATGCTAGTCAATAAGCAGAAAAGTGTCTTCAGGAATTCAGGTTTAGTGAAAGCTTCAAATGGACTTATGACCCTTTAGGAGTTATCATAAAGTTAAGAATTAAGTTTAAAATAACTCCTTTTTTCGATGAGCCCAAGCTAGACATTGAGAAGTACTCCAATCACTCTGAATGGTTGGACAATACTTTGAAAGAGGTAGAGAAGCAAGGTGATACTAGTTCCAGCATGCAAACTCTAGCCCCACAAGATAGGAACTCTAAGAGAGTAAGAGAAGAAGGATCATATTCAACTCAGACCACCACTAAAACAAAATTCAAATTGATGTACAGGAAGAAGCCCAAATTAAATCCTGTAAATGAACAAGTTGAAACTATTGAGATCATAGATATAAATACAATGGTAAAAGATAATGCACCTCCAGTAGTTTCAGAGGAAACTCACCAGCCTTCAATATCCAATACTTAGATTATTCAAAAGAAACATAGTGTTGAAGTGTCTTCATCAAGTAAACCAAAAGATAAAGAACATGATATCATGCAGAAGTACAAGGAAATCAAACTCAGGAATGAGGCATTAAAAGCAGATACTTATGCCCAATACTGGAAGTAGACACCTAGTGACCAAATCAGGTTTCTTTCTACATTTTATTACGAGACCAGAAAGATACATATGAATTTCTTACAGCCCACAGTGAAGCATCGTAAGTCATCAGTAGATTCTAAGAAGACATCATATGAAGTTCCAGCCAAAGATCTTCATCCTATAGACCAAATATAATTTCATAAGCAAGCTGGTGAAATGTTGTATTATACCATGACCAATAAAGCCATGAGTGTCCAAAATCTGTAAAATACTCTAGAAAACATCAGAGGATAGTAAAAGTTAGAAAAGGCTTCCTCACAAGTGAAAGACATCAGAATTAAATCACTGGAAGAACTGGTCATAGAGGTAGGATATGATCCCAAGAACATTAAAGTGGCAGAAGAAATCATCAAGAAAAAGAATGCAGACATTGCTGCATTGAAGAAACAACTCAAATTTCCTCCTACTGAACATCCACAGGCCAAAGAAGTATTACAGGATAAAAGCCAAAAAGATGAGATGATGAACCTCATCCTTCAGTTGCAATCTCAATTGAAAGAGATGGAGAATGAGATGGATAACTTAGTGCAAGAGAAAAAGGCCATCACGAAAGAAATACCTGTCACTGCTATTCCTATATTCATTACAACAGTTCCTTCTACTTTAGCAGCTTCAGTGGCCACAAAAATTCCAATAGCTACAACACTTCCCACTACATCAGCAATTACATCAGCTACTGAATCATCTACATGTGTAGGAAAACTAGTTAAAGCAATGCAAGAAATTTCCATCCAGACTAATGAAATAAATAGACTTAAAGAACAAATCAAAATTCTAGAGGATGAGAAGAAACTAGTTCAAGTTATGCATAAAAATGAAGTACAGAAGATAAACATATTGACTGAGAAAGTATAGAAGTTAGAGAAAGAACTGACAATGAAAGAACCACTTGCTCAAGCCAAGTAGCAACTGTGGGCCAATATTATTGAATCTGTCAATGATATTTGGCCATCCATTCAATTTATTTATGAGAAGAAGGATCTGATCAAAAAAGCAAGTGAAGCCATTCAAAAAGTAAAGGAAGAACTTGGTTAAAAACGAGAAGAGGCCAATGAAATCATTAAGTTTCTTAATTCCAATAATAAGCAAGAATTAGAGGAAATTGGCATTAGTGACAGGACTGAAACAATTCTTGAAGTTAGAAAGGTAATTTATAAAAGGAACTTAATGGTACAACTAGAAGACAAATGTCAGAACATAGAGATTTCCATAACCAGATTCATGGTTAAATTTGATATACTAAGGTAGAAAGGTCTGCCTAATCCTTTGGTTATCAATGGCATGTTGATGAAACATGAATACTATGACAAGAAAATCAGAGAAGTGGCAAAGGAACATGTCAAAAATTCATCCATGAAGGGAATTCCAACAGGAAAGGTGTTCTATCAGAGTTTTGAAAACCTATTTTACCTCCAGCATGAGGTAAAACATCTATTCATTAACAAGCCTATTTTTTCAAAGTACACAGAGGCTGTGAGATTTTCATAAGAATGGTAAAGATTAAATTACACGATGCAAAGGCTTGGGAGAAGTTGAATGATTTACTGTGAAAGTAAAAATGTCACAAGTAAAAGAGCAATATAGTGAAAGGTAAAAAGCAATATAAGTTAAAACATAGAATGCAGTAATGGATAAAAGTAAATAAAATAACAGTCAAAGTTAAAACAATGACAGGTTAAAGAGCATGAGATGAAAAGCAGAGTTAAAAGACAAATCAGTAAAGATGCAACCAATGTAAAGGACACTCAACAACATAAAAGGCAGCCAACATTGAGCAACAATCAAAGAGAGAAAACAACAAAAATATCAACAAACAACAGAAAATCCAAATAAAGAAGGGACAACTAGCATTAGTATCCTAGGTGTCTCTTTCTTCTTGCATGCAGATATTTATTTTCCTTGAATAATTCCTAAGTCAGTTTAGGATATTTTGTATTAGTTTTTTGTATAAATACTTCATAATTCGAAGTATTGAGTGTGGATTGTGGATTGATAAACATTTCTATAGTTGTATTGATCTGAAACCCGAGGGTTCATTGTACCATTTTCAAGTCAGCAGACTGGATTAAGAAATAAAGGCATTATATTACAGGATTCATGTGTTGAGCCACTTCAGTGAATTACTTCCAATTTTTCTTTGTTATTTTCTGAAGTTTTTCACAGACTTGCATGTTTTTTGGAACTGTTATTTCATTTACATGTTTTCTTCTGATATCTAGAGTAGGGAATTCTTAATTTCTCCCTAGTTTCGATTGACCTCTTTAATTTCCCTCATTATCCAGATCTGAGAATCCTTAATTTCTCTCTCATCCCAATTGAAACCATTTCACCTTCCAAGCCTAAAGATGTGAATTTACTCAGCTACCTTGCCCTGTGAACACTTCCTTTAGAACTTGATTCTACTCTGTTGCTTGATACATTGACTCCATTGTTTCTTGATCATGAATTCGAAAAAAGCCTTATATTGCTTTATATAGCATTTACATCACACAAAACCATGGTCCACATACCATGGGTAGACAAAATAGTAGACTAAAACCCAATACCCATTACAAAATGAGGGGCTTTGATTTGCCCCAAAGCCCCTAAACACAACGTGACAGATTTATCTTTGCGGTACCATGCACTCTTCTCCTCAAGTTGCAGAGTTTCTTGACCAAAACTGGACCAAGTTGGGCTGTGCCCAAAAGGCCCCCAACAGGCCCCCAACACTCACATGTGACTGGCCCCAGGTCATTCAGGTGGCACGCCTCGAATATTTGCTATGATGCTATCGTAGGCCTGGTTGTAGGGCTGAAGCATCTTTGTAATATTCTTTTCTTCCCGGTGCACTTCTTCGAGCAACTTCTCTGTGGTCGGTCCAACTATCTTCTGATGCATGTATTTCTACCATTGTCGCATCTCCTTCAACTTTCCATCTACTGTCTACAAAATTTGAAGGGACTCATCCTGCCATGGATGAGTCCTTGCCGTGATCAGTTGCGCTTTCCTCCGTAGATCCTCGATCTGGCTATGAGTTTTTTTTCCTTTTTTGATCTGAGCAAGCCACTACGCGGGTTCTAGGGTCCTCACAGTTGCCTAGATTTCATTCAACTGCTTCTGCTTCACCTATATCTCTTCCTCAATCTGTTGAATGTTTGGATCCTCCTACAGCCAGGTCCAAATCTCCATTGTATCATCTAAAATCTTACCAAAATCCTTTACTGTGGTGGAGATACCTTCCAGCACAGTTTTGAGATCCGCGTCCCTCTTCTCTCGATCTTCGGGTGGCATGGATGGTTGCAACCTCATTCACATCTGAGCAGTCTGGACCTCAAATTCAAACTTAAAAATTTCCATTTTTTTCTTTGAATCCTTGAATATGAGAGCGAGCTTTATAGCAGTGTTTTAGAGGGCAACGCAATGAGGTTTATGTCAATTCTTTTTCATATTTTGTAGTTTCAAACTACTGTTCTCCTCCAGGTACCTGCAAAAATCTTAAACCAAATTGGGTCTCTATTCGGAGCTCTGGTTGTGCCGATTGACTTGTTTGCACTATCTGGTTAGCTAACTGATCTTTCTATCTCGATGTTTGTGCGAGCACCTTGAGTTCCTGCATGGATTCCTGCACTTCTATCAATACCATTTTTTATGGATTCTCAATTATGTTTCTTCTGTGATTTATTGCACCTTGTCACCAATTTCATCAATGTACCCTTCAGTGAGGATCATGGGCTCTGCGCACTTCGATTGATTTTCCTTGTGCTTCTTCCACGCGCCTGTCTTAGACATTGTAGGTAACCTATAATTTATGATAAATGGGGAATGGAATGGCTCGACATCATTAGGAGGATCCTGTCCACCCTGATCTCTCTTTGTTCCTTCGATTTCTTTGTTGTCCTTCTCGGTTTCTTGCTATACATATTTTGTTGGGTATGTGTTATATTCTTTCCACAAGTAGTCCTATGTGTTGTATGTTGCACTGGGCGCAGTGCCCCTGGAATTTTTTTTGGTGTGCAGACCCGCTCATAGGCGGATCCACACATGGTTTTGTGCATGAGTTTGCACATGGTTTTGGGGGACGATGGTTTTCGACTCCTGGTATTTTGTAGATCCGGTCAAGGGAACTATGGTTATGTTCTAATCCAGGGTTAATGGATTGGGGTTTATGTATGCTTTGGCATGTATATATATGTGTTGTAACACTAAAAGGAATATAATGAAAAATCAAGCTGGTCGTCACGATTTGGGATCCAGGGGAAAATCTCTGTGTATATCTGCTTTATGTTTTATGCTCTCACTATTTTGTATTTTCTATTTTTAAGATTTGTTTGTAGATAATTTCTGTACAGGGTTAAAACCTACTTATTTCCCTATTGCTGTGTCCTTTCCACTAGTTCCCGCATGCTATGTGGTGTTTGTATCTGCTTCTCTTCTTCCTCCAATGGTTGGATTCATCCGGTATATAGAGAATTTATTTATGATGTCCAATAGCTCATCCTTTGTGACCAAATATGGAAAAATATGCCATTCCTTCATTGGATCCATTTTGGCTCTAACATATACTCTATGAAAATCAACCTTAAAATATGCGATGTTTTGATAATCTTCAAAAAAAGTGGGTGACAGTCTGGCACACTGATTCACCATAGTGCACAAATCCATCTCCCTCAATACCCAAAAGGTATTTTTTTCCATGCTCATCCTAAGGAAATAATTCCATAATGAGTTTCACGTGTTGTCTCTTTGGTAAACCAGAGCAAGGCATACCTTGCAGCTTCACACACATTCGGGTCAACTAGGGAAAATTGTGACTCCACTGGTTCCTTCCATGCCAATAAAGCAATAATTAACAACAACCACGCATAGTGAAATGTTTTCCCTTCCTCCTGCACTTCACAGAAATCCTCCAAGAACTCCTTACATATATAGTTGGCCCAGCTAAACTGGACCCCTTTACTGCACTGCGTGGCTAAAGAAAACATTGTTGTTGGGACTTAATTAGTTGTGCACTTGCACATAATTTTCCCTGCAAGAATGTATACAGAGAAGCGCACAACATGATCATCGATATAGATTAATGCATAACCCCTTGACTTATTAATCAGGTCAAACTTCTTCTTTATTTCTTTAATGACTACTTTATCCTGAATTTTTCCCACGATCTCCTTGGCGGGGTTCTTTCCCTGGTATGGAAGCGTGGTGATTCTTCTGATAAACATATCATCTATTGGGATCCTCTCTCCTAGCTAATGGTATACGTCATGCACTAAAGCCAAAAGTTGTCGAACACATATCGTGTTGATGGCACTTTGACCGAAGTGTGGAATATTTAGCATATTTAACAACCCTGCTTGTTGTAATCCTTATGCCCACTAGTGACTTTAGCTTTGGGGTAATACACTTGGTGTAGATACCTGATTGGTTCAAATTGGGTATACTTGCTATGACCATTGAAGTCCCAATACTCCATCTTCCGATGCAGAACGTTTCCCAATGGTTCTACTTCAATTGGTACTTTCTCGGGAAACAGTGGTGTGAAGACATTAAACTTCGCATTATCAAGGTATTTGAATGGCTTAGCACCTGAATTTATTGGTGGTACATATGGTGGTAGTACAGAGAGTTATTATGCACCTTATACCTCAATTTATGGTATCTCGGCTTCTGGGATTTTAGTTTCTTCCTCATTTTCCTAAATCTCCATTGGTTTCTTCAGCTTCTTGTCTTGTCATTGCTTTGTGCGCTGCTCCTTGGATATTTTATTCCTTGGAGATTGTCTAACTCCAGGGGTCGCAATTCGTCTCTTTACCTACTTTTTCTTTAGTTTCATTTCTTCTTCGGTTGGTTTCTTATGTGGCGAACTTGGGCCTGTTACGCTTGGTGTTATTGCCTCCATGATTCGAGCTAGTCATTTCCTTATAAATTCCTTGGAAATCTGCTCAAAAATCTGCTAATACATACAACCAGATACTCAATTATTGCTTAGGCGCAAATTCTCAATTTGAATTCTAAAGAAGATAAGTGTCAAAAGATGGAGCGAGACCTTGCTTTTATAATAAATTTGAATTTCAGACCTCATGATCATCTCCATATTTAGCTCATTTAATGCAGACACGACACTATATTCGACCAATTGTGCCTAATAAATGTGTTTCCCCTGCTCCTTTTAAAGAAAAATTTCCTTTCACGTAAAATTTTTCCTTCCAATGGCCATATTGTTGGTAAACTTCAGGCTTCGACACACTCTTGAATATTGTTGGGTGCTTGTTTTGTGAAAATTTTCTACACTTATATTCCTTATTTTGCCTCATAACCATAACTAATGGGAGTATCATTACCCCTTTTTCCTATCTTTTTACCCTAACTTGTGTTGTTTCACCTTGCTTTCATTACTTTGCCAATTCACCAATTATTATGATATATCATACCTTTTTATGACTAATTGATGGTGAATGTTTGGAGAAGATCGATGGTATTTGTGTTGTATTTTCAGATGCCATTTATAGCACTAAAGGTCCCAAGCATGAATTTCACAGGAGCAGTTAAGAGGGTGCTGTTACACCTTGTTGTTACAGACCCACTGGAAAACTGCTGTTACACTCTGATGTTATAGACTCGTTGGAAAACTGCTGATACAGTTGCACTATTGACTGATCTCATCAATAATTGTTGCTAATCTGTCCTTTGGCTATTACACTACAATCGTGATTCCATTACGATAGTTGTAGAAGTTGTTTAGCATTGTATTTTTGGGATAACAACCTAAGGGCAGTTTTGATTGTAATCTTTTATTTTATAGTCATAAATTTATTAGGAAATGGTTATAACTATATTTGTTCTATTTCAATCAGCATGAGAATCATAATATTCTCATGACTAATCTATCCCTGGATTTTCTGATGTAACCACTATATAGTTCTCAGCCCTAGAGGTCGAGAGGTTAGCGAAGAACAACATTATTTTGGCTCTGTAATTGTGTTCAGATTAATACAGATTATCCTGTTATTGCTGTTACATGCGTTATTCTATTTAGTTTCCGTTAAAGTTATTTCTCTACCTGCGCCATGATAGGGAGGAAGGGCCCTTCTTCTTAGCAAGGATTGCAGTGATTAAAGTATTTGTGTGTGTAATTGTATTTCAGTTTATGTATCAATAGAGTGTTGTTGTTGCTGTTCAGATGAGAATATATCTGCTTCGATTTCAATACTTTATATGATGGTACACATATGATACTAGAGACACCAACTAGGTACTTGTTGTTTGGTGAGCTAGACAGATCAATTGAAGTGTGATTTCAATCTTGTAGATCCTTTTATTTATGCATGAGTGATTTATTTCCAGCATTTACTTCAAAAATGATTTCTTTTCTTTGGAATTTCTTCTGATTGGTGTATCGGCACAGACAGTGCAACTGTCATTGGAATAAACATACGTCCCTGAATTGATAATTAAATGTGTGATGTTTAGTCATTTAACAGTGATTTATATAGCCCAACATTTTGGCACCATTGCCGGGGATGGTAGTGATGATCCAATCAATCAGATTTGTTTCTTAGAAGTGCAATTTCCATTTGTTTTCATAGAGTGTATCCAGTGACACAATTTCCAGGTAGTAAGATGAGAGGTAAGAAGCTACGCGTCGCTCTAACAAACCTGAGCAGGCTCACCAATATCTTGCTGGGACACTTAGGAATTGAATTTTGGGTGTTTTTTTAGGGTGCCTTGAACTATACATTCGTCGGGCGGTAAGACAAGAGGTAAGAACCTATGCATCGCTCTAACAGACTTGGGCGGGATCACTGCTGTAGAAACTGAAGCACTTATAGGATGAATTGATATGCATAGGGCCCATGTGTGCCGGTAGGACAACATCAACATCTACAAACACCCCCCACTCTACTGACTATAGGAAAGGCGAGTCTTAAGAAGGAAAAGAAGAGCACATATTTGGGAAGGAAAACATTCTTTGGAGATCTGATTTCAAGGGTAGAAAAGGAATAGTCCATGCCATATAAAGATAATAGGAAGACAAGACCACATAAAGCAGCTACCATATCAAGGCTTGGACCATTGGTGTCTTCCGTGTCTAGACCTCACCATCCTTCAAACAACATATCCACTCTTGATATCAAAACTCCAGATTCGAAACAACAGTGGAGAATCATTAATTAGGATATGAGAATTGAAGGACACAGAGAGACTAGTGGGGATCATCAGGGACCTAAGGAACAATGATCAGTTGATCATCAATTGAACGCTGGTAGTGCTGTTAAAAATTTGATCCTGGAGCAGCCTGATCCTTCTATTTTTCAATCTCCAGTGCACTCCGAGGCCAGGTCATCCCATCAGGAAGAATCAACCATGGGGGACGAGAATGTCAAGACATATAGCTCTGTTACTTTTGAATTCCCAATAGTAGTAACATGGGATGAGGCTCCTATGAATAATATCCCTTTATCATCCCTACCATCCTTTCAGGGGATGGCTATTGAAGATCCTTCTACCTTTCCGTTCGAATTCGATGTGCTGTGTAGAGGTTATGACTACACTTCAGATGCCCAAAATCTGAAATTATTCCCTGCTACTCTGAAAGGAGAAAAATTAATATGGTTCATGAGATTGGGTGCTAGCACAATTAGAACATGGAATGACATGAGAGGGGCCTTCCTCTTTAAGTATCAAGACTACTACTGAATGAGGGATTTGAAGGAAAAAATTTTCAGAATTGCAAAATTGGAGGAAGAAAGCTTGGAAGACTATCTGGAGTGATTCCACTACAATTTACAGAAGTCTAAGTTCAGTAACATAGATCTAGAAATTATAATGCCAATATTCTTAAGAGGTTTAAGAGATGACTATCTAGAGCATCTGAACATAATAGGAAAAGGAGACATATCGTAAGAAAAATTTGATGAGATAATGAAGCTTTTCCTGTGTAGCTCAAGAGGACCAGTCAAGGGGAAAGTTTCAGTTCGGGACCCTTCACTTCAGATACAGAAGTCAAAAAGTGGAGTAAATAGAAATTAGATTGGGAACTTATTTGAGGATTTTAAAACCAACCTCCTTAGAAATCTCTCTGCCTATATCACCACGGTACAAGTCAAGAAGGCACAAGAAGAAGCTGAAGCAGCCTTAGCAATATTTTGTCCCCGATGCAAAAAGAAACATTTGGAAAGAGAATGTGGACTGAATAGTGTCAGCCTATGTAACATCTGTGAGTTGGCGCACTCTACGAATTAGTGTCTTGAGTTTCCCAGACTGAAGGCGGTACTTCAATAATCAAGTGAGGATGTTCAATCTTCTTATTTTATTGGATCAAAGAGACCATGGCAGCTGTGACCTACAGGTATGCCTTCTGATTTTTCTTCTTTTTATCCTTGGAATAATGTTTATAATAGTTAGAAATATCCATGGCAGTATCCTAATCCTTCCTCAACATAATTTCCTTCATCATGGAACCTACGACCATCTCCTCCACCAATGAAATATCCTCCATCGCAACCCAATCCTTGGGGTCAGAACTGGAGAGGCAATGGCCAAGGTCCAGTACCCCTTCCAATACCAATGCAACAACAAAAGTTACCACTACCTTCTGTTCAAAATCCTACACCTTCTATCCGACTCCAATTACCTTTATAACCTAACCCCAATCCAAATAATAAGGCAGCCCAAAGCATGGATGCTCCGATTACCCTCTAGAATTATCTTATTAATCCTATCAGACTTAGTGAGGTTTGGCTTATCAGGGAAACTAATTAGATCTGAACATACCCCCATTATTAATGAAGAAAGTGAATCAACCAAGAGGGATATGGACAATTTTGAGGCAGCTGTTACACATGTAACAACTGATACAACACTTGATGTTACATCTGTAACAACCAACTTGGGGGGGTCTGCTATTCTTACAACAGCCAACCTGAGTAAGGCTGGTACATCTGTGGTAGCTGAATCAGCTGTTAGAATTCAGAATCTCCCATATCCTCAATGATTAACTGAAACTGGGCCGGTCTTACAACTTGAATCTCAATTCCTCAAGGAGCTGGAAAATTTGTATGTGCGGATTCCGCTGTTACAAGCTCTTAAATAAGTGCTTATCTATGCTAAAATAGTGAGGGATCTATGCGTCAAAATACCTGGGAGGAAACCTAAAGACCCTGCTACTATCCATGTCATGGGAAAATTGTCTGATCTTATGATTGATCAACCTTTGTTGACTAAATATAATGACTTAGGGAACCCCACAGTGACTGTCCATATTGACAATCATCCCATAACCAATACTTTGATTGATCTAGGGGAAACTATTAATGTCATGACTAAAGACCTCTTCAACTCTCTAGGACTTCATGGAATTATACCTACACCTATAGTGCTTGAACTAGTAGATAGGTCTTGTGTTAAACCTGAGGGGATGATTGAAGATGTGGTTATCACTGTGGCTTCCTAGAACTATCTGGCTAACTTTTTCATCTTACAAACCAAATCCAACCTGGGGGGTCATCCTTTAATATTGGGAAGACCGTGGCTAGCCACTGCAGACACATATATCGGATGTAGGTCCGGATCTATGGTGATCTCAAATGGACAGACCACTCAGAACCTGAACCTTTATCCCCCAAAAAAACCTCATATGGATTCGCGTAGTCCCCGGTGGGACAAATTTGCACATGAATCTGATCTTTCCCTACCTCTTCTCACGCTTGGAAAATCACAATACTTTAAGGATGAAACAAAGGACGATATCATTAATCGTTTTATCAGTAATTCACTCCCTATTGCCTCTATTAGATATTTGGGAGAAGAAGATGAGGAAGATGATGTAATTATCGAACATCTGAAAACAACTCCACTTACTATCAACAGTCCCATTGAAATCGAACCTGGAAAATTTTTAAACATCAATCCTAACCTGACTGCTGAACAAAAGAGATTGCTTTTTTTCAAAGTGGAGGAATAACCTGTTATGAGTATGAGTATGGATCATTGCTTTTTTTTTAAATGATCCATAAAGAGATTGCTAATATAGCTGTTACAGAAATACAAAAGGAATTTTCATGAGACTATATTGATGTGAAAGGAATCCATCCTGCCCTATGCACTCACCAAATTTACCTTAAAGAAGGTTGCAAACCCGTCAGACAACCTTAGCGCCGAATGAAACCCACACTTAAGGAGATAGTGAAAGAGGAATTACAAAAAATCCTTAATGATAATTTCATCTACCCCATTTCTGACAGTCAGTGGGTGTCTCCACTTGTCATATTTCCGAAGAAGAATGGAAAATGGAGAGTCTATGTTGACTATAGAGAACTTAACAAGGCCACTCAAAAAGACCATTTTCCTTTACCATTCATTGATCAGGTCTTGGACACTCTTCCTGGAAAAAAATATATTTTCATTTCTAGATGGGTTTAGTGGCTATAATCAAATACAGATTGCTCCAAAAGACAAAGACAAGACAACCTTTACTTTATCATGGGGAAATTTTTCATACATAGTACTTCCCTTTGGTCTCTGCAATGCACCAACAACCTTTCAAAGGGAAATATTAGGTATTTTTTCTGATATTTTCAATGATTGTCTTGAAATAATTATGGATCATTTTACACCCTACGGGGATGCCTTTGAGACAACATTAGCTAACTTGGAAAAAATGTTGGAACGTTGTGAACAAACTAATGTTTCTCTGAGCACGGAAAAATGCCACATGATGATGACCAAGGGAGTTGTGCTGGGACATTTCATTTTAGAAGATGGAATCAAGGTAGATCCTACAAAAATTGAGGTAATCTTGAAAATCCTGGCTCCTAAGACTCTGAAAGGGGTACGTAGTTTTTTGGGACATGCAGGATACTATAGGAGGTTTATAGATAATTTTTCAAAGTTTGCATCTCCTCTATTTTCATTACCTAGGAAAGATGCAGAATTTGTGTAGATAGGGAAGTGTGAGTAGGCCTTTTTAAAGTTGAAGAACTGTGTAACAACATCACCTGTTTTACGAGGACCAAACTAGGAATTTCCGTTTCATATTGCTACACACGCATCTAACATGGATGTGGGTGCTTTTTTGGGGCAACTGGAGGATAAGAAACCTTATGGCATTTATTACATCAGCAAGAAATTAACTCCAACAGAGCTCAACTACACTGTTACTGAGAAGGAATTCCTAGCAATAGTGCATGCTATCAACAAATTCTGGCACTACATCACTGGGTACCAAGTATTTGTACACACTGACCATGCTGCAATTTAGTTTTTAATGAACAAGCCTATTACTAATGGTAGAGTTACATGATGGTTATTACTGTTACAAGAATTTGATATTACTATTTTAGATAAACCCTGAAAAGATAATGTAGTTGCTGATTTCCTTTCTAGATTAACTATAAGTGATGACTGCACTGAGACTAAGGATTCTTTTCCAGATGAGTATCTTTTTGCCATCTCCACTCACTCACCATGGTATGCAGATATAGCCAATTACCTTACTGCAGGATAATTCCCGCACCAATTGTCTTCCAAGGAAAGAAGGAGGATTATACAACATAGTGCTACCTACTCCTGGATAGAAGATAATCTCTATCACACTGTTAGGAATCTGTAATTTATTAGCAAGATTGGCAAAGTCCAATTACAGAAACAACATCGTTTCAACCAACTTTGGGATTCTAGGATCTAGCCCTCCTGAATCCGGAGAGGTATCTCTCCAATATGTACAAAGATGGATTTGTCTTTGAAGTTTGGGGTTATGGTATTAGGCTAGTTATGAAGGCCAAGGGTTTGTTTGTTTTTTTGGATGGTTGAGCATGATTTTTACTTGAGGAGGAAGTTCTCAGTGCAAAAATCTTCAAAGGTGAGAAGTTGCAAGCAAATAGAACATCTTTGGCTAAAAGATAGATATAACGCTGGTTTTTAGTCCATTGGGCTATGGAGTCATATCTGGGCTTTAATTGAGAAACAACATCAGGAGTGATCCAAAGGGAAAGTCATCTATACCACAGGATTATTGAGATTAAAATGATGGAATGGAAACAATAAAGTGTTGGAGGGGTGGAAACTGATAATAATTTCTCAGAGGATTTATAGTCACTCCAAACAAGAAAAGCCTCTTAAGTAACTGTTTAAAACCAACTAAGTGTAGGGCTAACCATTGACGTCTTGGGAAAGTTTGTATTAAAGCAGCTTAATTGACAAACAATCCAGTAATCCACATAATTACCTTCAGAAAGTATGAAAACATGTAAGAAAAACAAAGTGTAACTTAAGATCAGATAAAGTACTTTTAAACGTAGTCTGCTTTCAGTCAACACCAAGGGAAACTTTCAGAATCTGCCTTTGGAGAAAAGAGTCTAGGAATCAGGGCAAACCATATCTTCTCTAGTCTCACTTTAATAGCAAATAATGGAAATCACATTCAAGAACAATGTTTTAAGCTAAAAAAAGGACAAGGGAACGCTAACATTCCTAACTGTTTAAACTGTATTGAATCATTCTTAAATAAACCAACATGAGGAAAACATTAAGATAAAGATTTCTCAGCCAGAGAAGGTTACTGATGTACAGCAGATCCTAACCCTGTTTAAACTGTTCTTTATAGAGGAATATGGACAATATGGCATACATAGAAGGAAAAGAATTAACAAAGAAAGAGGCACTTCACCAGTAATATAGACCAGGATCCCAAGAAACATATTTATATTGATGTCAAACCAGTTAAAATCTTCAAGTCCAATGTTTCAGTTCAACAATCATCTTCACTACTTATCCTAACAAATCTATCACAAGCAGAGCTCCAAGGGCCAGTGAACACTATTTACAATCAGAAGTTTCTAGCTCAAGTGTATATCAAATTTTTGTAACCAACTCAACCAACAATTTCTCATCTTCTACTGAGGTATTTATAGAAGACTGAGGGGAAAAGATCTGAGATAATATCTCTTAAGAAAATAAATACAGATTCAAGACTTCTCGGCCCTTTGAGGGGCCCGATGGAGAAGTTTATAGGTGGATCACTGTATTAACTGTTTTACAATAAATATTAAAGCTCAGTGGGAGCTTTATTTGACTTTGAGGTTCTGCGTAATACGGGAGTAACTCTGCAAATATTTGTTACATTTAAGTTCCTTGCAGTAGTAACTCCCTGGCTACACTGGAGGCAAATATCTGATTTTCTTCAATAACTTCGGCCTCTGTTTTGAAAGGTTTGAGGCAACATGTGGCTCTGTGGTAGCTGAGGAATCAATTTGCCTCAGATGTGGCGGTGGAGGCTTCTGTCTGATAAAACACTTTAGGTTTTCTTTAAACTGTGTTTTGAGTTGGGGATTAGGCTTTTGATAGCCGTCTTAGCCGTAATCCCTGTAAAAATGTCTTCAATCTTCATTCTACTTTGCTCTTTCTTCAAACTTATACTCTTTAACTGTTTTTGAATAAAACAGTGTCTTGTCGATGTGCAGGGCCGCACAGGCCATTTTACGCGCTATCAACGCTCATGAAACATTGATAAATCATTGAATTCAAACCTGTGAATGGTTCTTTTTAATAGCTCGAAGGCACAGGAAACGTCTTTCCTAACCCTCAGCTTTCCTTCTTTTACAATGGAAAACCATTAAAACACCTGCAAAACACAAAAACAATTAAGAAATCCTGCGTTTTTAGGTTTAGATTGCTTCAGAAGGCGGGAAAGATCGTGGCCGTTGGATGGCTGCATCCAACGGTGGATATTTTATTCAGAGGCGGTTAAAGAGATCGCAAAATTGCATCGCAAATATTTGCGATGAGTGATCAGGGGTTTCACATAAAAATGTGATTTTGCGATTTGCGCGATGAAGGGATTTAATGGGAAAAACATTTATAACCAAAGAAATATGACATTTTTTGAATTATAAAGGGAAAAGGCATTTTTTATATGAATGGCGGGGGTATTGTACGGTGGGCCCGGCGGGGTCGATCGCGATTGTGGAAAGTGCGATGGCGAGGGAATTTGCGATGGGCGGATTATGCGACGGAAAAACATATGCGATGGAGCGATATATGCGATGTGTTGATCGCATCGCAAATATTTGCGATGGATCAATTAAATCAAACGAAATGAAAATGCAATTTCGCAATATGCGATCGGGCGGATTGATCGCATAGCAAGTTTTAGCGATGGGTCGATTGACCAAACCATGGAAAATGCGATAATGCGACATTGCGATTTGCGATAAGCGGTGGGACATATATTATATGATATGAACTTTATAATAAAGTTTATATAATAACGTATGGTGGGGTATGAAAAAGGGGAAGTGGTTAGAAGGGTAGGGCTTTATAACATAAAGTCTTTATTATAAAGTCCTATGGGTTATTTGAGGGGTTTCGGTAAAGCTAAAGAATGAGTCTTCAACCTTAATAAGAGTGATTTTCATGAAGGGGAGAAAATGAATCATGAAAACAAAGGGGATTTTACGAAGAAAAAGGGGAGCATATGAAGGTTAGTTTTGAGTGGGAGAAAGGCGAAAATGATGGTTCCTCAGCAATCTCTTCTTATGAAATTATTAGAATTTCAGAGCATGAAATGGAAATAGTAAATGAAGATTTCGGACAGAGGCATGAGGCCTTCAAGGAGTCTTCAAGAGCCAACAATTTTTAGTGATAAAATTTGTTCCTTGGAGGCTCAAAAAGTCTTAGCCACCTTTTGGTATAACAAAATATTATAGGTGGCTAACAGTGGCTCCACTTGGGGATGGTGCCTTCTTGAAGGCATCAAGAATTCAGACTTGATTTATCTGGGACATTGAATTGTGCCTGATCCATTGGATTTCTCTTCTTTTGCTGGATGATCTTGTTTTGCTTCTGAAAAATAATATCAGTTATGAAAGAATACTGGACTTCATCAATACAACTTTCTACCTACCCAATCCTACTGATCTAACGTTTTTTCTTCATCAGAGTGTACTTGGATTGGAAAACTATTTTCACAACATTTTATTCTTTTGAAAGCATAAAAACTAATCTACTTCTACTCCTTATTTCTCCCTGAACTCAGATGAAACAGTTGAGCTTAGATATTTCTCTACCTAATTTACTGTCTGTTGGGATTAAACTGTCCAATCAGACTTCCATTCTCTAAATTCTACAACAGAAATTTAAAAACAGCCAAGTCAAGATTAAGCTGTTTGACTTGCTATGATCTATGGCATAAAGACAAGCTGCACATAGATTATTATTCGCTGAAAATTAAAATCAAAATGGAAGGCTTAAGATATGAAAGTCTTTCATCACGGCCTTCTCTTTTCTTCACAACTCTATTTTTGCTTTTGTTTGAGCTGTCCTTACTTTTCTTCTGGTTCAGATTTTAGGCTGATTAGAACCAGATCTCCTCTCTTGTGACTCAGAAAATAAAACAGTTTTGAGTCATCTCCCTTTGGAAACTTTGGTTCAGATTTTGAGTTTGTTTGAACCTTCAATTTCTATCCTAACCTTTCTACCGATAAGCCAAGATTGAATAGTTTGGCAAATCAAATTCACTATCCTATCAGCAGAAAAATTTAAAGCTAATTAGTCAAGATTAAACAGTTTGACTAACTAGAAGTGTGTTTAGTAGGAGTGGCATTTGAGCTTGCACACTTTCAGAATTTGTTTCTCTTTTTGGCATGGGGCTTTGCCTTTCTTGTTTTCATTCTACCCTCTTTTCTTTCTTTTCTTTGTTTTTGTATTTCTTGATTTTTTATAACTTTGAATGCAATGGTGGATGGAATATTCATAATGGAAAAAGATAAAAAGGCTTCATAACATAAAATGGATCAAGAGAAGTAATGCTTAAGCATCCTGCCATTGACAGGACCCCCAAACAATTCTGTTCCATCCAGTTCCTGTAAGAAAAATGCATTATTACCAGCAACTGAATGAATAGAGTAAGGACCAAGCCATAGGTTGTCAAATTTTCCATGCTTGCCCTTTTCTTCCCTCCTTGAGTCCCACTTTAAAACTTTGTCCCCAATCTTAAAATTGCTGGCCTTTGTTCTTCTGTCAAAAAGCTTTTTGATGCTGTCCTGCTTCTGTAATGCTTTGTTATACACTTCCTCTCTGGTCTGCTAAAGATGAATGGTCTGATTTATTCTTCTGATCATGTCATTGTCTTCAGTTTGCAACTCTTGAATGAACTCCATCATTGGTACACCTAGGCTATTTGGAAAAATTGCATCAGTACCATACACCAGTTGGAAGGGTGACATACCAATGGATTTCTTCAAAGTCAATCTGTCAGCCCAAAGTGCATGGACCAGCTTTGTGTGCCAAGACTTCTTGTTGTCCTCCAATAGTTTCTTGATTATGTTCACTAAGCTCTTTTTTTAGGACTCTGCAAGTCCATTACCTTGAGGGTAATAGGTTGTAGAATGCCCTAATGTTATCTGATATCTGTGACAGAACTCAACCATCCTTTTTGATCCAAATGCTGCTGCATTATCATTAATGATCTTGGTAGGACAGCCAAATCTGGAGAGAATATTAGTCTCCATAAATTTTATGATAAGTGAATCATTGGCCTGTCTACAAGGAATGGCGTCTATCCACTTAGTGAAGTAGTCTGTGGCAGTAAGAATCCACCTATGCTGGGTAGAAGATGGTGGATGGATTTCTCCTATGAAGTCAAGTCCCCACTGTTGAAAAGGGGCTTCAACAGTGATTGGATGCAGTGGAAGGGGTAGCAATTTTCTCTTGCCTTCAAACAGTTGGCATTTATGGCAAGTAGTGGTCATCTTGTGTATATCAGGAAAAAGAGTAGGCCAATAGAAACCAACCCTCAAAATTTTGTTGGCTGTTGACTTCCAGTACAAATGACCCCCACACTCTCCTTCATGGAATTCCTGCTTAACCTTCTCTGCATCAAACTCAGGCAAACATTTAAGAAATATACCACTTGCATTTTTCCAATAAAGACATCTATCTATAATGCAATAGCTTACTGCTTTCAGCTTCAAGAACCTTGCCTTTGTTTTTGATAAACCAGGAGGTGTATTTAAATTAAGCAAAACATAAACAATATCAGCATACCAAGAGGAATTGATGAAATGGTTTTCAACAGCGGGTGTCGAGATTTCCTCTTGATCATCTAAAACATTAATCATATGAATATCAAGAACTTCACAATTTGATTCAACCATTAATCTAGCTAGACCTTGGCCTTTGATGAGCTTAGTGGGTTTTATTTCTAAATCATATTCAAGAATAACAGAAATCCACTTACCTCTCTTACCATCTGGGTCCTGTGTTAGGATGTCTTTAACAACTGAATTTGGGACAAAGGCAATGATGTGTGAGTGAAGGACGTACACCCTGAAATCTTTTAAAGCTTTAACCAAAGCAAAAGCTTGCTTTTCCATAATGTTTTACTTCAAAGGGGCATCCATCAATGCCTTACTAAAGAATGCAATAGGATGCTCTTGTCCTTGTGGATTTTTCTGTAAGAGGACAGCAACTATGGTATGTTCTGATGCAAATGAAAAGATATAAAAATCCTTTGAAAAATTAGGACTTATGAGAACCGGTGTTTTGGTTAACACTTGTTTCACCAGTTCAAAAGACTTCTTTGCTTCCAAGGTCCATTTTACCCCTTGCTCCTTCTTTAACATGTTTGTGATATTCCTAAGGAGCTCAGCCAAATTGGGGATGAACCTTCTCAAAAAGTTGATCTCCCAATGAAAGATTGCAACTCTTTAATGTTTTGAGGATGAGATATTTGCAATATGGCCTCAATCCTCTTTGGATCTATCTTAATACCCTCCTCTGAAATAATGTGGCCAAGAAGTTTGCCTTCTTGGAGACAAAATAGTGTCTTCTTAGGGTTTAAAGATATTCCAAACTTTCTGCATTTCTCGAAAAATTTCCTTAAATGTTCCAAGTGCTCTTCATTTGTTTTTGAAAACACAGTGACATCATCAAGATAGATAATGATGGAGAAGCCCAGTTCTTCCGAGAATGCTATGTCCATGGGTCTTTGAAAGGTTGCTCCAGCATTCATTAGACCAAAAGGCATTTTCACATACATGAAAGTGCCCCATGGTGTAGTAAAAGCTGTCTTTAATTGATCAGCAGGGTAAACCAAGATCTGATTGTATCCTGAATAGCCATCCAGCAAAGAAACTCTTCTAGACCCTACCACCCTTTGTAGAATGTGATCCATCTTGGGTAAAGGGTAGTTGTCTTTTAATGAGGCTTTGTTTAAGTCTCTAAAGTCTATACAAAGCCTGCTTTCTCCAGTTTTCTTCCTAACAGACACCAGATTAGATACCCACTCAGAATATCTAATAGGGACAATAATGCCAGCATTGTACATTTTCATGATCTCCTTCTAAACCAAAGGCAATTGAACAGGGTTTATTCTGCGTAGTTTTTGTTTGAATGGTTTTTGGTTTTCTTTGAGGGGAATTTTTTGCTGTATTATTTCAGTGTCATAGGATTTAAGATCTTCGTAACTCCACGAAAAAACATCAGAAAATTCTTTAAACAGCTCTATGTATTTGAGTTTAATGTGCGCTGGTAAAGTCTTAGACAGTTTAATCATTTTCGGTTTTTCCTCACTGCCTATGTTACACTCTCTACAGGTTCCAATTTTAGTTTATTCGCCACATCATTAAAATCAAACAACTCTTCTAAAGGGGTCAGACCCTTAGGCAAACTTTCATCTTTAGAGTGCAGAGTTTCTAACTCCTCTGTTTCTAACTCTGCATTTATTTCAGTTCCGCTTTCAAGTTTGCCCAATAACAGGTTTATGTTAGCAGGTTCAGGAGACGGTTCTTCTTTCTCAAGAACATTTTCTTCACTGCAGTCTGTATCATAATCTGAGTCCGAACTGTTTAGTTCGAATTCATT
Organism: Pinus albicaulis; assembly: GCA_034641835.2. Classification (NCBI taxonomy): domain Eukaryota; kingdom Viridiplantae; phylum Streptophyta; class Pinopsida; order Pinales; family Pinaceae; genus Pinus; species Pinus albicaulis. The sequence continues at coordinate 1,897,897,056 of CM076578.1, forward strand.
TCTGAATTGCATGAAGTCTTCTATTTGTTTGTCATTGTCAAACACCTGCCAATATTTTTTGTTATCAAGCACGGCTGGTTTGAATTTAATCTGAGTTGTATCGTCATATTGCGTTAGGCATGTTCTAGCTGCAAAGGCTTGATTGTGGGCAACAATATTTTCCTTTCTTGGGACGAAAATTAATTGGGACTCTTCGAAATTTTCTAAAAGGTCCATGACGTCATTTCGATAGGCTCTAAGCCGGGGGTGATTAGAATTATACTCCCCATTTACTTGCCTAATGAATAACTCTGAATCCCCATGAATTTTAATTTTCTTGGCCCCTAACTTTTTCAACAAATGTAAGCCTAAGAGAAGGGACTTGTATTTTTCTATGTTGTTGGAACACTGGAAGTTTAATTTACAAGAAATACATTTGGTGTGGTTGCTTTCAGTCTTGCGAATCTAGACACCTGCACCAGCATTATTTCTAGTGCATGATCCGTCAAAATGCATACTCCATAGAGGACTATTTTCAATTTCGTCTGTTTGGTGAATGTCCTCTTCAACTACAGTGCTTTCTGTTTTTTCACGATCAGTGACACTTAATTGAAATTGTTTTGATTCTCCAAGATTTGCGTTCATTTGAGGGTCATTTTTTTCAGTGTCCAGGTTTAAAAGCAAAGGATGCATGACTTGTAGTTCAAAACTCATACTCGGTTTTCTGTAGTCTAAAGGTTCAACAAAATATTTTGACAGTTCTGTGGCATTTACCTCCTCCTCTCTATTGGCCATTAACTTGTTTAGAGTTACTTGTTCATCTAAGGTTTGTTCATTAAAAAGGATAAATGAATCAAGGCCTGTGTTTACAGAATAGAGGGGAAAATTTTGTGGTCTGTCTTGACTTGTAACTGTGTATTGCATATGAGACTCTCGGTAAAGCCTTCTAGTTTGATTGAAAACAAGGATAGTCGCATAGGTCATGTCCATCTGCATAGTCCCCTGCAACTTAGCCCCCCAAGATCTAGATAATAACATTCCATACTTTGGGGGCACATCAGCCACAACAATGTCCATGAGCAAACATTTGGTTGGAATCTGGGCTAAGTTAACACAGAGGTCTTTAATTAATCCTAAACACTTTACTCTGCTGGAATCAAAGGAGTATAGGTCTTTGTACGGTCTGGTGATTTCTAAACCAAGGCTCTCCATCACAGCTTTTGGCATTAAATTATGAGAAGCCCCGGAATCATGCATAGCATTGTGTAAAATCTTGTCATGAACGTTCAAACTCACATAAAAGGGAGGGATAGGTCCCTCTTGATATCTACCTTCAATCTTTGGACCAAAAATAAGCTCTGGCTGGTCATCACTAAGATTGACTGTATCTCCATTTTCTTCTATATTTAAAGCCTTCAAAATTTGGGTCCTATATACATGTTGGGCAGCTAACTCAGTCAAGGGAACAGAGATTTTGATTTTGGAAATTTCTTGTTCTAAGCTGAAAGGAATTTGGTTCTTTGAAAAACTTGTTTCAGCCTTATTAACTGCCACTTTACCAGCAATGTCTGGTTGCTGTTTTGTTTTATTTACATTAGATAAAATTGTTTTCATAGGAGTACTAGCTGAAGCGTTAGTACTGCTAATGTCTTCACTCTGTTTTTCATTGTCTTGAGTGCTTTTTCCTTTACCTTTATCAGAATTTTCAGCCACTGTTTTATCCTTTTGTTTGAAAACTCTAGGCTTGGTTGCAGTGCTGTTTTGTGAAGATTTATCAAAGGTTATGGCGTTGGAGGGCTGTTGACTGGTTTTGATTCTAAGGTCATATTCTCTTTGAGGCTCTATGATGACATTTTCCATGTCTTGATAATAGTTTTTATTATCATCTCTTTTGTCATCATGAGGTGTATAAAGACCTTGTTTCCTATCATAATGCACTTCCAAGTCATCATCCTCTACCCCAAACATGTTGATATCCTCTTCCTCTGTTATGTCTTCTATTTCTTCAACCTCACTTACATAATTTTGATAAAAGGGAGGAGTGATCTGCTGATCATCTTCCCTAGGTCTGTTTGGAGGTTGGTTCCTTCTAAGATTCTGATTCTGGTTCTAGTTTCTATTTTGAGGAGCAGTTTGGTTTTGGCTTGCTTGTGCACTCTTAATTATGCTCATCTCTTTCATCATCTCCTCCATCATTCTTTCCATCTTTGAGTTGGAAGTAGAAGGTGTGGACTCCTCTCTAAAAGATACTCTCTTTTCAGCTTTCATCCTTGCTCTCTTCTCCATTAAGTTGACTTCCACAGAAAGAGCGCCTCTTTGCATATCTTCAAGGGTTGCAAAATCTCTCTCTCTAAGTGAATAGGTCATGTCAGCATCAAACCCTTCAGGAAACTTGTTTAAGGCTGAGCCTTGTGGAGGTTTTAATTCTGGGGAGAGTGCATTATACACACTGTTAAATCTAGTACAATAGGCTTGTACACTTTCCCCGGGGTTTCTATGGAGATTGTTGTAGTCAGCAAGGACCTGGAGAGGATTCTTCCTCACTTCCCATTTGTTTAAGAAAGTTTGATGGAAATCTTGGAGATCATTAATGCTATGGGGGGCTAAGCTTTTAAACCATTTTCTTACTTCTCCCCCAAAGATTTGAGCAAATAATCTGAGTTTGACAAAATCATCATCAATTTCGTTTCTGTCAAAGTAATCATTCATCTTATCCACATGTTGTGATGCAGTTGTAGCATTTCTAGCATCATATAATGGAATTTTGGACTGATAGTCTTGTGGAAGATTGACTAGTGGTGCAGGAAGAACTAGGGGAGCATACCATGTTTCCATGATATGTGGTGGAGGTGGATTTACAAGAGACGGATTAACCAAAGGGAAAGTGAGCTAAGGTGGAGTGGTTTGGGCAGTGGATGAAGGGTGAGAAGAAGTGGATGGAACAACAGTAGATTGCTGAACTGATCTTGGATAAGAGACACCTAAGTTGTGAAGGAAATGTAAATCAGGAGGTGTTGTTTCTCTATCACCAGGATGTTCACTTGCTTCTGGGGGTGAAAGTGAAGACTCAGAGTCTAACTGTATTATATCATCAAATGACCTAGTTCTAAATGGATTTACTAAGTCATCTTGTGATTGTTGTAGAGCTGAAAGATTTTCAGGAACTGATTTAGCTCTCAAGGGTGACCTGAAAACAATTGATAATTTAATCTTAGGAGACTTCCTAAGGATACTTTCTGGGTTATCAACTGCTTCAGGTGGATCAGGGTCAGGATAGGCTCTAGTATGAATTTTTCTAGGAGCCACTATTCCGTGTTTTTCAGACCCGAATAAACAAGAAAAGTCCAACCAGATATGATAATCTTTGAGAGGTTAACTAATCTGTTTACACAAATCCTAATCCTACAGTCCTCTAACTGAGTTTGAATGATATTATAATGATGTGGGTTCTTCCCAGTGGAGTCTTAAGGTCTGCTAAGGATTGTGGAGTCGCCAAGTGGAATTTTTTAGCTCCTAAGGAGGTAAAAGGTTTTATGGTCCACCACCATGTTTACTGAAATATTTTTAAGGTTTTTCTGAGTTATTTTTCAGTTGTGTGGTTTTTAAGAATATCCTAATTTTGCTTCAAAACTTAGCTACGGTTGTGAGACAAAGACAGTCTACTCTTATGGCTAAGCTAGCTTATTTTTCAAGGTTAGATGAAGACCTATCAGAGTCCTAGTGTTGACCTAGTTTGTCACTGATTCAAACAAGTTCCATCATGATTTCCATTTCTTGGTAGTACTTGAAAAGGCTACTTTTTACTCTCAAAGTCTTATGATGATTCTGGGTTCAATCCCCAGCGGAGTCGCCAGAAATGTTAGGTGCTGGTGGCTCCAGCTGGTTAATAAAGTAAACGCTCTATGAACCAAATCTCTGAATATCGTGTAATTATCCTTAAAAAATTCTGGGTTTGTAAGTTCCCCAGCGGAGTCGCCAGAAATGTTAGGAATCTGTAATTTATTAGCAAGATTGGTAGAGTCCAATTACAGAAACAACATTGTTTCAACCAACTTTGGGATTCTAGGATCTAGCCCTCCTGAATCCGGAGAGGGATCTCGCCAATATGTACAAATATGGATTTGTCTTTGAAGTTTGGGGTTATGGTATTAGGCTAGTTATGAAGGCCAAGGGTTTGTTTGTTTTTTTGGATGGTTGAGCATGATTTTTACTTGAGGAGAAAGTTCTCAGTGCAAAAAGCTTCAAAGGTGAGAAGTTGCAAGCAAATAGAACAGCTTTGGCTAAAAGATAGATATAACGCTAGTTTTTAGTCCATTGGGCTATGGAGTCATATCTGGGCTTTAATTGAGCAACAACATCAAGAGTGATCCAAGGGGAAAGTCATCTATACCACAAGATTATTTAGATTAAAATGATGGAATGGAAACAATAAAGTGTTGGAGGGGTGGAAACTGATAATAATTTCTCAGAGGATTTATAGTCAGTCCAAACAAGAAAAGCCTCTTAAGTAACTGTTTAAAACCAACCAAGTGCAGGGCTAACCATTGACTACTTGGGCAAGTATGTATTCAAGCAGCTTAATTGACGAACAATCCAGTAATCCGCATAATTACCTTCAGAAAGTATGAAAACATATAAGAGAAACAAAGTGTGACTTAAGATCAAATAAAGTACTTTTAAACCTAGTTTGCTTTCAGTCGACACCAAGGGAAACTTTCGAAATCCGCCTTTGGAGAAAAGAATCTAGGAATCAGGGCGAACCATATCTTCTCTAGTCTAACTTTAATAGCAAAAAATGGAAATCACATTCAAGAACAATGTTTAAGCAAACAGAAGGACGAAAAGAACGCCAACGTTCCTAATTGTTTAAACAGTATTAAATCATTCTTAAATAAACAAGCTTGAGGAAAACATTAAGATAAAGATTTCTCAGCCAGAGAAGGTTACTGATATACAGTAGATCCTAACCCTGTTTAAACTGTTCTTTACAGAGGAATATGAACAATATGGCATACATAGAAGGAAAACAATAACAAAGAGAGGTGCACTTCACCGATGACATAGACCAGGATCCCAAGAAACAGCTTTTATATTGATGTCAAACTGGTTACAGTCTTCAAGTCCAATGTTTCAGTTCAGCAATCATCTTCACTATTCAGCCTAACTAATCTATCACAAGCAGAGCTCCAAGGGCCAGTGAACACTATTTACAATCAGAAGTTTAGGCTCAAATGTATTTCAAAGCTCTGTAAGCAACTCAACCAACAATTTCTCATCTTCTACTGAAGTATTTATAGAAGACTGAGGGGGAAAAGATCTGAGATAAGATCTCTTAAGACAATAAATACAGATTCAAGACTTCTCGGCCCTTTGAGGGGCTCGATGGAGAAGTTTACAGGTGGATCACTGTATTAACTGTTTTACAATAAATATTAAAGCTCGGTGGGAGCTTTATTTGACTTTGAGGTTCTGCGTAATACGAGAGTAACTCTGCAGATATTTGTTGCATTTAAGTTCCTTGCAGCAGTAATTTCCTGGCTGTGCTGGAGGCGAATATCTGATTTTCTTCAATAACTTCGGCCTCTGTTTTGAAAGGTTTGAGGCAACAGGTGGCTCTGTGGTAGCTGAGGAATCAATTTGCCTCAGAAGTGGCGGTGGAGGCTTCTGTTTGATAAAACACTTTAGGTTTTCTTTAAACTGTGTTTTGAGTTGGGGATTAGGCTTTTGATAACCGTCTTAGCCGTAATCCCCGTAAAAATGTCTTCAATCTTCATTCTGCTAAGCTCTGTCTTCAAACTTATACTCTTTAACTATTTTTGAATAAAATAGTGTCTTGTCGATGTGCAGGGCCACACAGGCCATTTTACGTGCTATCAACGCTCATGAAACATTGATAAATCATTGAATTCAAACCTGTGAATGGTTCTTTTTAATAGCTCGAAGGCGCAGGAAACGTCTTTCCTAACCCTTGGCTTTCCTTCTTTATACAATGGAAAACCATTAAAACACCTGCAAAACACAAAAAAAATTAAGAAATCCTGCGTTTTTAGGTTTATACTGCTTCAGAAGGCGGGAAAGATCGTGGCCGTTGGATGGCTGCATCCAACGGTGGAGATTTTATTCAGAGGCGGTTAAAGAGATCGCAAAATCGCATCGCAAATATTTGCGATGAGTGATCAGGGGTTTCACATAAAAATGCGATTTTGCGATTTGCGCGATGAAGGGATTTAATGGGAAAAACCTTTATAACCAATGAAATATGACATTTTTCGACTTACAAAGGGAAAAGGCATTTTTTATATGAATGGCAGGGGTATCGTACGGTGGGCCCGGCGGGGTCGATCGCGATTGTGGAAAGTGCGATGGCGAGAGAATTTGCGATGTGTTGATCGCATCGCAAATATTTGCGATGGATCAATTAAATCAAACGAAATGAATATGCGATTTCGCGATATGCGATCGGGCGGATTGATCGCATAGCAAGTTTTAGCGATGGGTCAATTGACCAACCCATGGAAAATGCGATAATGCGACATTGCGATTTGTGATAAGCAGTGGGCCATATATTATATGATATGAACTTTATAATAAAGTTTATATAATAACGTACGGTGGGGTATGAAAAAGGGGAAGTGGTTAGAAGGGTAAGGCTTTATAACATAAAGTCTTTATTATAAAGTCCTATGGGTTATTTGAGGGGTTTCGGTAAAGCTAAAGAATGAGTCTTCAACCTTAATCAGAGTGATTTTCATGAAGGGGAGAAAATGAATCATGAAAACAAAGGGGATTTTACGGAGAAAAAAGGGGAGCATATGAAGGTTAGTTTTGAGTGGGAGAAGGGCGAAAATGATGGTTCTTCAGCAGTCTCTTCTTATGAAATTAGCAGAATTTCAGAGCATGAAATGGAAATAGTAAATGAAGATTTCGGACAGAGGCATGAGGCCTTCAAGGAGTCTTCAAGAGCCAACAATTTTTAGTGATAAAATTTGTTCCTTGGAGGCTCAAAAAGTCTTAGCCACCTTTTGGTATAACAAAATATTATAGGTGGCTAACACACACCAAGCCAGTTTTTCAGATTAGGCGATGTGTTAGAGAAGATGAGGTATTTGAGATCCTAAAAGCTTGTCATGAGGAACCTTGTGGAGGACACTTCACTAACAAGAGGATAGGACATAAAGTACTCTCAACATGGTACTACTAGCCAACTATATTCCAGGATGCCAAGAAGTTTGTGAAAGGATGTGATAGTTGCCAAAGGATGGGCCAACCTCTAAAATTAGATGAGATGCCGTTACAACCTCATATAGTAATAGAACCATTCGAGAAATGGGCCCTAGACTTTGTGGGGCCAATTAATCCTTCATCATAACAAAAAGCATACATATTGGTATTCATTGATTTTGTCACATAATGGGTCGAAGAAAAGGCACTAACTAGAGATACATAGAAGGCTGTTTTAGACTTCTTGTTTCAAGATATTTTTGTTTGCTTCGGGATACCTAGAGAGATAGTGACAGATGGGGGTCCTCAGTTCACATCTCATTTGATCAAGAAGTTGGTTGAAAAGTATGGAATCCATCACAAAATCACTACACCATACCACCCACAAGAAAATGGTTAAGTAGAAAGCACCAATAAAGTCATTGAGGGAATATTAACAAAGACAGTAGCTAGGCACCGAAGAAAATGGGTCGAGAAACTTCCAGAGGTATTGTGGGCTTACATGAAAACATGGAGTAATACTACAGGCTTCTCACCATATAAATTGGTGTATGGTAAGAATCCCTTATTCCCCATAGAATTTGAAATGAAGACATTAAAAACAACATTGCAGGTTGATCTGGATTTGAGTACAGCATAGACTCAAAGATTGAACCAGCTCAATGAGTTGGAAGAGAAATGGTTGGCTGCAATTCAATAGAAAAAAATACTTCAGCAGCAAAGAGCCAGATGTCATGATGGGTTTATTAAGAAGAAAAATTTCCAGAAAGGAGATTGGGCTCTTTTGTACGGTTCAAGGTTTAAATATTTCAAAGGCAAGCTCTGCACTAGATCGCTAGGTCCTTATGAATCGGATATGGTATTTGAAAATGGGAGTGTACAATTGGTCACCATTGGCAGTGCTAAGACACCATTACTAGTTAATGGGCACCGTCTAAGGTTATATCATCAACCCGCTTCGAAGGAATCATTTGTCAACATTGTCATGGACTATGATCTTCATGTTATGGCAACAGGGGAACATTCGCTAGTGCAGCCTTAAAAACTGAAATTCCAATAAGTGCAGTTGTTGAAAACCACCTTTGTGGTAGCTGTTGCACCTATTTAACAAAAAAAAAAAAGAAACAAAGAAAGAAAGAAAAGAAAAGAAAACTAAAAAAAAAAATAAAGAAAAAAGAAAAGAAAAGAAAATAAAAAGAAAAGAAAAAGAAAAAGAAAAAGAAATCTAATTGTGAAAACCTCTTTCCAGGGCGCAGTCAGATAGCTAGTAACAGCTGGAAACCACTCTTGTGGTGGCTGTTACACCCATGTTTTTCTTCCTGAAACATCATCTTCCCTTTCTAATATATTTCATAGGATGATGGTATTCATGTAATTTCTTTTTCTGTACCGATTTCTTCAAATTATTATGTTTTTTGAGAATAATTTAAGGGCTATCTTGGCTGTTACACATGTAACAACTGACAACCACGAATACTGTTCTTTATGATTCATTCCATAAACAACAATAACCGGGCCGACCAAAAAAAACAACACGAGCGCTGCAAGCAGGACACGACCAATTCAACGTCTTCCTCCACATCACCTCAGGTACGTCATTAAAAAGGTAAATGTTGTCATTGATGATTCAATGATTAATTAGCAAAGTAATGATACTCCTGTGACGGCCATGGGCAGCTGTCACCATTAAGGTGGGGGAGGGGACATGTCTTGAAATCATGGAAAAAAGGCCGTAATCATAAATATCTATTAAATATGCATGCACCTAATCAATAACATAATTTCTAATGATGACTGAATCTGGTTGGAAAATAGCGTGTGTACGAAATCCCATTACTTTCTATAATGAGCCATTTATGAATATTAGTGTAAGGTACGATTCGGTAAATCTGTAAAAGCCATCACCTCCCATCAACTTCCTCGACTGAAACCTTTCATTCTAATTGTAAACTTGTCGATTGGGATAAGCAGAGACGTCAAGAAGTAGCTAATTCAGAGACACAATGATGTTACAACAGGGTTGAACAACAAATAAGTGAATTTAGAAACTCAATGATATGGAGTGTGGCCAAAAAGTAAGAAGTAAATTTAGAAACAAACAGCAGATATAGGTGGAGCAGCAGCCAGGCACGAGCCAGATTCCATGGGTGCCCTACAGAATTGTCTAGAAGCTTACCATATATTCAGAGATGCTGGATGGGTTGAGTTTTTCTAGAAGCTGGAAGGCTTAGATGAGGCAGTGGCAATTGAATTTTCTCAAAACTTAAACAATAATCAAACCTGAGTAAGGGGCATGCAAGTGGAGGTGACTGAAGAGGTAATTGCCCGAGTAACTTCATTACCATTAGAGAGGCGAAGGCGGTTTAACAGCAAAATAAATGACCCCTCCTATTATCACTCAAAAAATACAAACATCATTTTGACAAGGTTAAATAGGTTCATGGGTCAAAATAGGGTTGTAGGATTCATTTTTAAAGTTTGGTCAAGGGAAATGTTAAATTTTTATGGTTTAAGTTTACCCTAAGGTATAAACCCACTCATGTTCAAACTCCTTCATGTCACATCATTCATCATTTTCTGATTCATTTCATTTTCCAAAGTTTTTGTACTGAAAGTGCCAAATTAGCCAAGAAACCACAGTTTTGTAGCACAATGCACTATAAAAAGTCACTTTTCGCTACAAAACTGCTGATAGTTTCATAGCAAAAATAGTCAAATTAACACTAGAGGCGCTACAAAAGTGCGATTTCCTGTCTGTCTTATCAATCAAGCTGTTAAGTGTCAGAAAACATTGGGAAAGGGTAAGTTAGATGCCTTTCGAGTCATGGAGTGATGAAATCAAGGTACATGCCTAGGTCTGCAATCACCATGGTCAGTTTAGGTAATGTATAAGTCATCATTGAGTCATGAGAATACATTTAAACTTCAAATCCTTTCCTAATTTAGTCATTCTCTTTTCTCATTCCTCCTTGCATAATAACTAAGCTCCAGAGAGTTATTGTACTAAGCCAAACTTGTGGCTGGTTTCTTCAAAGGTTTAATTTGAACATTATCAAGTGAGCCTGCAAATTCATCAAGTGAGGCTGAACATCATCAAGCGTCTGAGAAATTCTTTGAGAAACTATGGTAGAGAAAAAAAAAATACACAAGGGTGGAAAATATCTGAGATATGAACCTAAAGACATGAAAGTGATCAATGAAGTTCCAACAGTAATGGAATCCTTCAGAAGTGCAGGTTGCCTACACTTTTGCGAGAAATTGCAGGGCTGTCATACATAGGTATCCAAGGATTTTGCTTTGAATTTTAGTGGAACAACCACTAAAGTGGGAATGCTAATTTTTTCCATCACACTAGAGGTTATTGCTGCTGCTACATAGATTCCAAAAGGTCAGGAAACCTGGTTCAAAGGTTTCAAGTTTAACATGGAGCAGTGAAAAGAGTTCATGAAGCCTGAACACACTGAGATGGATCTCAAAAATGCTGTTCCAAGAAGTTGCATTAAAGACAACTATTCAAAATTGTTGCTCATCATCCAAAAGTACTTTACCTGTGAAGGTAGATATCACAAAGTCTACTCATACCATTTCAAATTAATTATACACTTCACTGGTAAGATTTCCCTTGATTTACCTTTCTATCTGCATAGAAGTATGTCAAATATGGCTGATAAGGTCCAAGCAAAGTCTGAGGTGAGTGATACATCATTATTTCATCATGTCTTAATGAAATTATTGGTTTTAGATGAACTTCAAAGGTTAGGCAGAGATTGGTCCTCATTATTGTTTGTCAGTGGTTTTGAGTTGGATGCTCTAACTCCTTCAAAAACTTCTAAAACAAAGAAAATTCCGTCACCACTAGCAGCAGAACAGAGCCAACCATTGGTTGCATAGCCAAATGAACCTGCAAGAGAAAAACCAAGTAAGCAAACTATGAACGAGCCAGAGCAAATGCAAAGTCTTTACACAAAAAATGTCCCACCTGCAAAACATAAATCAAAGGTGGTCAAAATTCCAAAACAGAAACAAACTGTTAGCAAACAAGGGACCAAAAGGATGACTAGAAGCAAAACAATGGTTTTGGAAGAGAAGACAATGGCGGTAGAAGAAAGAGAAGAAGTTAAGGGGAATCTAGAGGATATTTTACATGCCATTGACATAGAGGAAACACCTATTTTCCAAGCTGAATTCATAGAAGAAGGTGGGTAGAAGTTAAAGAAGGCCAAATCTGCAAAGAAATTAGAGTTTGAGGGAGAAGCTGCAGGTTTCATGTTCCAAGAAAGAAAGCCTATGACAAGGCATGCTAGGAAATTAATATAAAGCAAAAAAGAAGTTCAAACACCCACTAAGACAACTCAAATACCTCCAGAGTTTATTGACCTCTCATCACCCACAGTAAAGGATACAATCAGCAAATCAAAAAAGGGAAAAGAGAAGGTGATAGAAAAAACAGAGCTGCAACTCCTTGAATAGAAATTGAAATTGGCCAATAAGGAAAGTGCTGTCATGAAAAAAGAGGCTAGAAAATGCCGTGTTGAGAAAATTCAATTTGAAAATATGAAGGCAGTTTGGGAAGAACAGTTTGACAATGTTTCTAAAACTTTAGACAATACACAACAACTTGTCAAGTGGACAATTCCAGCAAGGATAGAAGCCAAGCATGTTAGAAAGGTAAACACTCATCTAAAAGTGACCAAAAGAAGACTTAAATACTAGGTCAAGGACCTTCAAGAGCAACTTGAACTGATTCATGAAGAATTAGAGAAAAAAGGGCTTAAAATGACAGTGATTGAAGAACCAATAGCCCAACCAATTGTAAATGAGGAATAAATGCCTCAAGGAGCATAGGGTGGGTTGGTTTATGGTTTATGGAGGCTGAGGACATGTTAGACACAATTTTTTGGCACTTACAAGTTTCATTTTTCAAAATTATACAAAAATCTATATTTTCAGCACTTTTCAGTAGTTTTGTAGCGCCTCTGGGCTTGAAGGGCAACAAAGCGCTACGAAACTACTATAGTTGATCTTTTGAATTTTTGACTAGTTTTGGAGTTATTAAGAGATGAAATTGGTATGAGGGATGTGTTTTATGACGATAAAAACTATGCAAAAGGAAATAGTAAAAAAGTTTGAGGTTAAAGGCATGTTTTGCAGCACTACAGAAGTGCGCTACGAAACTGCCTTACTTTCGTAGCACACTGTATTTTAGTTTTTTTAGCAGGTTTTGGAGCAGTTTTTGGACATATGGAGGTTATGGAAGAGTTAAAGACCATTTAAATAAATTATTCAACACTCAAGGACCAAGAATTGAGGATTAAATGACAACCAAAATATTCGAAGAAGAAGAAGACCATTTGCCTAAAAAATAGGGTCTTGTTTCCTAGTTTTGAGGAGGTCAGTTAAGTGGTCATAAAGTGATGAATACCATCATATAAATTTGAAATAGGACTTGTCAAATATGTAATTTATTTTAGTAGATAAGGTTGTTAAAGATAATAAAGAGTAGTTTGAGTCCTTTTTGAAATAGGACTGTCAAGTAGGATAGGTGTTTGTTTATCATTAAAGTTGATGTTTTATGGTTATGAAAGATGTTCTTAGGAAAAAATTTGATGTATCTAGCCTGGAGGGAGATCATTTCATGATTTAAAAACTCTATTAAAGGGCATAGAGTCGAATTTGTCAAGGGTTGGATTTTTTTGGCAAAATTGCAGGTTATTGTAAATTGACTGTTTTAGCAATACAAAGATTTGTTACTTGACCAACTTGAGATTCCGAAGGAGTTTATAGTGCTTACCTATTATATATATACCTTTTATGTATCTAAATTTCAATGGTTTTCATTTATATTACTTAGAATTCATCCATGTGATGCTTTGACTTCCTTTATAAGTGAATTGATTGTGTATTTTCATGTTTCATGTGTGTATGTCCTATTACTAAAAATTGCCTCAACTTCCATGTCAAGTAAACTTATTGAATTGCTGTATTATTTTCAACCTACATTCATCATAACCAGTTTATTTCCTAAATAGAGTTAGCCATATATATCTTTATTCCATATCATTAAATCTTGAGAGAGCCCTCTCAGACTGAGGAGGCTAAGCCTCAGTCAAAAGATTGGTTTGAAATAGTTGCATGAGATTGCCTGATTAGCAGCCTATCAGAAGAAATTTTGTGATAACACCTCCTTGAAAGAAGGCTTCCTAGTAGGGGAAGAAAAACTGGAGAAGAAAGGAAGAGGAATTGACAGATTGTCACTTACTCATCCTAGGAAGATGTTGCCCTGGGCTTGATCAAATATATCACTTGTGAGGGAAGATCCATGATTGTGTTAAACTATCACTTTCCTCTTCTTAATCACCTTCGACACTAACAAAGAATTAATCTTCCATTCTGTTTGCTAGGGAACATCAAGCATATGACGACAACAGTGAAAACAACAACACACCCAGAGGCATGTGTGACTAATCACAGACTCATTAAGATAATCATGCTGGATGCCCTGGGTCAACAAGGAAAAACTTGGGAAGAATTCAAGTGAAAAAGGCCAAGGAAAAGCTAGGGGAAATAAACCACGACTTCAGGAGGAAGTCAGGCAGAGGTGGAAACCCCGACTCGGCCTGCTGGAGTTAGGATTGGGAAAAAGCTTATTGATAAAAAAATTGGGGACAGAAGACCGAAACAAAGAGTGAAGGTTAGCATACCTGCAGAACCTTTTCCTATGTCTGAGAAGCAGACGAAAGTAGAATTTTTATAAGAAGAAAGGAAACCCTCCTCATCAGGTGAGGATGAAACCAATGCCTTGTTTTTAGAAATTGAAAATCTAAGGAAGGAAAATGAGGAATAAAAGCGGAAATTATCTGAGGGGAAGGAAATCCCGGTGTCTGTATGCATGACATGTTTTCAAGATTTAAAGACAGTGGGATATAAGGCCCGTAGAGAAAATATTAGCCCAATGGAAACAAAAATAGAACAACAGGAGGATGTTACATAAGAACTTGCTGATGATACTGCTATTACACAAGAAACAACAGTTAAAGCAGAGCCTCCTGTAATAATTGACCTAAAAGTTGATCCACAAGAACCTGTGGAGGCCACTCCTATTGTATAAGAAAAAAAAATGGAAACAAAGCCTACTCTAGGTAAAAACAAAGGGGCTGACACATAAGAACCCATCGAGGAGGCTGCTGTTACAAAGAACTAGCAGCAGAGGTGGAACAAAACCATGTAGCAGAGGCTGGTACACCCACTGTTGATGAAGATATTGAATTCATGAGAATGCCGAGTCTCATCTCGAGATGGAGTTATGAGAAAATCCTGTTAATTTCTGAGTTAAAAAAGTGGAAACAGGAAGCAGTCTCTCTTCAGGATGGGATGATTTCACTAAAGGAACATTAGAGAAAAATAGACACTTTACATAAAATATGGATGAAAGCAGAGTTGAAGAAAGGGCAGTAGAATTACAAGAATAAGGAAGCTCTGAAGAAACAGGAAGAAAAACTGCTGCTGTTACAGTAGTAGGTTCAGGACCTCACCATAGACAAGAAAAAAATTCATGAACTTGCCCTCAACTTGCTAGGTTGTAGGTGGCCTTCTCCATCCTATCCTATTTTCTGTGGGAACATTTCTTCTTGTTTCAATTGAAATCCATTATGGAGGACAAACCTTATTTATGTTCTTCCACTCGTATGTTTCTAGATGTTTTCCATGCCTCCGATTTTGATGAGCAAAGTTTTTTGTGTGAGTTATTCCTACACAATATTATTTGTGAACATGTGAGTATGAAGATGGTTATGATAGTATTCTCCTATATTGGAGATCTTCAATTGAGGGTTTTTGTGTCCTTTATGAAGAATGAAATTGAATGGCATCTGGCCATTAAATATATGGATACTAATGAGGAGAAGACAACATTGTGGGTTTGGGCAGAACCAGGACGGGCTGTCGAGTTGAGACGAGAATTCAGGAGAATGCTGAGTACCCCTGGGATTAAAGAACCAACTGCCACTTACAGAAGAAGAATTGTGAACTTCTTCCTCAATCAGTTCTCAATGATGAAGAGCCGAGCTTTGACAAGGTGCTTGAAACACATGGAAGCCAACAACACTGACCTATTGAAGGGGGATCCATTCTCATTCCAGAATTTTGTGGTGGCTGTTACAAATGTACCAACCTACGCACAGATTGTACAATCCCTTGGTGCTTTGTGGCTGGGATTGAGGTTCAAGTTTCCTTTGATCTGGTTGCCCATTGAGGATTACCAGATCAATTATAAATTGAGTAAGTATGAGTCAGAATCATGGGTATGATAGCTGATGGCCAATCAGGGATACAGGTCTGTAGACAAAGACACAGCTGGTGCTTGTGATCTCACCGACCTGCACCGAAGATATTCCCATGAGAGATGAGTTTGCATGAGGACATGCAAGTAGTTCAGTTGGGGGGAGATGTTGGGTGCTAGTTTTGTGCATTTTTTCTACACTTATCTTCCTTATTTTGCCTCATAACCATAACCAATTGGAGTATCTTTACCCTTTTTTCCTATATTTTTACCCTAACTTGTGTTGTTTCACCTTGCTTTCGTTACTTTTCCAATTCACCAATAATTATGATATCATACCTTTTTATGAAAAATTGATGGTGAATGTTTGGAGAATATCGATGGTATTTGTGTTGTCTTTTCAGATGCCATTTATAGCACCAAATTTCCTAGGCACGAAGTTCACATGAACAGTTAAGAGGGTGCTGTTATAGCAAAGTGATGCTGTTAGACCTTGCTGTTACAGATCCACCGACAAACTATTGTTACACTTTGCTGTTATAGACTTATTATCGAACTGCTGATACAGTTGTACCATTGACTGATCTTGTCAATAATTGTTGTTGATCTGTCCTCTGGCCATTACACTACAGTTGTGATTCCATTATGATAATTGTAGAAGTTTTTTAGCATTGTATTTTTGGGATAACATCCTAAGGGCGGTTTTTATTTTAATATTTTATTTTCTAGTCAGAACTTTATTAGGAAGTGGTTATAACTATATGTTTTCTATTTTTATCAACATGAGAATCATAAGATTCTCATGACTGATCTATCCCTAGATTTTCTGATGTAACCACTATATAGTTCTCGACCCTAGAGGTCGAGAGGTTAGCGGAGAACAACATTATTTTGGCTCTGTAATTGTGTTCAGATTAATACATATTATCCTGTTATTGCTGTTACATGAATTATTCTATTTAGTTTCCATTAAAGTTTTTTCTATACCTGCGCCCTGCTAGGGAGGAAGGGCCCTCCTTCTTAGCAGGGATTGCAGTGATTAAAGTAGTTGTGTGTGAGTAATTGTATTTCAGTTTATGTATCAATAGAGTGCTGTTGTTGCTGTTCAGCTAAGAATATATCTGCTTCAATTTCAATACTTTATATGCTGTTACACATATGATATTAGAGACACCAGCTGGGTACTTGTTGCATGGCGAGCTAGACAGATCAATTGAAGTGTGATTTCAATCTTGTATATCCTTTTATTTTTGCATGAGTGATTTATTTCCAACATTTACTTCAGTAACGATTTATTTTCTTTAGAATTTCTTCTAATTGGTGTATTGGCATATACAGTGCAACTGTCATTGGAATAAATAGACATCCCTAGATTGATAATTAAATGTGTGTTGTTCAGTCATTTAACAATGATTTATGTAGCCCAACAAATATCATGCAACGATCTTCCTTCAGTGTGGTTCCTTCAGACTTTGCCATGCTCCTGACTATCACACAATAATATCCCTTCAGCGAAGCCCTTTCTGAAGAGTAGTTTATAGTCCCGTGCCAAATTTCAACTATAGGTGGCACTAAGAATTTCCCCTTTTATTTTTCAATGCGACGTTCCAAGGATAGATTCATCCCTTTATAGCTTCAATCTGCTCCCATTCACTCCTCCTGGTATCAACTAAGCATCTAAATTCGTGACCTGGACTGTGCCTCCATCATAGATGTTCCTGATGATATATGGTCCCAACCAATGTGTCTTGAAATTTCTGGGGAACTCCACAAATTTTCTATAATACAATAGAATAATATTTCCTTGAATGTCTTCTGCTTGATGTGCTTGTCATGCCAAGCTTTCTCCCTTGATTTTTTCACTTACTGATAAAAACATGCTACAAACCTATATTCTTACAAAGAAAGAAATCGCTCCATCCTTTATTCCATTGTATCGCTGTCTTCCATGTTTGTGAATGTTGCAATCCTTAAAATTGGCAAAATATAATGCATAGGCATGACTGCTTCTTGTCCATAGACCAACCTAAAAGGTGTTTGTCTTGTTAGTTTCTTGCATGTGGTCCTATATGCCCATAAAACCATTGGAATTCTCAGATACTAGTCATTCTCAGATACTTTTGTGAGTGCATTCTCCATAATCTTATTGAAATCTTCAACTGTGCCATTTGCCTGTGGATGATATGGTGAAATTTTATGGTGATAGACTTGAAATTCTTCAGTTAGTGCCTCAATAGTCTTATGCAATAAATGTGAAACCCCGTCACTCATAAAGATATTTGTACACCCAAATATGGACATAATATACTCAAATATAAACTTCGCGGTGGTATTTTCACTGCAATCCTTCACTGGCTTTGATTTTTCCCATCTCATCAAATAATTAGTTGCAATGATTATGTATTGTGAGCCAATCTTCCTTCTTGGTAGGTTAATAGGTCCAAAAAATTCAATACATATTTAATGGCATTTAATCCCTCCTAGACATATTTCATGTTCTTTGGCATTCATCCCAAGTTCGACAAAACTCCTTTGCATCCTTATGCACTGTGGGCCACCATAACCCAACTCTCAAAATATTCTGCGCAATGGATTTTCCTTCATAATGTCCTCCAAAAACTCCTCCATGAGCTTCTCCCAAAATATTCTACCTTGCATGCTAAGGGACGTATCTGCATAGTATTTCATCTGGCCCCATCTTGTACAAATGTCCTGCAATCAATGAAAAATCAATTGCTTTGACTACCAAATCCTTCTTTGCTGTATAGTGTACTCCGCGGGTGCCATTCCTAAGCCAAAAATAGAATAATATCTGCGAAGTGATCATATGCAACCTTTATTGTGAATAACTACACATCTGGCGGGTTATCCTCAATACTAGTGGGATCTTCACCTGTTTCTATCCTTGGCAGATGATTAGGCCCAACATTCAATCTTCCTGGTTTGACTATAACTTCAAATTCGTACTCCTAGAAAAAAAACAACCAGTGAAATATTTTTTCTCCTAAAACAGGCTTATTCACCAAATATTTCAGTGCTGAGTGATTAGTGAACATCTTGAAGTGCACTCCCAACAAATAATTCATGAACTTTTGTAATGCATAGACCATAGCCAACCCTTCTCTCTCTGTAGTAGAATAGTTCTTCTCTAACTTGGACAATTTTATGCTTGAAAAAGGTATGGAGTGATAAATTTCACCTTTTCCTGGTTGTGTCAGTAATATACCCAATGCTATGCAAGATGCATTGACATGTATGTTATCACCAAATCTATCTTGATTGGCTGCTCATCAATCAACTCAATGTAACTCTTTCAAACCACTTCTAACTGAAGATTAGCCTATTTAGTTTGAGAGGGCTCTCTCAAAAGGGGTTTATGGTTTTGAATAAGGATAGTACTAGATGGATAACTCTATGAAATTGTAACTTGTTTTGTATGATTGCAAGTTGAAAAATGTAGGCTTTCTACCATTGGGCTTATGGAGTCAACATTCAGTAGTCTTAGTGACAGTGGTTCTTCTTATGGAAGCTGAGGTAGATAGAGGTTTTCAATAGAGATAATTTACACATACAACATAGGAAAACACAGTCATTTCACCACTAAAGGAAGTCAGAGCATAATATTATGAATTCTGAGTAATTAGGGATAAAATCTTCTGCAAGTGATTAAACATAAGATACAAATCAATAACACATCAAAAACCTCATGAGAATCTCAGATTTGGAAGTAGAATGTCACTTTGTATTACTGATAATGGTAAAAAACATACAAGTAGCAATTTGGTGCAAATATTCTCCAACCCTTTGCTTCTTCAATGTTTTGTCTATAAATAGACATTCTTTACAATATGGAGGATTTTTCCCGGTGGCTATATCCGCAAATTCTACTATGACACGTTTCATAACTAAAATCAATAACTTAAAATATAAAACTGATAGCTACCTTTAAAGAAGCAAACTCCTAATAGGACTCTATCTCCTATTTATTAAATTCCTTTATCCTATATGTGAAACAGTTACATGATGGTTACATAATGAATGTTACATGCTCAAAGGACACATGACCAAGTTCAACACCACTTTACATATTTAAATCACCCCTATATTTGTGGAGCATAACAATGCATTTTAGGAATGGATGACCTTCATATTCAACACTGTTTTGACTGATGACCTAGCTTCATGGCACTCCCTTTGAGTCATAAATGTATAATAATAAAGTCCTCTGACATGTTGGAGGTCTCCAGTTGGAAAAAAATGCTTTTAAGGTGCTCAAAATACTTCAACAATTTCTCGCTATGAAAACAGGGAAGTTTCGTAGCGAGTTTTAGTAGCGTGGGAAAAGTGGATTTTCCATCAATCTTCTTGACTTCTTTGCTATTCCAGCACCCTAATCATGTCATGAAACATTGCAACCATCAATCTCTCTCCTTAAAACATGCCAAAACTAGGTTTAAATGCAAAAAATCACCTACAGGTTTTTTCGTAGCGTATTTCTGGCTTCAAGCCTGAGGTATGCTACGAAAAGATGTAAAAAACTAGAAATTGCTCCTTTCAAGATTATCTTCAAAAATTGTCCTCTAGCTGAAAAATTTGGGTTCTTTGCATGTTATGAACCTCCTAAAACATATTCCATCTTACCTTATTACTCTTGTGGTGTTTCCTCCTCATTTACAATCATTTGAATAATGGGCTCCTCTACCACTGTCATTTTCAATCCTTTCTTTTCCAACTCTACATGAATAAGATCCAATTGCTCTTCTAGATATTTCAATTTGTCCTTTAATTTCCTGTTCTTGGATTTCAAGTGCAGGTTTATATTTTTGATATGTTTGACCTCTCCTCTTAGTGGCTAAGTCCACTTTATCAACTTTTCTGTATTGTCTAAGGTCTTTGAAACACTGGTGACTTGATCTTCCCAGATTTTTCTCATTTGCTCAAGCTGAACTTTCTCAACTCTGTGTTTCTTTGCCTCTTGCTTCAGAATTGATATCTCCTCACATGTCACCTTCAACTGCTCTTTAAGGGTTTCAATTTATGATTTTTCACTAATTTTCTCTTTACCCTTTCTTTGTTTGATAATCAGCTCTTCCTTTGCAGGTGAAGACATATCTATAATTCTTGGTGGCTGAACAGTTTCACTAACCTTCTCAATCTCTTTTATGCTTTCCATGACCTTTCTTGCATGTCTGGTCATTGGCTTTCTAGGTTGAAACATGAAACCAACACCATCACCTGCAGACTCTATTTTTTTAGCTGTCTTACCTTTCTTTAACTTTCTTCCTCCATCTTCAATGTCTTCAGCTTGGACAATGGGAGTTTCTTCAATGTCAATTGCATGCAAGATGTCCTCTAAGTTTCCTTCAGCCACTATTTGGTTCCTAGTAACTCTCTTGTTGCTTTGTTTTCTAACTGTTTGCTTCTATTTTGCAGGTTTTTGGGTATGTGTTATATTCTTTCCATGACTAGTCACGCACGAGGGGGGGGGGGTGTGGAAAAACCGTCACTGTAAGTTGCACCGGGTGTAGCAGGGGGGTCACAAGGGGGGGCGGGTCGGGAGCAGTGCCGCAGGAAAATTTTTTCGGTCCTTATTTTTTGGTGGGTAGACCTGCCCATGGTTTTGTGCATGGGTTTGCACATGGTTTTGGGGCATGATGGTTTTCAGCCCCTGGTATTTTGTAGATCCCGTCAAGGGAAATACGGTTATGTTCTAATCCAGGGTTAATGGATTGGGGTTTATGTATGCTTCGACATGTATATATATGTGTTGTAACACTAAAAGGAATATAATGAAAAATCAAGCTGGTCGTCTCGATTTGGGATCCAAGGGAAAATATTTGTGTATATTTGTTTTATGTTTTATGTTCTCGCTATTGTTTATTTTCTATTTTAAAGATTTGTTCATAGATAATTTTTGTACAGGGTTAAAACCTACATTTGGTCTCAGTGTTGTTTCGGATTCAAGGGGATGCCTTTGCTGTTAAGGGGTTTTTTTTCTGGGGCCTGAGGTAGACCTTGTTCAGTGGGAGATCTGTGGGATTGATTCTTGTGGTGAAAGAAGATGGCGAGCGATGGGAAGATAGAGATCGAGAAATTTAATGGTCATAGTTTTGAGTTGTGGAAGCTCAAGATGGAGGATTTGCTGGTGGATAAAGATTAGTGGCTCGTGGTAGATCCAGGTAATAAAACAACAGTAATGTCAGATGAAGAATGGAAGAAGCTGGATCAGAAGGCAAAGAGCACAATACGGTTGTGTGTCTCAGATTCAATATTGTTGAATGTATCTGGGGAAGCTATGGTGAAGACCTTGTGGGACAAGCTAGGGACTTTGTACCAATCTAAGTCTCTGGTCAATAAATTGTTCCTACAGAAAAATATGTATAACCAAAGGATGAAGGATGGAGACTCGGTGACAGAGCATCTGAATGCCTTCAATACTATGGTAAGCTAGCTGTCATCTATTGATATTAAATCTTAGATGAAGATAAGTGCATCGTTTGTTGTGTTCTCTACCAGATTCATGGGACAGTCTGGTTATTGCAATAGGTAGCAATACAACTACCTTTAATTTTGACAACATTGTCTCAGCCTTGTTGTCGGAGGAAATGAGACAGAGAAATATGGAGGGTCAGAATGGAGATGCCTTATCTATACGAGGAAGGTCCCATAACAGAAACAAGAATAAGGTTTCGAGTGGGAGATCTAAATCTAGAGGGAGATATAAATCTCCTGGAAATTTTGTAAAGGTGTGCTGGAAATGTGGAAAGGAAGGGAACTACAAAAAGGACTGTAGATCTAAAGCTCCTAAGAAAGGAAAGGGAGCTGATGATGCTCCTTCTGCAAAGGCAAAAACCACCTCGGATGAAGGTGGGGATGTGTATCAAATACACATGTAGATAATGAGTCATGGTTGATTAAATCGTGTGCATCCTTTCACTTCACTTCCCATAGGGAGTGGTTCTGCGAGTATGAGAAATATGATGGCGGTGATGTCTTCTTAGGTGATGATAGGAAGGCTAGAATCATTAGACGTGGAAAAGTCAAGCTGAAGCTGCAAGGTGGAAGAATTAGAAAACTTCCTGGTGTTCTGCACATTCCTACAGTGGCTAGAAATCTGATTTCTGTAAGCAAGATGGATGATGTAGAAGTAAAAATAGTGTTCGAGAAAGATGCCTGTAAGATGGTTCAGGGAGCATTGGTATTAATGTGGGGAGTTGAGATTGGAACTCTGTACAAGCTTCAAGGCAACACTATTATTTATGGGTGCAATAGTTCTGTGGTTCCCGAAAGTGGAGCAGAAATCCTAGCGGTCTCTTGAGAAAATACCATGCTATGGCATCAAAGGCTTGGACATATTGAAGAGAAGGGCCTTCAGATACTACATGGAAATGGTATGGTACAAGGTATGTCTAATAGCTCTCCGGATTTCTATTTCTGTGAACATTTTGTATATGGGAAGCAGAATTGGGTGAGTTTTCCTTCTAGTGCTAAGAGGGTGAACAAGATACTAGAGCTTGTGCACAGTGATGTGTTTGGACCTGTGTCGGTTCCATCACTGGGTAAGTCTGTGTACTATGTTTCATTCATAGATGAATTCTCAAGGAATACATGGATATATTTCTTGAGGAAGAAATTTGAAGTCTTTGACAGATTTAAAGAATTTAAGGCTCTGGTGGAAAACTAGACAGAGAAGAGGATAAAGGTGCTGAGGATAGATAATGGTGGGGAGTTATACAAGAAGGAATTTGAAGAGTTTTTTAAGGAGTGTGGCATAGCACAAAATAATACTACTCCATACACACCTCAGAAAAATGGAGTTGCAGAAAGAATGAACAGAACGCTAATGGAAAAGGTAAGAAGCATGCTCAGTGGTACCGGGTTAGGACAAGAATTCTGGGCAGAGGCAGTGGAGATTGCATGTTACTTGGTCAACAGATCACCTTCATCAGTGTTGGAGGATAAGACTCCACATGAGGTATGAAATGGTAAGAAGCCCTCTCTTTCACATCTGAGGGTATTTGGATGTGATGCATATGTACATGTTCCAAAGGAGAAAAGGACCAAGTTGGATAATAAATTTGAAAGATGCATCTTTATTGGGTATAAGGATGGTTTAAAGGGTTACAAGCTTTGGAACCCGGAAACAAGGAAGGTTGTGTACAGCCGAGATGTGGTGCTTAGAGAGGTGAAAGATATTGTTAAACATGAAGTCCTAACAAAGGAACCTGAAAAGATAGAGTTTGAGCCAAAGGAGGATGAATCGGTCTCTACAATAGAAGAAGGCTCAGAAGAGGAAGAGCCACAAACTCCAGCTGTGAGAAGATCAGTTCAGGAAATAAGACAACCAGAAAGGTATAGTCCATATGCTTTCTATTCAATTTTTTCTTTAATTTTAACTGATGATGTTCCCAGAACCGTCAGGGAGGCAGTATATTTAGAGGATAGAAAACTCTGGAAGGAGGCCATGGTTGATGAAATGGCATATTTTCATAAAAATGAGGCATGGGATCTGGTGGAGTTGCTGGCTGGAAGGAAGCCCATTGGGAGCAAATGGGTGTTTAAGAAGAAGATGAATGTAGAAGGCAAGGTTATTCACAAGTGCCGGGAATTGATTTTGGTGATATTTTTTCTCCTGTTTCCAAAGTTACTTATATTATATTACTTTTATCTGTTGCTGCTGCATTTGATTTTGAGGTAGAATAGATGGGTATGAAGACAACATTTCTTCATGGGGATATGGAAGAGGAGATCTACATGAAACAACCTGAAGGCTTTATGGTGAAGGGGAAGAAAGAACTGGTATGCAGGTTAAAGAAGTCTCTGTATGGGTTAAAACAGTCACCAAGGATGTGGTATCAAAAATTTGATACCTATATACAGGGACTTGGCTTCACCAAAAGCAAGGAGGATCACTGTGTTTATTTTAAATTAATTGGTGACTGTGTTATTTATTTGGTCTTGTATGTGGATGATATGTTCTTTATTGGAAATGACAAAGAAATTATCCAATATTTGAAGACCCAACTGTTCTCTAAATTCGACATGAAGGATCTTGGTGTTGCAAACTATATTTTGGGCATGGAAATTAAGAGAGACTGAGAAAATATGAAGCTTTGATTAAACCAGAGGAAGTATGTCGAGACTATATTTCAGAGGTTCAATATGCATGATAGTAAACTGGTGAATGTTCCGATTCCTGTAGGTACAAATCTATCTACTGAACAGTGTCCCAAGACACAAGAAGAAGAGGAGGATATGTCCTGTGTTCCATATGCAAGTGTAGTGGGTAGCATGATGTATGCAATGGTCTGTACTAGACCAGACATTGCACATGCAGTGGGAGTATTGAGCAGGTTTATCTCAAACCCAGGGAAGGAGCATTGGACAACAATAAAGCAGGTTTTCAGATATTTGCATGGCACTAGTGATTATGGCTTGTGCTACCAGGGAAGACCAGGATTGGAAAGAGTGTTGGACATTCATGGTTTTGTTGATGCAGACTAGGCTAGAGATCTGGACCAAAGAAGATCTACAAGTGGGTATGTGTTTAGCCTATTTGGAGGTGCAATCAGTTGGATGAGTAAAAGACAGTTTGTAGTGGCTCTTTCAACTATAGAGGCAGAATACATAGTAGCCACTCATGCAAGCAGAGAAGCAATTTGGTTGTAGAGATTGTGTTCAAGTATGGGGTTGGTGCAACAAGATATAAGGATATATTGTGATAGCCAAAGTGAAATTTTCTTGGCTTAGAACCCTACTTATCATTCAAAGACAAAGCACATTGATGTTCAATATCACTTTGTGAGAGATATGGTTGAGGCTAAAAGGGTGTTGCTGGTAAAGGTGGACACTTTGAAGAATGTTGTAGATGCATTGACGAAGTCTGTGAGCACTCAAAATTTATATTGGTGTAGAGAAAAAATGGGTGTTGCAGAGCTGGGATAATTACTAAGCTCTCCTATGGCCCCCTACGGAAAGAAAACAAAAGTGGGAGAATGTTGGGTATGTGTGATATTCGCTATTGTTTATTTTCTGTTTTAAATATTCGTTTGTAGATAATTTCTGTATAGGGTTAAAACCTACATAGGTGCTGTTTTAGGTGTGTGAATCTTCTGCAAAGGCTCTGCCTCCATGCTCACTGGTTCTGGAAGAGTTGATATATTCCCTTCTTCAACTTCCTCTGCCACACTTGGTGATGAAATGTTCCTTGGTTTGGAGGCTCTCTTAGGAGTGACAACATCAATTTCATAACCACCCATGAATAGAAAGGAAGTCCAATCTTTGTCTAGTCTCTTCAATTCCTCTAACACCAATAGATTAATCAAACCATGATGAAAAAGAGAAGTTTCATTGCATTCTTTCTTGATTTGAAACTTATGTGACATTTTCCCTAGACTTTTGTATAAATAAAAAGGCAAGTCAAGCGACCTCTTACCCACAAAATGCAGTAGAAGTTTGAGGTGATAGGATTAGAATATGTGAAACCGTCCTTCACAGGTAAAATACTTCTGGATGATCATCAACAGCTCTGAAAAATTGTCTTTCATAAAATCCCTGGGGATAACATTTGTCAAATCAATTTCACTGTGTTCTGGTTTGATGAACTCTTTGCATTCCTGCATTATGAATTTGATGCTTTTAAACCATTGTTACCCTCCTCTAGGGATTCCTGTTACTGTTGAAATGCTATCTAGTGTCACTGTTAGGTTCAGAATTCCCACTTTTGAACCTTTTCTAGTGAAGTTGTTAGAAAAATCCTTGGAAACCTATAGATGACAACCCTGCAACCTTTGACAGAATTGCAAGCAACGTGTTCTTCTGAAAACCTCCATGGCAGTTGGGTCTTCATTGAAAAAATTCATGTCCATGGGCTCATACCTGTGGAAATGACCACCTTTGTTTGTTTTCTTCCTTGCATCCATGGGTGCTTTATATATTCTTAGCCTCGCTTAATTGATGACACCTGCAAAGTTTAAATCTACCAGCAACCTACTTGGCTCGATGAAGCAACTCTCTAGAAATCCAATTAAATGCAAAGATAAAGTGGAGTATGACAAAAATACTAATTTGGTAAGGTTTTTATGGTTTAAATGACAACTCATGCATTAATAATGACACACACATGCTAAAAAGGGTAATGATGACCTCAGACATGGCTTTGTACCTTTGAATTAACCATAACAGGCTTGAACGACCTCCACCCTAACTCCTCCAATCATGAATTGAAATTTAATATCAAATTTGACAAGCCAGATAAGAAAACAAGTTTTCGTAGCGTAGCTGGTTTATCCTTTGATAGTTTCGCTACGAAAATATTAGGCAGTTTCCTAGTGAAAACTGCTGTTTTGTTGTATAAAACACTACGAAAAGTTGAAAAACTGACTTAAGTGCCCTTTTTGAATTTAAATGCATGGGGAATGAACTGACACCATATGAGGACTGATGGGACATGACATGACATAAATGGAGGTGACCTTGAACCTTAGGACAGGTTAAACATGTAAAAAAATGAAATTTTCCTATACCAACTTGAAAGGCTTAAGGAGACCTTATCCTTTTGATGACTGAACTGTATGACCATGTCAAGTAATGTTTCACAATTTTATGAGTGATAAAAGTGGCTCCACTTGGGATGGTGTGCCCCTGTGGTACACCATAGAACCTGTAGTTCCAGTGCCATCCATGTTTTTTGAAAATAAAAACTCTGAAAATTTCCAAGCCTTATTCAAACTCTAATGGCCTTCACCTCAGGCTAAAGTTGGATGATCAACTTGTCTTTATTAGAAGAAAATCATAATAAAATGGAATTTCTACAATGGAGTGAAAAATAAATAGAACTTAAGAGGAATAGTGCTTTAGAAACCTGCCATTGACAGGCCCTCTAGCACAAGGTTGCCAATCCATATCCTGCAGTAGCTAAGTGTTGTTGCCATGGAATGCAACTAATATGAATGGTCCTTTCCAGATATTCTCAAATTTACCATGTTTCCCCTTTTCTTCAATTCTGGCCTCTCACTTCAACACCACATCTTGAATCTAAAAATTTTCCTCTTTGACCTTCCTGTCAAATGTCTTCTTTATTCTGTTTTGTGACTGCTGATGGCTGTTATATACTTCCTCCATTTTTTCCTGCAGAGCTATCAACTGGTTTATTCTCCTCTAAATAGCATTCGACTCCTCCTCTAGTCTTTGCAATAATTTCATAACAGGCACTCCCAAGGATGTAGGAAAAATGGCTTTAGCTCCATACACCAAATCATAAGGTGAAGTACCAATTAATATTTTGTACATACTCTATCATCCCACAGAGCATACTTCAACTTCAGATGCCATGATATTTTTTTTTCCTACAACACCTTCTTAATAATTCTCACAATGATTTTGTTAGAAGATTCAACAAGACCATTACCCTGTGGGTAATAAGCAGTAGAGTGTCCAAGTGTAATGTGACACTGATGAAAAAAACTAATCAATCTTTTGGATTTGAAAGCCTGTGCATTGTTAGTGATAATTTTCATAGGACAACCAAACCTGGACAATATGTTATTCTATAAGAACTGGATAATGATTGAATCATTTTCCTGCCTTGTTGGGATTGCTTCAATCCACTTGGTGAAATAATTTGTTGCTGTTAGGAACCAACGATGCTGCCCTGAAGAAGATGGGTGTATTTCACTAATAAAATCTAGCCCCCACTGCTGGAAAGGTGCCTCAACATAAATTGGCATCAAGGGTAAAGGAACTAGCTTTTTCTTACCATAAAAAATCTAACATTCATGGCAGGCAACTATCTTCTTGCAAACATCTTTGAACATGGTAGGCCAGTAGTACCCTGCTCTGAGAATTTTGTTTGCTGTGGCCTTCCAATAATGATGACCTCCACAAATACTTTATGAAACTCTTCAATCACTTTTTCATCTTCCTCTTCTAGCAAACAATTCAAAAGAATTCCACCAGTATCTTTCCAGTACATATTTTTATCTATAATGCAGTACCTCAGAGATTTCAGCTTCACAAACCTTGCTTTAGATTTAGTCAATTCAATAGGAGCTCTATGATGATGTAAGATAAAGACAATGTCTCTATACCAGTCATATAGAATGTAATTCTATTCAATAGGAATCAATTCTTCATCTTCATTTGATAATTCTGAAATTTCTGCAATAAAATTCATATCAGGATAGTCAAAATTGGACTGTGCCATCAACTTTTCTAGCCCCTGACCTTTCACCAATTTTGTAGCTCTAATTTCTATATCATACTCCAAAAAATTAGCTATCCACTTCCCTCTCTTACCATCAGGATCAGCTTGAGTCAAGATGTCCTTCACTACAGTGTTAGGCTAAAATGCTATGATATGAGAATGGAGAATATAAATTCTGAAGTATTTAGTGGCTTTGACCAAAGCATATGCCTGTTTTTATAAGATTCTGTACTTCAGCTCTAAGTTAGCAATGGTTCTGCTAAAGAATGAAATGGGCTGCTCTATACCTTGCTGTCCTTTCTGCAGTAAAACTCCATCAATTGTGTTTTCTGATACAAATGTAAAAACCATAAATTATTTTGAAAAATATGGGCTAACCAATACTGGGGCCTGAGTGAGTTCCTTCTTAATTTCTTCAAATGACTGCTTTGATTCAACTGCCCATTTAATATCAGCTCCTTTCTTCAACATCTTGGTTATATCTTTGAAAATCTTAGCAAAGTTGGGAATAAACCTTCTAACAAAATTCACTCTCCCAAGGAAAGACTGAATTTCCTTTTTGTTCCTTGGCAAGTCAACTTTCTGAATGGAATTGAATCTATTTGGATCAATATTTATCCCATATTTTGATATAATGTGCCCAAGAAAATTTCCAGAATTTAAAGAAAAAATAATCTTAGTGGGATTATGAGAAATACCATATCTCCTACACTTCAATAGAACTTTCTCCAGATGCTTCAAATGGTCTTCCTCTCTTCTTGAGAATACAATTATGTCATCCAGATAGAAAACCACTAACTTATCCTTCTCCTCAGCAAAGGCAATGTCCATTTCTCTTTGAAAGGTTGCCCCTACATTCATCAGACCAAAGGGCATCTTGGCATACACGAATTTCCCCCATGGTGTAGTAAAAGCAATTTTCTCCTGATCTTCTAGGTGTACCAATATCTGATTGTATCTTAAAAAAACATCCAACATAAACATCCTTTGGGAACCAACAATATTCTGTAGAATTTGATCCATCTTAGGGAGAGGGTAATTGTCCTTCAGAGAAGATTTGTTCAAGTTTATGAAGTCAATGCAAATTCTGATCTCTCCACTGTTTTTCCTGACTGGTACCAAGCTATTAAGCCATTTTGAGAATCTGATAGGAACAATAATTTTTGGATCAAAGAGCTTAATTTCCTTCTCAATCAGAGGCATGAGTAGTGGATTAATCCTTCTCAACTTCTGTTTGAAAGGTTTATCATTTTCTTTAATAGAAATGGTATGTTGAATAATAGTAGGATCATATTTCTTCAAATCAACATAACTCCATTCAAAAACATCAATGAACTTTTTCATCATCTCAATATATTTCTGTTTCATCTCTACAGAAATAAACTTAGAAAGTTTTATCATTTTAGGCATTGCTACTATACCAAGATTACAACTCTCTACCTCTTCATCATTAGCTTGCATCCTAGGATATTTGAACACATCATTTTGGTCAAAAAGATTTTCAAGTGGAATAAGACCCTTGAGTATACAATTATTATTCAGCTACAAAACTTTAGAATTACCCTTAGTTTCAACAAGCATGTTTTGCTGATCTACTTGTGTGCTTTCAAACTCCTCTTTCAATTCTATGAAGTTTTTGACTTGATGGTCATATTCAAACACTTGCTAATGGATGATGTTGTCTGGGATAATAGGCCTATGATGAAATTCAACCTCATATTTTTTAGTGGAATGTGCAGGGATACCAAACAGACTTGCAGAAACAGCTAGGGAATCATCTATTGATTTTTGATCCCTAGTTTTCACAATAAATGACTATTCTTGAAAATTTTCTAACATCTCCATGATCAAATTTCTGTATGCTCTTATTCTCACATCCTTGGTTTGATATATTCCTTCAACTTGTTTAATAACCAATTAAGAATTATTAGGTAAACATGACTCGGGGTAGAGTCAATGTTGACTAGGGTAGATAGTAGTGGTTTTTGGGGCACATGGTTTTGGCCCATGGTATTACATGTAATGGAGCTTATAAGAGGCTGGGAATACTTCATTGTAAGGTAGGCCTGGAGGTGAGTGGTGAAGGCTCACTTGATCGGATTGGCCAGGGTTTTTTGGCCAATGGTTAATGAAATTTCATTGGTTGGGTTTTTCCCCAGATTTGGGGTTTTCCTGGTTAAACATTGTGTTTATGTTTATGTGATTTGTTGCTAGGTTTTGTATGTGTATTATTCTCTTGGTAAATATTTATTTCTGCAGTAATTCCTAACAAATGGTATCAGAGCCATATTTGGCTTCAAAGGGACGCTTTTGCAGCCAAGGGTTTTATTGGCCTGTGAATGGAGAAATCAATGCAACCTTTTGCAGATTTGGCCATACGGAGCATGGTGTTTCTAGGAAATAGGAAATAACCAATTGATTGATTCCATGGGGAATTCCATGGAGGGTTTCTCAATGGATAAAGAGAAAAATGGTGCTGTCACAGCTCAGATCTGGCGACTAGCAGTGATAAGAAGTTGGTTCGAGAAATTCAGAGATGAGAGGATGTTTGCACGTGGATTACTTAATTGATGAACCATGTATCTGAAGAGAACTCCTAGAGGACTGGCGGTTATAGAGGTGGTGACCCATGTAATCCGGTAGATGGGTTCTTTTTATATGGACATTGATGTCATATGTACAAACACAACAACAATGAAACAAATATATATATATATTATAATGGAGTTATTTTTTTTTTTTTTTACATGTAAATGGGCATACTGCTGTAAGACCTGGTATGGCATGCGTACCCTCGGTAATCACTGGTAAATTCTGGGTTAGACCTAGGTGATAGGGGGGATGTCAAGTTTACAATTACCCTGGGTAAAAATTTGAGGGGGTAAGAGCTAGAGTGAGCGGTGTTGTCTCATTTAGTAGGTTTGGCTGGATTTATTCAATAATCCCCAAGTCAAGTTTAAGGGGGGAATTTTTAGGTAAACATGACTCGGGGTAGAGTCAATGTTGACTAGGGTAGATAGTAGTGGTTTTTGGGGCACATGGTTTTGTGCACCCATGGTATTACATGTAATGGAGCCTATAAGAGGCTGGGAATACTTCATTGTAAGGTAGGCCTGGAGGTGAGTGGTGAAGGCTCACTTGATCGGATTGGCTAGGGTTTTTTGGCCAATGGTTAATGAAATTTCATTGGTTGGGTTTTTCCCCAGATTTTGGGTTTTCCTGGTTAAACATTGTGTTTATGTTTATGTGATTTGTTGCTGGGTTTTGTATGTGTATTATTCTGTCGGTAAATATTTTATTTCTGCAGTAATTCCTAACAAGAATCTCCACAAACTGAAATTTTTTGGGCACCTAATCTTTTCAAAATTTCTAAACCCAAAAACAGAGATTCATACTCAACCATATTATTTATGCAATCAAAATTCTGTTTGAAAGAATATAACTTACTTTCATCATCAAGAGTTGTGATCCAAATGCCTGCTCAAACCCTCTCTCTTCCAGCTGATCCATTAAAGTGCAACAGCCACCAGCCCTCTGCCTTTTCTTCAATGATTTCTTGATTTTTAGCTTGCTGATTTTCAACCTCATGTATTTCTGCTTTCCTTTCATCTTATGCTTCATCAGTTAGCTCATTGAAAATAATTTCTGATCATAATTTAGTTTCAACAACATAAATTGGGAGATTCTGAGGTTTATCCTTACTTCTTACCATATAAGCCATCCTTGTTTCTCTGTACAGTCTTCTTTGCTCACAAAAAATAGGAATGGTGGCATATGTTAGGTCCATCTGCATGGTGCCTTTGATTTTTGCTGCACAAGACCTAGATAGAAGCATGCCAAACTTGAGGGGAATGTCTGCTACCACAATGTCCATTACCATTGTCTTGGCAGGGACTTGTGTAAGACCAAAAACAACATCTTTATCAATCCAATGCATTGAAATATTTTTTAATCAAAAGAAAACAAATCCTTGTATGGTCTAGTGATTTCTAATCCCATCCTTTCCGTAATCGCTTTAGGCATGAGGTTATGAGAAGCCAAAGAATCCAACATGGCATTGTGTAAGGTCATGTCATGGATACTAAGGCTGACATAGAAAGGAGGTGCTTCTTCATTCTGCTCATCTTCCAATCTTGGTCCCAAGTAAATGGTTGGATGGTCTTCTTGTACATTAAGGATATCTGTAGCTCCTGGTTGAGAATTCAATGTTTTTACAATTTTACTTCTGTACTGATTCACCTTAAGAATTTCTCCAAAAGGGACTTGGATCTTGATTTTGGAAATCTCATTCTCCAAACTAAAAGCAAAATTAATCTTTTAAATTTCTTTGACAGGAGGAGGAGGTGGTGGATATTTTCTAGCCTTTGTTGCTTTAGGAGCATCTTTCTTGAGCTGTGTTTTATTTGTAGGAATATGTAAATTTATGTTTCTGAGGTTGTATTACTTTTTCATCTCAAAGGTTGCATGTTGATAACCCATAAGGTAGTCAGATGGTTCTTTACCCTTGTTTACATCATGATCAGACTCATCATGCTCTTCTTTAGTCAAAAACATTCCAGACACGTTTTCATCTAGGCAGTGAATGGAGTCTTATGGGATCTCAGGCTGATCTTCTTCATCAATTAAATTTTGCCGAAAAGGAGGCCTTACTTGAGGGTCAGGCTGATTTCTATTTTCCCTTGGTCTCTGCTGATTTTGAGGCCTTATAAACTATGGATTTATAAATTGTGGCTCATGTTGTGCAGGAGGTGCAGAATCACTTCCAAGGGAAAGCCTATGCATAAGTTTTTCCACTGTCTTCATCATGGAGTCAAATTTATCATTTGAGGTGGAAGGCTTATCTTCTTCCTTCAATTTTTTTTCCCATCTTGGATTTCTTAGCTGCTATCATATTCACTTCCACTTTCACAACATCCTTTTGCATTTATGCTAGTGAAGGGGATTCTCTTTCTCTAAGCAGGATAGAGAAGTCATCATCAAATTCCCCAGAATAGCACAATTGAGCTGCTCCTGGTGGAGGCTTAAGATGAGTAGGGATGGAATCATATAATTTATTAAATCTCTTGGAGAAATTTTGGACAGTTTCATCTACAGCTCTTTTCAGACTATTGTATTCAGTGAGGGCCTGCACAAGGTTTGTTGTATTTCCCCACTTTCTCAGGAAACTATCCTCAAACTCATTCCAATTATGCATGCTTCATGGAGCAAGGGCTTTAAACCAATTTCTGACCTCATCAGTGAAACTTTGAGAAAATATTCTCATTTTGACATCTTCATGGTCAACCTCCTCTTTGTCTATAAAGTCATTGAATTAGTCTACATGTTCTTCAGCTGTAATTTCTTCATCACTTCCCCAAGTTTTAATTCTAGCATAATACTTACTAGGGAGGGAATTAAGGACAGCTGGAAGAACAAGTGGAACATATCTAGTAGGTGCAACAACAGGTGGAGGTGGAACATTTCCAGCCATGATGACAGGGACAGTGGTATTTTTAGGGACAACAGTAGTAGAAGAAGAACTATTAGAAGGTGGTGTAGTTGGTCTTTGTAGTCCAGTTACAAATGAGCTCTAGTCAGGTAAAGGAATACCATATATTTTTCTTAGCAAGACTTCAAATGGGTATAATTCATTCAACTTATCCAAAGATTCCCTCTCTGACAATAACTATGATGTGACTGCCCCCCAGAATTATTCTTTATCTTTTTGGGTCACTAAGGCTGAGCTATCAATACCTCTTTTTGCAGGTATAAAACAATCTCAGTCAATTCATTTACATTTTCATACCTAAACAAGACTTCTTGAATTTTATCATCAAACTTTTCATTTTCAAGACTTCTTAAAACTTTAGAGGACAAAGCTCTTGAATGTGATGGAGTACCTGATTTTGAAGAGCTGCCTTGTATTCCTATGGAAATTATGTTTGGATTATCCACTATAGCAGGTGGGTTCGGATCTGGATTTCTCCTAGTGTATCTCCTTCTCGAAGCCACCTTTTAAGCATGAATTTTTGAAAGGGAGTCACCAAGGTAGTTGCAGCCTCGAACAGATTATGAGCTCTTGCTACTTCCAAGAGTTTAGCTTCACTTTTTGCACAAAAAATTCAGGAAATATGTCTTCAGGCTCTTGGCAGATGCACCAAAATGTTATCACAAAATTGATCTTGATTGGCTGCTCATCAATCAACTCAATGTAACTCTTTCAAACCACTTCTAACGGAAGATTAACCTCTTTAGTTTGAGAGGGCTCTCTCAAAGGGGGTTTATGATTTTGAATAAGGATAGTACTAGATGGCTAACTCTATGAAATTGTAACTTGTTTTGTATGATTGCAGGTTGAAAAATGCAGGCTTGCTACCATTGGGCTTATGGAGTCAACATTCAGTAGTCTTAGTGACAGCGGTTCTTGTTGGCTTGAGGGGTACTGACCCAGGTTTGGAGGTTAAGGTTTGCCAACAAACCCCTATACTACTAGCCCTTTTGACAATGAGCTACTTGTGTAGGCCAAGGTCTCATCGGAAGTAGTATGGGAGGGTGCTGGAACCAGGTTTGCGTAACTCTATTCGTAGGATTTTATCAGTATAGTCAGTTATTAACCATGGCATAGATATTACCATTAAAATATCAAATCAATACCTTTGGATCCACGTGCATATCAGAAATTACCAGCACATAATATCATAAACGCAACTACAGATACATTCGCAGCATAACAGATAGCACATAAGTATTCACGGCTTAAACCAATACCATCACAGATATAATTATGCAAAAAACAAATATACTGGCAGCTAAAAAACCATCATAGATATACTTTAGTAAACTTCACTGATCCAGATAACACACAGATGCTTTAACAATATTTCGCATTCATTAATATTCAAATCTAATTACAACCAAAACTATCCCGCACACATAGCCTAGTGGGGCCCACACACAACATGATTGAGGATCTCCGTGCACACAGCTAGCAGGAGTCCTTACCCAAAACAACCCAAAATAGATCTAACAGTTCGCACATAGCATTAGTCTTAATTCATGCCTACCTCTAGACTCAAACTATTCATCTATTTATATCGATGTAGCCTACGATATTCTATGGTCTGCAAACCGTGGTTTGCAGACTCTAGGTATACCCTTTGACCCATTAAAATGCATTCGGGGCTTTGACCCACCCCAAAACCCCTGTGTTAGACTACTTAATAAAAAAATATACAAAATTGGCCAAAAATATACAAAATTCACAGCTTAGGGAGCCCTGTTCCAACAAGCCCCCAACACAATATTGTGACTCGTTATGAGTCACTGTGGTTGTGGGTTCTCTGTAATGTTCCTAAATTAGCTTCAACTAATTGGAACTTTAATTTTTCCTGATTTATTTTGTATTTCATGGTTAATGAATAAATTGTGAAGGAGGACATGTAAAACTCCTAAAAACTAAGAATAAATCAATGGCTATGTGAACAGAGACATATTTGGGCAATTTAAATTATATCTTGTAGGTGTGAAAGGGTCTAAATCACAAGAGGGGATCCTATTTGACCAAGTCAAACAACGCAGTCTAGATGCATTGAACCTCTTTGAGGGACAACGCAGTTCTAGAAGGAGGTTGTAATGTGAAAGGGGCTAAGTGATTCAAGGTGGTTTAGGGTTTGGCAAGAATCCCATCTTATAAAAGGAAGAGGAGGGAAACAAGGAAAGGGTTGTTGAAGATATTATTTCTAAAGGTCTGTTTGCTTAGACATCCCTTGTTGGGCATTCCTGTTCAGGAATCCCACGTCCTTCCTTGAGCAGCTCTTGGGGGAGAATTGTGCTAAACTTCTCCACTATCAAGCTTGGGCCAAGTTTCATCTTACATTACAGTGCTACTCATGTTGAGGGTTGAGCTATCTTGTGAGTTGCAGCAAGTGGAGATCTAGATCTGCTCAGATGTAGATGATAGCAGTGGCTCTTCTCAGTGAGTGTGTCATTTAATCTCCTGGAAGAGTTCATTTGCTGAGTATACTTCAGATCTACATCCTGGCATCAGGCCATATCAT
Organism: Pinus albicaulis; assembly: GCA_034641835.2. Taxonomy (NCBI): domain Eukaryota; kingdom Viridiplantae; phylum Streptophyta; class Pinopsida; order Pinales; family Pinaceae; genus Pinus; species Pinus albicaulis. The sequence continues at coordinate 1,897,933,774 of CM076578.1, forward strand.
CTTCAGAAGCTACAACACTGTTTCTGTCCCTAAGACAATGTTATTTGTAGATCTACAGTTGCAGGGTGTTCTGCTTGCATTTTGGAGGAGAGATCTCTGGTGATTGGATTCATCATTCACTGTGGTGATCCATAGATTTGCCAACCAATATATGTTATGTTTCAGATATGATATTCTACATGTTCATGATTCAGTTATTTTCTGAATCATTCTGCAGATCTGCATTTTTAGATCTCAGATCTACTTCCGGTGCTTCATGTTTTGAGCAAAACCCCAAGGGGAATGTATAGATCAGCTCTTCTTGTACATGGATCTGTATTGGATCTATATTTTTATGTACAGATCTGATATAGATCTGAAGAATCAATAAACTTCTGCTTCATCCGTAAAACTAACGTTGTCACTGTTATGCAGTCTTTTTACATGGTTGTAGCACCTCTTTCTTGAGGATTTCTTCTGTATTCTTTCATTCTTCTTCTGTAAAGTGTATGAGTTATGCACCTGATATTATTTGTCAATATTCATACCTTATTTTTTTCATACCCTTCAGAAAATCACGCTCACATGCTTCAGTAAATTTCTTCATAATTCTAGTCTTGGGAAATCAGGGTTTTCTAGCCTAGTTAGGAAAGGAGGAACTGTTTAACTTAGAAAAACTTATTTTTTTTTGCTGAAATTAGACATGGGAGTCCCTCATAACCCTAGATATAATATCCAACCACTTTTCCATCTTATGTTTACGTATATCTCTGAATACACACGTTTTAGGGCCTAAATCCTCACTTTTCCCCACCTTTTTCCTTGTAAAACGCTGTATAACTTTTCTGCTGTATATTTTACTGAATTTTAAGTGTTTTTACACCTGTATGAGGTACATGGCTATAGCTCCACATTGGTAATAACTCAGGTTATTCCAAATCTTTAGTTGTTCTTGAAAAAGGGATATTACATTCTCCATCTTCGCATGGAGTTGCTTGATCACTTCGACCATTGGGGGCAGAAAACCTTCAATTTGTGTAGCATAATTTTGGGCTATATACAACAACTACTATAACGTTGGCCTTCTGTAGCAGTAGTGACGCTCTCCAACGTATGGTTCAATTGCTTGATTGCGATGTCGACATCCTGAGATAGCTTAAGGGCCTCATCAGCCCATGGCTTGAGGTGATCACTCAAATTATTCTTCCATTTTCGAAGGGATTCCATGTCATCCTTGATTGCGTGGTTGGTGCGCAGCCGGGCCAATCGCTGAGCGGGGACCAGAGTGGTCATCATAGCCTCCATTTTCTCAAACTCTTCTTCTTTCTGGCACAATGCTTAGTTTATTTTGTGCAGGAGAGGGTCTATAACTGCATAGAAGTTTCCAACAGTTCTGCACCCATAGCTCGCTGAGCCCGTACCTCTGGTGGCGTTTATGGCTGTAACTTGGCATGTAAGGTCGCAATATGTTGTTCCATCTCCGTCTTGACCACCTGGATTTCGGTCCTTGAGGCCTTTAGTGCTACGACCAATCCTTCAATCTTAGCTTGGGGGGTGGTAGAAGCTAGGATATCTTCAGTGACATTCGTGTAGAGCCTACTAATGAGGTGCTCCAACTCTGTCTATTGCACAATGGTGAGGGTACATGCAGCCTGTGCCTGAGATACTTCAGTATTTTTTTCTTCAATTGTCTGCTCAACGGTATTGAGCTGCTGGTGCACTTGACGGTCTCTATGCTAGATCTCTTTGAACATGGACGCATGAAGGATCTGCAATGGTTCATGTGGTAGGTGGACGAGATCCAAATGCACCTTTGCGCAGGCCTGGACTTGCACTTCAAAGTCGGGTGGAGTCAGTATGAGGGCTGTACCTGATATAGGGAAGCAACGGATTTCTAGCGTACATATTACTGTGCTACTCATTTCTAGGGTCGACCTAACTTGAATCACACTGCCCTGCAATGTATCAGCCTTGAGCTGCAGGGCCTGGAGTTCAGCCTGGAGTGTCTCAACTGTGGCTTTCTGCTGTTCTTCCAGCACCAGCCATTTGTCTTCTACAGCTAGTGTGACTGCATCTGCGATCTGCTCTAGTCCTCCTCAATTAGCATAACTCTAGTGTCACGTTCAGGCCGTTGAGCACGTTGCTTCTTTCGTGGCCCTTTAATAGGGTCACCAGTTCGCTTTGTTCCTCAAGAGGAGTCAACACCTCCCGCCTCCAGACCTTTTGCACCCAGATCTTGTTGCGAATCCTTCCAGTACTCTTGCTCTACTGCGATCCCTTTTGCGATCCCGGGTCCACTTCCTTCCCTGTACCTTTACCTTTTCCTCCAGTATCTTTGGTGGTGTCGGGCAGGGTGAAATTCATGGTGCTCGTCCCTGCAGTGTCCTTTGCACCGGATTTGAAGCCAAGCTTCCAGTGTGGAGGCCAAGTCACAATTAAGCGGTCAATGTGTTCATCAGAAACCATGTATGGGAGGGAAACCCATGCTGGGTCCTTGCAGCCTCTGATTTGTACGTTATGCATGGTAACTTGAAAAACTATGATGCTTTTGTATTTATCATACATAGCTAGCGACAAGCACGACCAGGAATTGATTGCTACTGCGAGCCAGCTCTGAAATAGGACCCAGAAGACTTGATTATCCTCAATAAGCTGCGTGTCCTTTGAGTTCCACAAATTCTCTTAGACATCCCACATATCAGGGGTGAGATCGGGGAGGAATGAGTCGTTAGGGGCTTCCCATGTGACCAACGCAATGAGAAGTAGCATCCAAGAGTAGCAGAATGCTCGTCCCTGATCCTGAGATTCGCAGACATTTGCCAGAAATTTATTGCACAGGTACTGGGACCAATTGAAGTAGACCCCCATTTCGCATCGGTGTGCTAGCTGAATCACATACGCAAGGAGGGTGGCAGCCTGGCATTTGTGCATCATCTTGCATGCCAGCAACAAGGTACCCATCTACATAATGGTGTTGCTGATGGTGCTGATCATGAATCCCTGAGTGTTCTGCTCCACATGGTGTTACACAACATTTTTTTACTGTCCCTACAATCCCCATATTTCCCATTGGAGGGTCATTTCCATGATCAATAAGAAGTGTCATTCCTTTCAAAGACCATCATTGCATCCCTTTACATGAGAGAAATATTCCTTCTGTTGACAATTCCCTAAGCAGAGACTCAAAAACCCTTGTTTTTGCCTTGGCGCGAGTAGTCAGTTATGCCCTCGCACCAAAGAGCAAAATTAACAGTGGGCCCCACACGAGTTGGCGCTCTATCTTAGTTAGCCACCCATGCTAAGCTGTTTATGGAATGTTTTTTAAAAATAGAGGTGAAGATTCCACTTCAACAACTTCGAGGATGAGTCATTGGGAGTGTTTGAACTGAATAAACACAAAATCCCTCCTTTAGTTTATGGTTTCCACCACCCATGAGAACCTCCTAAAGGATAGGCCTCCCTCCCACCTTTGTAGGGATCCTAACCTCCTCCTTTTTCTATATAAAAATAAGCTATCTCTCTTTGCATAAGCTAGATGAAATTAGAGGATTGAGCATACTATAGCAGAGTTGCTAGAGAGATATAATAAGAAGGAATTACGTTGAGAGAGCTTGAGTCCATGCCTTCTGAGAGAGCTTGAGTCCATGCCTTTACCCTGTTCGAATTCCCTGATGAACATTTGAGACGCGCTTCGGCTGAACCCTGCTGGAGGAGACCACGACGTCAAAGCTTTGATTGTGTCTCTTCCTTTCATTAATACATATACGTGAATACTGTTTGGTTCCACTTTTATGTTATGACATTTGTTTAATGAAATATGTTTAGCCCTCTTTGAATGGCTAATAGTTATGAATGAAATGTTATTATGTCGTATGATGTTCTTATTTTCTGATTCTATGTGCAGGTATCTGAGCATGATTGTGAAAGTATTGTGACTTGCCAAGGTAAGAGCGAAAGGCCACCACCACTATAGCAACGACTACAAAATTGGAATCAGGTAGGTCGATCTACTGTGTCCTCTTTCATTCAATAATTAGGAATCAACACTTTAGCATGCATCTTTGTTTCTAGACCCACTCTAGGGCTAGAGGGATCGTCTCTGTCCACAGAGAGGATTTACTTGGTTAACACATGGTAATCCTTGCGCACCTTGTCGGTGATCTTTTGCTCATAATTTTTGCTGACATGTAGCATAGGGTTTGGCCCTTCCATGGGTAGACCAGCAATTCGGTGAATAAGCGTGACATGAATGGGGATTTGATCCTGGGTCCACAAGCTGCCATCATGGACCAGGGAAAGAAACTGGCACACAGGTCGGTTTGTGATATTGTAGTGTCCAAAATGCGACATCCTTAACAGGTTTAAGAGCCTAGAACCCAACAATCCACACACCTAGCGCATGGGGAATATATTTATCCCGTCGTCTTCCAATATTCTTTCAAGAAATAGCTCGGGTGCCAACTCAGGGAAGGCCTCTAAATTGGCCAGGTTGTGGTCGTGGAATTTTATCTCATGCAGCTTGCCAAAGGGTTCTCCAATGATGGGGACCTCACCCGGAGTTAGTGGCATCTGTAGATAAGTGCGCAGGCCATCGAGATTCTTCGACGTGCGTGTCGAAGGCTTGCGGGGCTGAACAAAAAGCAGTATCCAATTAATTGGTTAAGCTATTTGGGTCTCTTCCTGAGCAAACAGAGGTCATTTTACTGGGTTAGGCGAATGTGCCTAGGGCACCGCCCATGGGGACTTCACATTCTGAGGAGAGGTGCGAGACTTTACCCTAGCCCATTTCATGGGTTTCCCCGATGCTTGCACTTTTTATTTCCCCTTATACTTTCCATTGCTTGGCGTAGACATAACCTCCTCAACTTCGGGGTGGAATTCCGGTACTTCCTTAGATTCTTGCTCTGTCGAGACCACAGTTTATGAGGACTAAGTAGCATTAGTTGCTATCATTCTGGCATGGAAAATGAACTGAGGGTTGCTACTATCATAGGGTGTAGGACGCCCAGACATTAACGGAGTACAATAGGCACAGACTTTCTCAAGGCGCAAACTCGCAAATCACAACTTGTACAAGAGAAATAGAACCCTCTTCTGATCTATCCTTCTACTTTTATAGCCGCAGGGATCAATAAATGTGTGGATGATGTTAGACTCCTATACCAATAGGTGTCATTTTTCATGATTGTCTGGATTGAACTATGGAATATGTTCAAACCTTTTTCTTGAGCAAAGGTGTTCCATATTCTTGAAAAAACCAAAAAATCAAAAAATTTAAAAAATGTAAAGAGGGTATACCCTAAAAGAAAAATCAAAGGGTAAGAAAAATAAATTGGTCAAAAAAAGTGGAAGAAATGAACCCCAAACAAAAAATAGACCAAGGAAAGTGTGCAAATCCAAATGCCACTACTATTTCATTTTTGTAAATAAGCAATTGTGTGCAACTTGTCAAACTTTTGCCACAATTTATGAAAGGTCAAACTGTTTAAACTTGACTTATTCATATTTCAATTTCATGTTATAGAACAGAGAATAAATATCTGACCAAACAGTTTAATCTTGGCAGATAAGTAGATAGGTAGAGTTAATAAGAGGTTCTCAACAGTCTAATCTGAGCCCTTGGATGTAATAAGGGTAGAATTAGATAGATTTTCCTTGTAAAAAGAAAAGATTGAAAAGGGTTTGCAAGTCCAAATGCACCCTAATAAAGAAGAGAAAATGGTAGTAGTAGATAGAGTAGGTAGATGGTGTTGCAAAGTTTATCTGATAAATGATGCTGCTACATGTTTTTGATCCTTTACTTTCATCACAAATATTGAAAGCAGGAAATACACTGGAAAATCACAGCAAGCAAAGTCAAAATCATTAACCTCCCTCATCACTTTCCCCTTAAAAGTTTTACTAATTTCCCCCAAAAGTACTAAGGTATTTGGAGATCAAAAGGGCTCAAGGCATTTCCTTGACTTTTGGAGGGACCGGACCCTCGGCCTAATGATCAAAAAGACCTAAGTACTTGAGATAATTCATCATTATAATCATTCACCTTTAACCTTTTCCTAAGTAAAATCTCATTTTGCTTAGGAAAATCATGCAAAACTTCCATAAAATCCCTCAAAATAACTTACTATTCTAAGTTTAAGTGTTGAAGATGATATATTGTAATTTACTTCACAAATTGTCACTTTCTTAGATGTGTAAAGTATTTTGAGTTCCCTTGTCCTTTTGTCATATTTACATTTAACTCTATTTACTAAATCCCTAGTAAAAATGCCTTATCCTAAGTATATAATTCCTTTTAAATTAATATCCCAAAAACCCCTCTATTATGTTTTAACCAAAGTAATTACTCCCCAAATATTTATTAAAAACCCGCTATACAAACCCTTTGGTTAAATATATCCTTATAGCATAGTCCCGCCCCCATGGTAATTAAATAATGTTTATTTACTACCATATAAATAGAAATATCGAAATAACGTTTAAACATGTAATTCTATATGTTTAATACAAAAAGGATCAAACCCGAAGTTTTGCTTTTTAAACTAAACTTTGGAAAAATCCCATGCCAACGTGGCTCATCCACATGGCATCCCACCCGACACTTTAACTTTAATACCCGCGCCCAACAAAACCCCGCCACGACTCCATTTTCCATTATATGATGGGATTAATTAGTTATCTGAACTAATTAATAACCTTCCACTCACCAATCGAAAGCCTCCCGAAGTGATTAGATTAAACTTTAATTGCTTTAAAAACCCGATGGGCCCACACCTTAATCCTCCGCTTATTCCCCGTCATCGCAACCGCCCGATCACTCTTCCACAGATCAACGCTCCCTATCAATCCCGCTACCCATCCCTTGTCAGCATTTTAACGAGCGGGGGATTGGTGGTATTGGAACTGTTCACCTGCCACGCGTCCATCGCTCAATGGAATCGCTCCCCCCGCGTTCAAAACCACTCTAGTCCATAAGCGGTGCGGGGACTAAACCACTTACCGCCCGACCCCTGCACACGTCAGCCCGTACCAACGTGACGTCACTCCTCGAAAAACTAAAAACCCCTCTTTTGACTTTGGGAATAAAACAAAATTTCGTGTTTTTATGTCATTTTCACCATTTGAACGCGACTGTGCTTTCCGCTACGAATTTCAAATTTCCACTGAAATCCACTGTTCAATTCGATTTCGCTCCAGATTTCCGCCAGACCTGTGTTCAAGCATCCTCCTGCTACCGCCTGATACCTGTTAAAAGCCAGCTTTCCTCTAAGAACAGGTATTTATCCTATAGCGCTTCGAACTTCAAAAGAAAGTCTGTTTTCCTTGTTTTCCACTGGATTAGTGATTAAATCTTATCACTGAGATCATTCTCTGAGGTTTAAAACTATGAATTGTTCCCCCGAACCTGCAATTGTGCCAATTTCCCTCATTAAAACTGAAAACACGACATTTCTGTGAAGAAAACCCAGAAACTGCCATTTTGAACACACAAGAACCAAACTGGGAGTTCCTGTAGCCTTGAATGATGCTCCATTTTGAACCTGGTTAAAACCTCACTCCCTTGTCCATTGAGAAATTGCTTGAAAAATCTACTCAGTTGTCCGCTGAAGAGGTGACCAGAAGATCACATCCTTGGATAAAAAGTCTTAATACTAGTCATAAGACTTGTTTACTCCAATATTGTTATCAAATCTATTCAAACAGAGGTTAGAAAGCATAACAGCTAAAGAGTATCAGTGGTTAAAGTGTATCAGGTAAAAGTCAATGAAAGTTAAAATGAAGTTACAGAGCAGTCAAAGGTAAACAGTAAAAGTAAATACAGAAGGCAGTAAAATGGTAAAAAGAGATGAGAATACTTTCACCAATAGTGAGGTTTGTCTAAAGTGAAAGTAAAACAATCAAAAGAGCAAGAAAGTAAAAAGATGAAAAAACATAACAAGAAGGAACATTTTTGCAGAAATTGCATATTTTAGTCATAGTTTTGCAGAAACTATTGTGATCAATAAAAGATTAATTTTACAAAACTGAAGGAGGTTTATGTTCTTAAGAGGGCCATATACAAAAACCTCTCTCACTTTTCTAACAGCCATTATGGTTTTGGAAATATTAAACAATGTTGGAAAGCACGTTTTGCAGAAAATTCCAGTTTAAGTCATCATTTTGCAGAAAGGATTGTGGCAAATCCAAAATACTTCATACAAAACTGAAGGAGGTTTTTGTTCCTACGATACCCATCTACAAAAACCTATCTCATTTTTTTCACAGTGGTTTTATAATGAGATATACATGCGCATCGTTACAGGCCATTTTTCAGACTCTGTAAAACTCTGTTTTACACATATTTTTTACAGAGACTATTATGCATAGCTGGAGATGAATTTTGGGAAACTGAAAGAGGTTTATCTCGCCAACATAGTTATCTACAATAACCTCTTTCACATTTTACATATCTATTACGGATTGATAAATAAAAAGATATCATTGGACCCCAAGTTTGCAGAATTGTTGGAGTAGATTGCACAAAGAAAGGAAGCAGTTAGTGACTTGGATGCCTCATCATCAACTAAGAGTTGGATCAAATTCGAATTATCCTCTTTGTCATCACCTATCCATAAAAAATAGTGCCAAATAGATGCATTAGTTTGAGTGTCCTTTAATTAAATTCTATTTATGTAAATAGTTGGAGAGATTTGTGAACCAATTTTGATATTTGTTTCAAGATATTTTAGTTTAGAATTTGTATAAATACTCCACTCTTGGAAGCATTTGGGGTGGATTCTATTACTTGGCTGTAACATTGAGATTTTCAGAATAAAAGCGTTTTGGAGAAGTTTATTTGTGGCTTATTGGATGATAATTTGAAGCTTCAGGACTTTTTGCAGGATTCATGTGTTGGACTGCAGTTCAATAAGTCTTTCCACCCTTTGTCTTAAGTTTTATATCAGTTTATAATATCATTATGTCTATTTCTGAATAATTTACATAAAGGATTGAATCAGAATTTACTTAATTGTACTCTGATTTCAGATGTGATTGTTCTTAATGTTTTCCTCTAAATTGGTTATAAGCATGAATTCTTAAATGCTCTTGTTTTGCTAATTTAAACATTGTTGATTACTATAATAAAGAATTCTTCATTGCTCTTTGTTTGTAGTCATCTCATTTCTTTCTTTTGAACCATGTTGAAAGATTCTTAATTTCCTTTCATCCCTTCAAAATCCATTCCATTAATTTTAAGATCTAAAATTGATCTCTGTTTGGCTATCTTGCCCTGCAAAGCCATCTTGTGTGTAGAAGATTAATCCAGTAAAGCCATCCTTTCGAATCCATAGCCCAATGGCCTGAAATACTCAATCTTGCCCTCAGTTGGCAGATTCCACCATTCAAATTCAAACCAAATTTCTTGGACTTATAACTAGCCTAAAAATTTCTAAGAACAAAGCTCAATTTTAAAGAGAGCCCTCTCTGGATGCAGATTGGCTAGATTCTACATCTGAAGGTTGGTTTGTGGTTACCTCGAGTATACTTTCCTTTTCTTACAACTTCAAGGAAAACCTGAGTAATAACATAGTGGCGACCATACTGGGGATCTGAATATTTTCATTGTTACTATTGTTTATTCTATAAACTACAGACGGAGCCTGAAGATTAGCCAGGTAGCCTTTGAAATTGCTCTTGCTTTGCAATTGCAAAAGTAAATAAATGTTGCTTCAGTTTATCTCTGGTCTAGTTTATGGATTGAACATCTGGTTTCAAATACTTGATCAGTTCCTCTCAAATAAGTCTTTAAGAAATTTTAAATCCAATATCTGAAACCTCTTCAAGAAATCATAGAAGTTGTTTTGAAAATTCACAAAAAATTTGGTTTCTTGAAGAACTAACTTTTCTTCATAATTGTTTTACAGGTTTAGATTTGATCTATGATGGTGGACAGGGAACAGACACACAAAGGTTAAAATCATCAACCTGGCGACTCCAAAATCCATTTCACAATAAAGACTCCACTGGAGGAATGAACCTGGAAGAACAATATGGAAAGATCGGGCTTTCAACTTGGATCTTAAACCAAGACATTATGTTCTTTCACGTTAAGAACGGTTTTCAATATGTATTGTATTTGGTTGTACAGATAAAGTGGATTTTCATTATGGCTAATTTTTAAAATGATCCAATAATAAAACGAAGATATGCTCCCATGAGTAGAGATCACATACCTGGATTTCCACACAAACTACCAAAGGTAAATTGGAGTGAAAATCTACCTATGTTTCAAGATGAGAATATTGATGATATTTTACTACATCTCCTTAAATTTCATATACACTTATCAAGATTGAAGGGTGATTGGCATGAGGATTGCCTCATGAAAATATTCATGGGAACCTTAGAAGGAAAAGCAAGGGAATGGTATGAAGCTCTCAAACCTGCAAGTTTGTTTTCTCTAAAATATTTTCATAAGGTATTTTATGAGCATTACAAAAAAGATTTTCCATCTTTATCATTAGCTGAAAATTGTTGTGATCAAGCTGAAGATCTTATACATTACCTTAAAAATATTGATGAAGATTTTGCAAATTGGTCTCCTGAAGATTTATTAGAAGAAGTCCAAAAATTTCATTCTCAAGTTAAATATCATAATAATCAAGAGGAGTTAAACAAAGATGAAATAAGTCAGGAGATAAATCAAGATCCACAAAACCCCTCTGTATTAACAAATGATGTTTCATTTAATGTTTTGAATGGAGTTAAAGAAAATAATCAACCTCATGATCAACTTTTAGATAAGGGAAAAAACAATTATCATTTCAATCTAAGAATTCAGAGATTCCCACCCCCCCTCACCGAAGAAGAAATGAATTTGCTTCTAAACATGCAACCATTCTCAAAATATTTACATAATGAAGAAATTGTTTCTACTTCTTCTAATGTTGATGAATGTACAAAAGTTTTATCCATGAAGGGACAGAAGAACAAGTTGATGCTCATGTTATTCTACTTTCCCAAAAAGGCCCATTGCTTGATAGCACTCCTATTGAACAAAATAATGACTTTCAAAAAGAATGCGACCAATCTAATCAAGACATATTGGGATTGTTGGAAGAGAAATATGCTGATCCAATGTTTATAATTGATGACATTCCTTATTCTGAAGATTTGCCTAAATATGATCAGTATGATGATAATTATGATAATTTCACAAAACAATCACTAGCTGTTTTGAGGGATGAGATATTAGAACTTCAGCTTGATGAGTATTTTCTAAGAGCTTTCTTTCTTATTTTTAAATCAAGAAAATGTTCTCCTCGAGTTAAAAAATGGCTTCTTGATATAATTTCTGAAAATTATGAAAATGAAATCAAACTTTTGCATTCTCAAATTCAGTCATACAATTTCCAAAATCCTAAAGAATTCTTTGAAAATCTTCCTTCTCCAAAGCAAGAGGAAATTGCACTATCTTTTGACTTGCATATTGAAGATGATTATTCTTTCAAACACAAGACTGAAGAAATAAGTTCATGGTCTAATATTCATAATTCAATTGAACAATTAGTCATTAAAGGCCTAGAAGTAAATAACATACATCATGCTTTTATTGATCCTATATCAGATTATATGGAGAATATTTTGAGCCCAAATCTGCAAACATGTTTTCTCTATAAGGATCAAATACATCAAAAGTGGCCTTTACACATCATATCATTTATTATAAAGGCACATGATCATAACATACTTCCAATTTTTATCACAAGCAATCAAGTTATCCATTTATTTTTACAGCTACTTGATTGGCTTCATTGGCATTTTTGTATTACCTGATTCAATAAGATTTTTAGTAGATTGAGTAGATATATGAGTGTCAATAAGCTCAGAATTTTGAGCATTTTTTTTTTAGTTGTCAATTTTCAGCTAGTTTTTCATTAAGTTGGTTTGAAAATTTTTATGTGTTGTTTTAGTTTCATCAAAATTGAAAAAGATGCAGAAAAGATTATATATTTAATTCAAGATTTAAGTCATAGCTAATGCACTAGTTTATTTGACGCCTACTGCTGAAGTTGAAGCCCGAAGTGAAGGCCCTAAGCTTCAGAAGTTTTACTATCATATATACAATAAAGCCACCAGAAAAAGAAGATTTCATGGTTCAGTTAAAAGACATTTTAAGGCATCTGACCTGTTGTTCTTGACTTTTCACCAGGAAAAGCCATCCCCAAGTGGAGCCAGTGTTAGACTCCTATACCAATAGGTGTCATTTTTCATGATTGTCTTGATTGAACTATGGAATATGTTCAAACCTTTTTTCTTGAGCAAAGGTGTTCCATATTCTTGAAAAACCAAAAAATCAAAAAATTTAAAAAAATGTAAAGAGGGTATACCCTAAAAGAAAGATCAAAGGGTAAGAAAAATAAACTGGTCAAAAAAGTGAAAGAAATGAACCCCAAGCAAAAAATAGTAGGAGTCCATGGGGCCATAATATAATCCTAGTGGGGCCACAATGTAATCCTAGCCGACCTAACAATAATAATGTAAGGGCACAATAATAACAATATGGGGGTTACAGGGGTACAATAATAACAATAAGGGGGGCTACACTAACATAATAAGGGGCTACACTATTAATATAGGGACTTAACATTAATCTTGGTAGATAAGTAGATAGGTATAGTGAATAAAAGGTGCTCAACAGTTTAATCTGAGCCCTTGGATATAATAAGTGTAGACTTAGATAGGTTTTCCATGTAAAATAAAAAGTGTGATAAGGGTTTGCCAATCTAAGTGCACCCTAATAAAGGAGAAAACATGGTAGAGTAAAGTAGATAGGGTAGGTAGATGATGTTGCAAATTTTCATGTGATGAATGATGGTGTTAAAATGTGTTAAGAATTTACTTTCATCACAAGTGCAAAGGCAGAACACTACATTGGCAGAATTTCAAAGAAAAACAAGGTCAAGATTATTAACTTCCCCTTCATTTTTCCCTAAAGGTTTCACTAATTTCCCCTAAGTGCTAAGGTGTTTGAAAATTAGAGGGGCTCAGGGTATTTCCTTGACTTTTGGAGGGACCAGACCCTCGGCCCAATAATTTAAAAGACCTAAGTACTTGAAATCATCCACTATCACATTCATTCAACCCTCAAAATCACTTTTTATTCTAAGTTTAAGTGATGAAATGATTATAATGCTATTTTCTTTTAAATCTTCACTTCCTTGGTTATATTTAAGTGTTTTGAGTTTACATTGTCCCTAGGTCATATTAACTCTAATTTATGTATTAACTCCCATAAAATCACCTTTTCCTATTATATATAAATCCTTTGTACTAATACCCCCAAAATCCTTATATTACACTTTTTAGCCAAAGTATTTAGCCCTAATACATTCAAATAGAAACCCACCTTATATGCCCTTTGGCTAAAAAATAACATTATTTATATTCCCGCCCCTATGGTAAGAAAGTCATATTGATTTAGTTACCATATATTAAAAAATATATGAAAAAAGGTTTAAACATATGAAAATATGTTTGAAATAAAAATAAATCCAAAGTTTAATCGAAATCAAACTTTGAAATAATTCGTCCACGCGCCATTTTCCATTTCCCGACTATTTTTTCATACAGGATTAATTAATCCTTAAGATTAATTAATAACCAAACCCTCCAATCAATCGCTTCCCGAAATGATTAATTTATATTAAATCATGTCGGTATCGCACATTAAATATCCGTCAACTCCATATCTCGTCAACCATTGGATCGATTCTCCCAAGATCGACGGCTCCCATTGTTTCCTTTAGCCATCCCCTGTATGAGCGTTAACATGCAAAATCAAAATGGTTTTCAAATAGTACCTTGGCTACGTGTCAAGCACTGTATCGCTTCGCTGCCTCTCCGCCCGATACCGCCTTTCCACATAAGTGGTGTGGAATAAACCGCTTACCACCTCCACTATTCCCCATGACTCATCCATCGTACAGGATGACGTCATTCATTAAATTAATAAAATTTCCGCCACCCATTGACTTTGCCAATAAAACAAAAGGAACTTGCATTTTTTTATTATATCGTGCACAGTGAACGACCAGACTCCCATGCAGTAAAACCCTTTGTAACCCAGCTGCGCTACCTGAAGCCTCTGTTAACCAATTCAAGCATGGTTTACCTCCCAAAAATCATTCTAGATTCACTCCAGACCTCTCAAAATCAAATGACACCTTTTCGACCTTCCCTACAAATCAATGCTTTCTTAACAATTTGTTTTGTTTTACAGGTGATCAGAAGACCACATCCTTGGATAAGCAGTCTTAATACTAGTCATAAGACTTGTTTACTCCAAGCATGTTATCAAATCTATTCAAACAGAGATGGAAGATAAAACATACAGTTGAAAGACAAGCAAAGGAAACAGGATATTAAACGATTTACTGTTGAAACAGACAATAAAAACCTAAACTACATATTGAAGGTAAAAGGACACAGTAAAGAACAGTCAAAGAGTATCAGGATTAAAGAGTATCAAATTGAAGACCAATTCAAGTAAATCAGCTAGCATGAAGATAAACAGCAGGGAAGACAGTTACAAAACAGAACATACAAGTTCATGACAAAATGAAGACAAATAAAAATAGAGTGGTAAAAAGTAAAAAGTAAACTGTAAACAGTGAAAGTAAACATGAAGATATTAAGGGTTAAAAAGATATGAAAACACTTCCACCAGCCACAATGAAGTTTGTCCAAAATAAAAGTGAAAAACAGTGAAAAGAAGTTTAAGGTTAAAAGATGAAATTAGAGCAAAAATGGTACATTCTTCAAAAATTTCATGTTTAAGTCATAGTTTTGCAGAAAATATTGTGATCAATCCAAGATGAATTTTGAAAAACTGAAGGAGGTTTATGTTCTTAAGAGGACAATATAAAAAAACCTCTCTCAGTTTTCTAACAACTATTATGTGTTTGGAAATATTAAACAATTTTGGAAAGCACATTTTGCAGAAAATACCAGTTAAGTCATCATTTTGTAGAGAAAATTGTGGTAAATAAAAAATACATCATACAAAATGGAAGGAGTTTTTTGTTTCTAAGAGGCTCATCTACAAAAACCTATCTCAATTTTTTCATAGTAATTTCAGAATGAGAGATACATGCACATAGTTACAGACTATTTTTCAGACTCTGTTTTACACATATTTTTACAAAGTCTATTGTGCACAGCGGGAGAGGAATTTTGGGAAACTGAAAGAGGTTTATCTCACCAACATGCTACTCCACAATAATTTCTTTCACTTTTTACATATATATTACGGATTGAGAAATAAAAGGATATCATTGGACCCCAAGTTTTCAGAATTGTTGGAGCAGATTGCACAAAGAAAGGAAGCAGTTAGTGACTTGGATGCCTCATCATCAACTAAGAGTTGGATAAAATTCGAATTCTCCTCTTTGTCATCACCTATCCATACAAAATAGTGCCAAATAGATGAATTAGTTTGAGTGTCCTTTACTTAAGTTCTATTTATGTAAAATAGTTGGAGAGATTTGTGAACTAATCTTGATATTTTTTCAAGATATTTTAGTTTAAAATTTGTATAAATACTTCACTCTTGGAAGTATTTTGGGGTGGATTCTACTACTTTGCTGTAACATTGATCTTTTAGAATAAAAGTGCTTTGGAGAAACTTCTTTTTGGCTTGCTGGATGATGATTTGAAGCTCAAGACTTTTTGCAGGATTCATGTGTCCGACTACAGTTCAATAAGTCTTTTCTATCCTATGTTTTAAGTTTTACATCTGTTTATAATATCACTCTGTTTCATTTCTGAATAATTGACATAAAAGAATAAATCAGAATTTACTTAAGTGTACTCTGATTTCAATTGTGATTATTCTAAATGTTTTCTGCTAAACTGGTTATAAGCAACGAATTCTTAATTGCTCTTGTTTCGCTGGTTTAAACATTTTGATTACTATAGTAAAGAATTCTTAACTAATCTTTACTTGTAATCATTCACTTTCTTTCTTTGAACATGTTGAAAGATTCTTAATTTCCTTTCATCCCTTCAAAATCCATTCCATTCACTTTAATTTCTCAAATTGTTCTCTGCTTGGCTATCTTGCCCTGCAAAGCCATCTTGTGTGTAGAATATTAATCCAGTAAAGCTATCTTTTCGACTCCATAGCCCAATGGCCTGAAAATATTCAACCTTACCCTTAGTTGGCGGATTCCACCATTCAAATTCAAACAAAATTCTTGGACTTATAACTAGCCTAAAACTTTCTAAGAACAAAGCTAAATTTTGAAGAGAGAGCCCTCTCTGGATACAAATTGGCTAGATTATGTATCTAAAGGTTGGTTTGTGGTTACCTCGGGTTTACTTTCCTTTTCCACAACTTCAAGGAAAACCTGAGTGATAACAGAGCTGATAGTCCTCTGATCCATCTTACATTCCTTATATTCACTTGGAGTGACAGACTCAAGAAGGCATCTCCTAATTATTTTACTTGAAGGATTTTTACGCTAGTTGTTTCTCACAGACGTGCAGTGTACACGTTAAGGACTGACCTGTGCGCAGGAAAACCCACCTATCAGATCCTTTTCCGTGTAAATTACAGAATGAGAATTTTCTCCCTATATTCTACATTTTTCTTCTTGTAACTGTGCTGAGTAGCCCCTAATGTATCTGCCAGCACTTGTGTTGATACCCCATAGCTTCTGAGAATTCACTTTTACCTGCATTATGTAGGCTTAGAGTTAGTTTTACTTCAAAGTTGGTTTTTGCAAAAATATTCACATTTCTTAAGTAGGGGGAAAATTAACCATTTCTTTACGAACAATTTCTATTTTGAAAATTATGGTATTCACACTTAGATCAAACTAGTCTAAGTAAGTGGCCCAAGACCACACATGCATAGCTAGTTTTATTCTTTCTAGTGTAGAAATTGTTTATTTTAGTTCAATTTTTGCATTAGAGATTGCGGGACTAGGATTGAATTGTCGATTAGAGCAAGTAATTTCTGCTACCTTTGCACCCTCCAGTGATCCTAGGTAAGCATATGAACGCTTTATATTTACAATTCACCATCTCCATTTAGTTAGTCACATAGATTAACTAGGAAAATTTGAAAGGGCCCTTTATCCACAAATGTTTTCCATTTGAGCTGGGAACTGTATAACGTAGTTTAATTAGGGGAATTTTGTAAAGGATCACCTATATCCATATGTTCAAACTATGAGATTTTTCAGCATATTCTCACACACACTCATCCACTAAGCAAGGGAATACACCTAAAACTAACTTAACCAAACTTGCTAAATTCTCCCCATAGGGGCCACAAAAGAACTTACAGTTTAAGTTAGGATCAAAGGGGTAGGCATTCAATAAGTTGCCTTGATCATACTTCATATTGAAACATAGAATTTGTGCATTTAGGGAGCTTCAAATCCACCTATCAGCACATGACAAAGAAAACTTGAGCATGGCAGAGACCCGATTCAGAGGGGGTTAGGCTTAGGCATACTGCGTGCGGTATCAGTTGGGGCTACCTGACCCCGTTGATACTCGGTACTGTTAGCTGACTATCAAGAAGCCCAAGACTTGAATGCTCGCGTGGGACAATGGTTCTTAGTTACCCAAAACAAGGGCATCCTTTACCCTATAGGTGACGGTGAAGGCAAGCGCCATACCCTATACCCTTACCTTGGTGGATTCTCTTTGGTTGACTGGGGTCATCGCCAGCTCTTACGGGACATTGTGCCAGAACTCGCAAGAAATATTATCAAGGCCCAGTTAATTTTGAGTGTGTGAGGACGCATAGGTCTTCTAGGATTTCGAGTATGATGTACAAAAAAACAAAAACCATTTTTTTTTCTTGATTGATCACAAAGATTAAGTTAAACGGAAAATTTATTTTATTTTCACTCTGTTTTATGTATGTGGCCATAATTCGCTTTGATCATAGACTCTATCCTCTCAAATTTTTCCAAAACCGAACCTGGTTGACACCCGAATGGTCCCAACAGAACCTCATCGATCTAGGCGTCTTTTGGACCTCCCTTCCAGATCTTTCTCCATTTAGGCGTCAAAGACAGAACACTGACATCGTCATTGGTTCATCCTTTATTGGATCAACCATAGTTGGGAACCCTAGTTGGTCTCCCAACACCACACCGCACACCACTCCCCCCTTGAACCCTAGGGGGCAAAGGAGTGCGTCCCATTCGAGAAGCCAGATGAACACACATCAGGGTACGTCATAGACTAACCCTCATTCTAACTAGAACTTCGTGTCTTCACACACTGCAATGGAATCAACCTCCCAGTCACCTTTATTAGCTGTGTCGAATCTGCCCGATTTAACCAAGCTCACAAATTACCCCATCACACACGATCCCTCATAGCCTCCCATGCCCATGAAGCTCCCTTCGGATATACCAAAGTTCGAAGACAAGCAAGCGGAAGACCCAGGTAATCATGTAATGACCTTTCACCTGTGTTTCTCATCGAATAGTATCATAGAATACACCATTTGATTGAGGATATTTCAACGCACTATTACGGTTATAGCCATGAAGTGGTATGTGGAGCAACCTCCTACTTCACATGGAACCTTTATTGCCCTCGCTACCGCATTCCTCACATATTTTCAGTTACCCATTCACCATGATTCTAGAATGGAGTTACTGACTCATTTTAGACAAACCCCAGCCATCCATATCTCTAACCATATTCATGAATGGAGGCGGTGTCGCAGTTTATGCAATGCTAAACTTGACGATCGGGTCTTATTAGATTTATCTTCGAAAACTCTGACAATGGAGATTTCAAATGATGTTGTGCAGCAATACCCCACATTCAAAGAGGATGCAATCAGTAAAGCCCGGAAGCTTGAACTAATTTATACGCAGTCAAGATACATTTACAACATCCTGCCTAACACCCCATGCCTACAAACTTATCAAGAATTTCTAGGCACGCCAAACTCTGCAGATGGATTAATAGGGTCAATGACCCAAGGTTACCTAGGCAGCGTACTCAAAATCCCAGTTACGCATATAATTATACTCAGAGCATGCCTCAACCCAGATTTCTAAGTCATCATATGCCTCAAAAATATTTGACTAATAGGGTGCAAGTGTATCACCAAGGAGGACCCTATCCTCCGGCTGAAGGGACCCAATACGTAGAAATAAACATTGACAGAAGATTTCCTCTCCAACAGCCAGGTGCAAACAAGGGATAACGTTATGCTCAGTCCTAAGCACATGACCCACCTACGCAAACCAATTCACATGTGAAATTTGTGCAGCCGTCCCAAAATCAACCACACCAGTATAACAAAGAGAACGACCCTCCTAACGTGGTTAAGAAAAGGTTAAAAAACAAGCCAAAAGGGAACCTATTGGAAATAATGAGAGGGGGGGGGGGGGTGAATCAGTATTCCTTTCAATTAGAGAATTATTTAATCTTAAATTCTGTACAATGATAGTAGTAAACAAGAGGAAAAAAAATGCACACAGTTTTTAAGGTGGAAACCCACTCTGGGACAAAAACCACCTAATGCTTTTCTAATAATTCTTTAATATTCAACTCCAATTGAAAACAAAGCTCCAAATTCCTAGAATCGAGAAAAGCATTTTTCTCCAGCTTCCACTAGATGGACCCTCCAATGCTCTAGATTCTTCAATAGTCAACTGAACGGATGCCCCAACACCCAATTAGCTACAACTCACCCTAGCACGACCCTACTACCCTGTAGAAGAATAAAAGAAGAATGGACTCCTGTACCAGGGAAAATGGTCCAGCTTACAATGATATAGAATGATGTAGAAGAAGAAGACACATTAGAACATAACCAAAACTATAAAAAAACCACCTAATGATGATCTTAGACCACCCGACATTGCCTCTTCAACTCTTGGCAGATAGACACTAGTACAATTTGTACAATATGTATTTACAATGACTTAGTAAAATGATACCTTTACAATGATTGTATGCAGTGCTGCCCACTTGAAGTCTTCATGTGATGAAATTCTTGTTGTTGTTATATACCTTGGTTTCTACTCTTGTCATGCTACCCTCTGCTACACCTTTCTTTGCTTTGCTTCCCTAGAAAGTCTGGTCCTTTGCAGCCCTTGACAACACATGATCTAGCTTTTTCTTTGCCTTCTAGGAGCTCGATATTGAATCTGGTCTATCTCTGTTATTGCAGATCCCCAATATCTAATTTTTGGTACTATATTATTAATTTGAGTCATATTTATAATGCCATAGATCTGACCCAATTTGGATTCTTCAAGAGAGATTTATACCCAATCTCTCACAATGCCCTAATTATGGACTGTTTCAGTAGAGTGAACTTGTACGGCATGCCACGTGTCAATTTTTATTTATTTGACTCTGAAATTGATAGAGTGAAAGCTAAATACTGTTCACTATCTGTCAATTTCTATATAATTCCAATCTGATACTCAGAGAGAGAGTTATGACGATTTTACCATGGTCACTTCTTTGAGATGAATTTTGGGAGCCTGCAAAAAAACTGACTTCCACAGATCATATCTCCGCAAATATTGCGCACCTTTCTATGAAATTTTCACAGTAGCTTCCTTGGGATTTCAGCTTCACCTCATTAAAATTTCAGCTTTTGAACCTTCGTAGAAACAAAGTTAGAGCAAAAATTCCATAATGACCTATTTCAGATGGAAAAATCCCTTGCATAAGGAGGAAATGAGGATCACAATTTATATAAATGTTTAGGTTGAGAGGGGCTTCAAAAAGTGAATGTGGGAGGGATTTTAGGAGCTTAAAAAAATATTAATTATGACTTTTCAATGACCCATGCCACAACCCTATGGGGTTTTAGCCCACTAAATGGGGGTATAAACTTCAAACATGAATATCTCTCAAACCGTGAAGAATTAAGTGGCATGCTATATATCAACGGAAACATATCGACAAGTAGAAACCATAAAAAACATTCTTGAACCAGAATATATTAATTTGGTAGGTAAAAATTCCCATGAAATATTGGGTTAGCCCCTGGTGCAGCTTGGGTTGACATCAATGACAACCGTTGATCAACAGAACCCTGGACAGGGGGGCAACAACCAACAGTGCCCACTGGGATCCCAGGCTGGAGGAAACTACAACACGAATCAGAACTAGGAGCCAAGTAATTCCCAACAAAAAGGAAAATTCAACCTCTATGAACAAATCACTCTTGTTCAATATGTGGTGAGTATGGGCACTATACTCACCACTGTCCCAATCTCCCGTAGCTAAAAAAAGTTGCAAAGTAAAAGAGGACAAGGAGGATCTTCCCAACAACCTGTTGTTATGCAAGAACCTTTTCTCCACTATTGGCTCAAGGTGTCCTGACCCAGGTTCGATGTGTAAGGTTTGCCAACAAACCCCTATACTACTGGCCCTTTCAGCAGTGACCTGCTTGTGCAGGTAAAAGTCTCACCCGAAGTAGTACGGGTGGGTGCTCGAACCAGGTTTCCGCACCCTGAGAAAGGATGGGTAAGGTAGGTAGAGCTATGTCCTATTTCTATAATTTCTAGATTACCTTATTCTATGCAGAGTTAACTAAGTCTCGATTAACATCCACATGCACTAGATCTATATTTATATGCTTTTTATATCATCAACACAACAGTACATAAATAGAACATAACAGATCTAGATCCAAGAACACAATACACAGATCTCTCACATCTTAAGGACAGAAAACGCACAATACAACAACTACCAGTAATTGATATAAACTTACTCATAGATTCAGTTCTCTAACAATATTTCGCATTCATTCATTCATTAATTCTTCCTTACAATTCCAATTCCCTTCCTAGCCTACGCACACAGCAGCAGGGTCTGCACACAGCTGGACTAGGATCTCCGTGCACATAGCCAACAGGAATCCGTTCCCCAAAACCAAAACAAATAGCTTAAATCATAATTTGCATCAATAGCTCATCATTTCTTATCCTTTACAATACAAAATGCATCTCTATTTATAACAATTTAGCCTCGACTTTCCTATGGTCTGCAACCCATGGTTTTTGAACCCCTGGTTTACCCTTTGACCCATTACAATGCGTTCAGGGCTTTGACCCACCCCAAAATCCCTCTGTTAGGCTAAATATAATCAAAAATATAAAAAATGGACCAGTTTCATAGCTTGTTAGGAGACCCCATTCCAACAGTCCCCTAACACACTCTTTTGATTCGTCCCGAGTCACTGTAGTGGTGCAGCTTCAATTTGCGCGCGCAAGGTAGCTAGAGTGAAAAGGAGTGGTGGGAGAACTTCCTTACTCTAGGTCATAACTCATTGTGTAATTTTGACCATTGTCAGGGAGGCAGGGCCATTTGGAGCCACGGTGATCCATTCTAACAGCTGGTGGAGGAGTGCAATGGAAGACTGAGCGTCTTCAGTGAGCTGAAGTGCAGTGTCAGCCCGTGGTTTCAACCATTTACGAATGGCATGCTTGTTGTGGCGAAGGTTCTCAATCCTATCTAAGATGGCTAGACACTGCACGAAGATGGTAGAGGGTGAGGAGGCTCTGACTTGGTCTAGAGCAGCTTTCGCCTGCTGCAATTCCGTCTAGATATGCTGAAGCATGGAATGGTGCTGGATGGATGTCCATAGTTGGGTAGCTGCTTCGACTAGTTATACGGCTTACGTTAGCTGCTCATGAATAATCTACATTTCCTCTGTGAATACTACAATCCACTAGTCCCGTACTTCCTGAGGTATGTTATACTGCTGGTGTCTGGCTCGGTCATGGTGGTGAACTTCGTGCAACACTTTGGTGTGCAGTCCATGTAGCTCTGTGTGAGATAGCTGTGCTAAATAAATTTGGATGTCCCCTGTGGTAGGGTCAGGAGCATTGAAAAGGGAAATTCGAGGGAGGGAGCACATATTGCTTCGGCTGGGCGGTATTCTGGAGTTGTGGAGAAGCCATAGCATGTCCCTGTATCACGATGTTCCTGTTGTGCATGGCTCGCAGACAATCCTTTCTATCAGGAGCCAACGTTCACCCTTGTGACTGCACTTAGCATTCCCAGGCTCTCTGTTTGGGTCCATCCTAGAAACACGAAATCAGGAAACCCAGAGAATGTTAAGGAGTGCAAAAAGCTAGTACGTAGATAGCAAGAGCATGTTTTAAGGTGGATAAATAGCCTGGTGTGTAATTATCCAACCATCCACACATCGTCCAGAGCTATTTAATGGTGGAGTAGCCCATTCGTGAGACTTACCATTGATTAGGTAGATCAATATTACCATAAATGTATGCATTAATGATCTACCGCTGATTATGCATACTTGCAAGATCCCTTTTTTATTAAATCAGGATGTGATGATGGTCGTCTTACGTGCCCGAGGTTATTTCCATGGAATGTCAGACCACGAATGGTGCCTGTATGTTGTTTGCATACCCTGAATGAAGGTCGACGCAAGGTGTGTCTCCAAGTTGGCCATTAGTCTTTTCGAGCCATGCACTTCACCCTTGGATGGAACATCCTTGCACCAGAGGGCTGCATCATGCGTCCTTGTGCCATTTATTACTTGAGGCATTCACAAATTCTCCAAATTACACGTCGATCTGGGAAAGTCCATAACCCGACGCATGCCTAGGTCAACGATACCCCGACAAGCCTATCCTTGCAAGGCTCGATCACACCCTTGATTGTGGTATGTCAGAAAGTGTCCATGTATGTCAAATAACCTCAGAGTAAATCTGGCAACCGAGGTCCTTATGCACAGGATGACCCTTCTCCAATACTTCTCCTGAGCGAAGAATACCAGTCCTTGCGTAGGTGCTCCATGAAATGTTAGTGATAGTGCCCTGAGCCTGTGTTCCATGGGAATATTAGGTTCAATCGTCTCCTGATTATCATCTATGTTCTCCTGGCAGGGTAGGTTCCTTTTTGTGGTAGAGATGCACTGAAAATTCCTGACATTCTAAAGACATCGAAGCGCCAAAACTTTGTGCAATCGACCTTGCCATATTTCTAACTCCTCATCAGAGTTAGAAAAACATTCACTGTCCTTTTCCCAGTAGAGCATCCCTTCATCCGTGGGGTTAACCCGATCTTCATCCTACGAAGTTAATTTATAAATGTGATCTACTTCCTCCTCCTCATAGGTTGGCTCTATATACCGCACACCTTCTGCTAGATCTAGTGGTACTATGACATGTGTACCTTTACTTTCAAACACCATGTTGTGTTTCTTGAGATTGATGACACCCCCCATGTCAATTTCCCAATCCATTCCAAGGAGCACAGGGTAGGAATCCGCATCTTGCACAATTTATATGACTTGAAAGTCAGCTAGGACCCTTACCCCTGTGATGTCAACCATGAATTTTGGTAACCTCCCTAGAGGGATGATTTTTTGTTGATTGGCCATTCGCAGCTGGATGGTGGACCATTCTAATTTAGGTTCTCCCATTCATTTCCATGTCTTCTTTGGTAATAAATTCTCATCTAACCCCAGATCTAAGATAACCCAATCCATCTCGTAGTCACCAATCTACGCAGTCAATCGCATCCCTCTTCCAGTACGCTTCTTATAGATGTATAGTTTTTGTACATCTTTGGTTTCAGGGATCAGATTGGTTCGAACTGCATAGGTATTTAGTAGTGGTTGGAGATTACCTATAGCCTGTGGATTTCGTAGCAGCTTCAGACATGCCTTTAAAAAGGTCTCAACCCCTTCCTCTATCTGAGGTTGTGTTGGCGGCTACGTAGGGACTTTCAATGGTGTTTTTTCTTTGAAAGGCACTCCTTCCCGGGAGGCAAGCTCCTCCTTTTCTCCCTAGGTGACTAGCCCACTGTGTGTCATGACTTTTACATAGGGATCTGCCTTTCTTAGCTCGGATTTAACTCTTTGTACATTCTACGTAAGGGTGGGCTACTTTTCCGGCATCTTGGCTATTAAAATTGGGCAATCCTCTACCTCATGGCCCAACTTCCTATAATATTTGCATGATGGCATAGTGGGATTTGGACATTCTCTAGCCAAGTTCCCTATTTCCCCACAGTTATAACAAACTAGCTTCCCATGCCCTCGTCTTGTGCTTCCTCCCCAACCTCCTCTGCCTCTGGTCGGTGATCCTCCAAAGTGTGCAGAAAGTCTTGGTGACGCAGGGTCCGATTGTACCCTATATAAGTTCCCTCGATCCATCATTAAGTCATAAGTACGACAATTCTACTTATCATGTCCCACTGATTGGTAGAATCAGCACCATTTTTGCTTTAGTTTTGGGACATATGCACCTAACCGAGGGCAATGGTTCATATCATGCAATCCTGCTACCCGAAAATCATCACACCATAGTGCAGGTCCGCTTGAACTTCATCGTAATAAGACGGGTTCCCTACTTACCCCTGGGTGTATCGAGGTAGGTCCTCCTACTTGCATGTAATCTGTCAACAGAGGGCACTGATCCTTTGTATGGTTAGACATCCAACATCATATGCACCAAAGATTTGCGCAACCATCCTTTCCTCGCTCTTTTCGCAGGTTCTATATCTCCATATACATAGCCCCAAGTTGTTCATGGATTTGTTGTACCCCTGCTGACGTATCCTCTCGAGGGTAGCCTCTAGTTTCATAGCGACTTCCACAGCCTTCTCCTGTGACTCAAAGGTCTTATGACTCATTTTCATGCGCAGGTGAGGTAACAACATAGCGATGAACCATTCCATATGCTATCTATCATCATATTCGAATCCTCCTTCCCTGATTGATTTCTTCAGTCATTGATCAGCCTCCCATACTCACTCAGACACACCTTATTTGAAGTCCTTTACTTCTGCTACAAACTGGGAATAAGATTTCAGCTTCCTGAACTGGTGCTTCAAAGCGTCCTTGATATCTTGGACAGATGTGCCCCCATTTTGGGAAATATACCGCATATACCCATTCAGGGCCCTATCCTTGAAGGGCAATGAAAGTTGTGCCTTTTTTACCATATCACTCGCCACCTTTTGCACAGTCCATACAGAGTCTGTAAAAAAAAAAAATTGGTCCATATCCTCATCTCCTACCCCCTTGGATGTAGGTAGTTTCAAATGCACAACCATATCACTGTCTAGGGCAGGTGGCGGTATAGGCAAATTCTTACCTTTGAGCGACCTAGGTGGCGATGTAGATGGGGGATCTTGTGTAGCTAGTTCTTGCAACAGATTATAGGCATATATCCCTCCGTCAAGGTTGGTCTGATAGTATTTACCACTGCGTGTCGCGCTACCTTCTAGATCCGAGGTCATTCAGTCACTATGACTACACAGAATGCTCCTTTCGCATAGTAATTTCTTGATCAGCAACAATAATGTCCTCATAAATTTTCCTCGAAATCCTTTGAAGAATCATCGTTCAGCCTCAGAGTGTGATACAAACTGATCAATGGCAAATTCCATCACAAATCCTCCCAGCACACTATCCACCCAGTGATCCACCATGCGTGTGTTAGTATTATCTGTTCTTTCCAGTTGCTTGAGCAGCTCTGGGGTCCACTGAGTGACTCGCTCGTCTTTCTAGCACTTCTAGAATTATACAAGCCTAGCTAGCCACTCCTGGAGTTCAATCGCAAAGGTTACAAAGAAAATTTCGTAGCTTTCAGTAAGAATGTACCTATTTTTCCACCTTTATGCTGTTAACTTTTCACTGCGATTTTCTTCTACTGCGAACTCCTGGGTTTTTCTTTCGAATCAGTCTTCGATCTCTTTTCTTTCAGGCTTTTAGTATTCTCTTGCCATTACCCGATTCCTCTCTCAGACTTCTTCCAGTCCTGGCAACGGAACCATTTGTTGGCTCGAGGGGTCCTCACCTAGGTTTGGTGTGAAAGGTTTGCCAACAAACCCCTATACTATTGGCCCTTTCGGTAGTGACCTGCTTGTGCACGTCAAAGTCTCACCCGAAGTAGTATTGGTGGGTGATGGAACCAGGTTTCTGCACCCAAAGAAAGGATGGTTAAGGCAAGCAAAGTTGCATCCTGTTTCTATAATTTCCATATTACCTTATTCTATGCATAGTTAATTAAGTCTCTATTCGCATCCATGTGCGCTAGATCTATAGTTATATCCTTGTTATATCATCAACATAGTGGTACATAAACAGAACATAATAGATCTAGATCCAAGAACATAGTACACAGATATTTCGTAGCTTAAGGACAGAAAATGCACAATACAACAATTACCAGTAATTCATATAACAGTACTCATAGATTCAGTTCTCTAACAATCTTTCACCTTCATTCATTCCTCAATTATTCCTTACAATCCTAATTCCCTTCCCAACCTATGCACACAGATAGCAGGAGTCTGTTCCCCAAAACCCAAACACATAGCTTAAACCACAATTTGCATCAATAGCTCATCATTTCTTATCCTTTACAATACAAAATGCATCTCTATTTATAAAAATCTAGCCTCGACTTTCCTATGGTCCGCAACCCATGGTTTTCGGACCCCTGGTTTACCCTTTCAACCATTACAATACGTTCGGGGCTTTTACCCACCCGAAAACCCCTCCACTAGGCTAAATATAATCAAAAATATAAAAAATGGAATAGTTTCACAGCTTGTTAGGAGAACCCGTTCCAACACCCACCAAGGGACGGTCAGCACTCAACAGAAAAAGCCAGACGATTCCAGAAAAAGAAACCATGAAATTTACATGACTAGGGAAGAAATGTTTTCCCAAACATAGAACTACAGTTACAACACCCCACAAGACACCACTACATTAGTGGTTATTACTAGTGCGTCGACTACACCTTTGACCATTTCAAAGATGCCTATAGACCCATTGCCAAATATGGAAAAGGGACTTAATAGGAGAGTGGGTAACTACTCCAAAGCAGCCCATAATTATAGCATCGTGAACAATTTAGCTTAATCACCCACTACTATGTCTATGTTGTAAGTACTGCAATCATGCCCAAAGCAATGGGAAGCCCTACTTTCCGCGTTAAGTGCTATCGACCCTGCTGATATGCGCATGATGGCTTTTGACTTAGACAAAGCCACCCCTAGTCTTCCTTCTATGGTCACCTTCTAGATACCAATGTCAGTACAGAAATATAACTATTCACCGATGTGTCATTGACGAGGGTGCATTGATATGCATAATGTTAAAAACAATTTGGAAAAATTTGGGTTCTCTCGAACTAAAACCCTCGGTCATAACGCTTCGAGCATACAACGCTCGTCCCTCGACCCCGTCGGCCTCTACCAAAATGTCTTGGTTTTCTTAGCTAAAAGGACGGTCCACATAGACATTGAAGTCTTAGACACTCACTTAGATTACAATATACTCCAGTGGCGGAGTTATATGTAGGCCATGTCTACCATAACCTCCTCTGTCTTTCACATTATGATGTTCCCCCGTGAGGATCGCATCATTACTATAGACCAGCTGACACACAGCGAGAAGTTCCCTCTAACCAACATGGATGTAATTATACCCAATGTAGATATAGCCTCGGATGGTATTTCACGGTAACCAAGAATATGGCCCTGGCCAATTCAATCCATCATCCATTCTAGGGTCATTCCTAGGAGATCCTCCCATTATCCCGGAGGCATCGCCCGATGCCACAGGGGCCCCAATGTGCATGATGTCCACATCAAGCACCAAGGTTAGTCAGGACATAGACTCAAGCAGTAACGATGTCGATGCAACGGCCACAATAGCCTCTCTAGCCTACGCCACCTCCCAAACCCCTTTCCTCTACCCCCTGCTGGCTTCATCTCCGAGCAGGTTTTGGCAACACTAGTGTTACCCAACATATTGTTGGCATTCCCAGTTTGGTACCTCATTTCCCCTTCCAAAATAGAAGCCACCAATGTTACTGCCATAGGATTAAAGCCCCTCAGTCCCGAGGAGCCCCAACCTACCCAAGAAACAGTTGAGACCACCCCCGCAAAGGAAGTTACCAATGCGAAACTGGTAATCACAGCCAAGAAAAACACAAATAGAGGAAGGAAGATGGTGAACTCCGCCATTCAAAGGGAATCATCAATCTGCACCATATGCAATGTTATAGGCCATCCTACCCATATATGTCTAGAGCAGGATGAATTAAAACCACTCATTGGCTCTAAAACAAACATCTCGACACTGTGTTCCTGTAAAAAGGAACTTACCACCAAAGGTAAAGACAAAGCACTACGTACCAATCATGCATGTGCTCTCTGTAGCAACTATGGGCACTACAAACACCATTATCTAGAGATCTCGCGATATAGATATGCCTTACATGAGATCAAGCGATCCTATCAAGAGGATCCCTCCACCCAGGCATCTGGAAATGAACGTCGTACCATCTTGTACCTATAGGAGGAATGAGAGTCCCCGGAAAGACAACCATTTGTCCCCCCTCCCCCGAAACCACCATACACCAACCAGGGACAGGGGAACTTGGGTGCCTCATCCTCTTGAGTTATCATGCACATAGATTGCTGTAGACGGCTTGGTTGAGTCTTTGACCTAAGGTCACCTAGGAATCAGTAATCGGTATTCAGGGAGATCCTACACAGGGGATAAGTAAACGGAAATGGCCCCCGTGATCTTAGTCTGGGGGAAACCCCAACTGAAATCAAAACTAGGAGCTAAGTAACAACTCCCAAGCAAAACAAAGTGATGCCACATGTTCTCTCTATAGAAAAAATAAATTTTCAGTGCCAGCAAGTATGCCCTCTCTCATCTTCTTTTTTA